>CM031857.1:1138412-1458209 GCA_018697195.1 Certhia americana | reverse complement strand
ATTACCAACTCCATTCCGGACTCCAGCTGAAATCCGGTCCGGGATTTCCCTGCTATCTAACCAAAAGCTTCACCAAGGTTTCTCTTCTGATTTCAGCCTTAAACATCCCTGTCCTTATCAGCCAGCCCCTATCTCCAACTTTTAGCCTTAGATAATCCCCATTTAAACCAGGTAACAGCACTCTGCAGCTAGGAAAAACAGAAATTGCCCTGGAGCGTGTTGTACTTTATTTTGATGCTAAGAAATACATTTAATTGTACAGCATTTGAAAGTATGCTAATGTTTACTAAGAACAGATGCCCAGTTTTTTGAAGGAGGCAATGTGGTCCATTATCAGTCCCATTCACTACCCATTACAAGAAGGTCTTTATACATGGCAACGTCACTTGACACTTGAGGGGGAAATTGTATGGAATGGCTTCAGAGATTTATTTATTTATTAGTTAACAAAGTGTTTTTCTATTTCTTCCTTCTAAACTAAAAAGATTTATTCCAAAATTTTGACGACAGTGCTGGTGTGTCACTTTACAATCAGTGCTACAAGGCCATCAGGCGTGCTGAATTTTTCTTGCCATTGCTAAAATAAAATGCATCCCACTATCTCAGCCAAGATGAATGATAAAGTTTGGTTTCCCACTTCCACATCCTCAAGCCTTTTCCTTTTTCCTGTTGCAATTCCCCCCCTTGCCCATGCCTGGGTGGCTCAAGCTCCCTCCTGTCCTGTGGGATTAGCCCTGCGCTCCCTGTCTGGCTGGGGAGAGCTGCCTCTGTCCACCTTGCTGGAGTTTCCAAAGGGGGGAAAAAAAAAAATCGCCTAAGCCAGGAGGGGCTCTGGAGCAGAGGGTGAAAATTCCCCTTGTTTTCCCTGTGTCAAGGCCTTATTTTTAAATAAATTTAGTAAAAACCCCAAAGAAGCAAAAATGCAGCAGGGGCTGAAAATGACCCAGCTGAAAAGAATATAATTGGATTTGGAGAGGGGAAGCCTGTTTCAAAAGAAAATTCCTGGGATGCTTGTTTTTAAAGGGGTAGCAGCAACTTCGAGAAAACAAGGAACCAGCTGCTAGAAAATGAAGGATAAAGCGAGGTCTGACCTCAGGACTTACCTTGGATCTGCAAATCTCTCACATCCTTGGGAGCAAAATAATCCTCAGCTCAACAGAACCCAGGTGAATCGCTCCAGACACTGCTGAGAGCACAAGATTCCCACTGAGGTAAAAAGGGCAAGTGTAGAACAGGACAGGGAGACAGCTTTCAGCCACCTAAGGCAGGGAACATTTCTGGTACAAGTTTTTAATATGATTTTTTAGATGCTTGTGACTCACCAAGTTCCATGTTGTTTGCTATTGCAATGCACAGCTGAAGGAGCAGGGCTCTATTTGTGCAACAGTTCTGTGGAACCACCACGCTGAACATATTCGGACAAATCCTAGAAAAATTATAAATTTGCACAAGCAAGACAGGCAAAAAAAAGTACTATCATTAATGCTTCATCTTCAGAGCAAGGGTCTATGACAGAACCCGCCCTGAATCTAAATTAAAAAGCTTCCTGGAGACTGCATAGTTTTGTTCAGAGAGAAACAGGCTGAGCCAAAATTAGAGGCAAATTAAGAGATGGGAAAGTGCTGAATGTCTCTATTACCCAAGCAATTTCTTCAGAGGGCCAAATTAGTTCTAACCTCTGGTGGACTTTGGTCTGCTCTACAGTATCTATACTGTGGCACAGGAAAGCCACAGTTAAAATCTGCCTCACGGAGGGGTTCAATGAATGCTTCTGCAGAGCACTGAGGTTTTTTTGAATTTGCTTTTTTTTATTAATCAGTTGATTTGCTTTCAGATCACACATGGTAGCTGCAGAAGGGTTTTTTACTGTAACAATGTACATGAAAAACAAGCAGAGGAAAAATTTCATTGCTATTTGGCTGGATAAATGTGGGGAAAAGTTAGATTTCCCTCACGATATCTGTTCTCTGCAGGCCATCACTTTCAAGTCAACTGTATCTGCCACAAACTCTGCTAAGTCATAAAGGAATTCATAAATTCATAATGCAAATTAAACAATTTCTGCACAACAGTTTCCAAGCTGGACACAAAGATACCCTGTGTTATATATGATTTCCTGGTGCCAGGGGGCAGCAACGAAAGAAAAAACAATAGATGGATATATTGCAATATACAGACATAATAAAAAAGAAAAGGCTGATAAAATCTTTCGATTCCAGCAGTTCCAGTATATGGTTTATGTTCTCTTTTTACTACACCCTCTTCCTGTTTGCTTGAGAGCTTATCTTTGGCAAAAAACATCATTGTTTAAGGTCTGACTAATACCCACAAAAACAAGGACAGACTGAGAAGGACACGAGAACTTCAATTTCTGTACAGCAATTGCATAATTTAGACTTTTTTTTTTTTTTTTTTTTCCCTAGAATAGGATCCCTTTTTACATATATAGGTTAAATTTATCACCAATTATACAAAAGCAAACAGTTCCTGTTGGGTTGCTTGCAATGACTAATGATAAATGCATCCCTAACTCTCTTCGGTATGGATTTAGGCTCATGTATAAAACAGGCTTTTTCTTTTCTTTAAGACCTGAGGGGCATTTAAAATCAGGTATCTCAGCAAACTTTTGTACTATGGATTTCAATATTTACTTTCCCTAAATAAACCCTTCAAAATTGTCTGTTTCTTCGCACTTCTCTGCAGGAAAAACAATTTCCTAATTTCAAGCATTAAGGGAAATTTGCACAGGAAGAGGCAAATCAAATCTCCGATTTGTTCAAACAAGACACTCCCTTCCTCAATTTCCTACCTCCTTTCATTGAAGACTATTAAATTCAAATTACATCCTACAAATTGAATGAAACAGAATTCCTCTCTTACCAGTTCCAACCTCATGAGTAACCCCAGAGAGACACACACCCAGTCATCTGAAAACTTATACAAAGGCTTAGCTTCAGCTATATTTATCTTCAATGTATTTACTTATGTCTAAATGTAAATGGGTCCCAAAGCACTTAAAGAATCAGAGATCCGAGTTGCCACAAATGCTTCTTTTTCCTTTTCTTTCCTTTGGAATTCTTCCTGTCCTCACTGGTACGCTGAATGTGTCTGAGCACATTCTGCAGGGTCAAACACTGCCCTGCAAGATCATACTGAGATGTGACTTCTCTCTTTGCAGCCCCCCTGACAGGTTTGTCACATTGGGAAAGCACCCAGGTACTCACCAGGAGTGAAAAAAGGGCTTTAAAAGAGTCTGATTAATTGGATCATTCATCACCAAATTTATCTCTGTAGCATAGTTAGTACTTGCTTCACAAGTGATCATTGGTTATTTCACGTGGATGAATAAATTTATTCAAAAATACTATTGCTCTATAATTTTACAGTTTAGCTTCTGCACTCTAACATCTCTATTTTTGATTTGGTTTTTTTTTTTATTACACTGCATTTTCCCAACCTCTGTCTTTGAAGGGGGAGGAAAGCAGGACTCTGGTCCCCTTTAACTCATTTGCCAAGTTGTGCTAGCTAATCCCTTTAAAGAACAACCTGGCAGGACGAGGCTCTTCTGGGGCAAAGCAAAGATTTGGTATTGCCAACCTCGTGGAGCATCCAGTGCCTTGAGTTCAAGGGGCCAGAGGTCACTGCTGAGCCTTCACCTCTGTGACAGCGGCACGCAGAACCAATTTCCTCTGGGCTTTATTTAGCAGGCATGTGGCCAGCAGGGGAAGCAGCCCTTCCCCCAGATGTGCAGCATAAAAGGAGTTATTTACCAGTGAGCTCCACAGCCAGGCTGTGATCAGGACAGAGCAGCCCTCTGTGGGACACAGCAGCTCTCCTGTTCCCTGAAACAATGGCTTACAACAGCCACATTAAAGCTGATCCGTGCCTGGAGCCTGCTTTCTGGCATTATTCTCTTTCCAAGGACAGTGATTCGAACCCATTCCTCACCAGGATTCCTGGAGGAACGGGAGGGTTCTCAGGGAAAGAAAGTGGTGGCACTGTCCAAGGTGAGCGGCTGAAGGGACCTTGGACAAACACCAGAGGTTTCTGACAGCCCAAGCCCCATCTCTGCTGACCATTCCAGCACTCCCTAAAAATACATGCATTTTTCTTCCGAAAAACCTCCTGAAACTGGTGGTATTGCTCTCACAGTTAAAAACCCACAACAAAACATATATTAAATAATTCTAAGTTCCTTTCCCAAAACAATTGGCTTTCTCCTCTCCCACTCTGCCCTATGCACAACCTCTGCAGTTGTTGTGCATAGAAAAAAAACCCTTTTTCTACAAGAAGATTCTTCTGGGACTACAAGGACCACAGGTATTAATCCATGGGAAACAGTGGGATTGGGCAAATTCTCTCCATTAGGCTTGTTTCAGTATTCTAAATTCTATCCTTCACTCTGAAGCCACCTGTGTCCTTTACAGCCTCAAAAAGCAAAAAAACATCTCTCTTCTAAAGCCTTGCAACTGCAAGAAATATAACCAAATTTACTGAATTGACAGACTGAAGGTGTAAAATCATCCTCCCAGCACTTGCAATTGGAATAATAATAAGAAAAAAAAAATCTTTCTGGAGCTGGCAGGGAGGACTGACATCAGTTTAAACATAACATTTCTTGTCTAGGACTGTAACTGAGCCATCCTAAACCTGGGCACTTTCAGAGCCCAGGTTTTAAAATTAATTCCTGCAGATGGCTTCGAGAAACTGGTGGATTTATCCTCACTTTTCTAAATTCTAGAGTTTGGGGGTTTTTTAACTGTAGAGCATTTCAAAGCATCCAGGCTTTGGTCTGAGTCAGAAAAACAGAGCTACAGAAATCTCAGTCTCCTCCCCCAGTCCCACCAGCTCCATCCTTTTTCTGGGACATCATGGCATAATTATCTTGAGAAAAGATGACTTTTTTTTTTTCTTTTCTATTTTTTTTCCCAGAAATGTTAAGAAACCACACCAATAACTGTAAAATGAAACTGCAAGTATTCACTGACTGAGACAGAGGCCCGACACCAGAAATTTCAGAGCACTGAAAAATAATTTACCCCAGCAGGAGCAGGATTTTACAAGGGAAATTATTGGCCAACTGTAACTCTTGGCAGCACTGCCAGCTCCACTTATAAGAAATTACTTGCCTATGCAAATCAGCCAGCTCTTGAAAATTCACGATCCCCCAAACACTGCACCTCTGTCATGCAGCCAAAAGGAAAAGTTACTCCTTCAATGTCAGCCATCTTTTGAGTAATTTCCAAAAGGATCCGTTTTGCCAACCTTTTACTTCTTTGAATGAACTAGAATGAAGGAAGGGAGATCTTTACACCCTAATTCTGCTCTCAGACTTCTTGCAGTGTCTTTTTTCTCTCTCCCTTGCTCCTGAGGCCACGCCTTTTAGGTCATCAAGGTGAGGACATGGGGTCCAGTGACACGGGAACAAGGAGTTTTGACACTTTGAGAAGAGGGATTTGCAAGGCTGAACTTGGCTTGTCTCACCGTGTCCCACCAAGCCTGAGCAGGGTGACCCCAGGAAGAGAGAGGAGACATGAATGAGGGGAGGCAGAAGTCTTGTTGGTCTGGATTTGTACACCTCCCTCTCTTTTCCAACATGCCCATCCTTTTCCCCTGAGGAAACTGGGAAGTGCAGTTTAGGAAGAGACTCATTAAATACCTTCTGTGCAGCTTTCCTCCCTTCCTGAAGTGCAGTGCTTGCCTTGTTCTCCAGGCAGGAACAGCTGAAGGATGCTTATTTTAGCTTTTCCTCTGTCCCAAAGCCTTGATCTCTGTGAGTTTGGACTTGGATGCTGCTGCACATGGACCCTCTAAAGCAGTGAAGCACAAAACCATCCCTGCTTCCCTTCCAACCTCGGCCAGTCTGTGATAAGGTCATTTCAAGATGAAAATTTAAAAATGAAAACTTAATTATTCTTCTGTAGCAACAACAGCACCTCGATTTTAAAATGAAACTCATCCTTAATCTCACCAGGGAGTTTGAATTTTTGCTTCAAAACAGATGTCACATTATCTCACCTTATAAATTAACTTTTTCACTCTCCCCCTTTTATTTAGCACTCTTTGCCCAAGAAAAATGTAAATTTCATGATAGGAGGAAAAAAAAAAAAAAGATAAAAAGAAAGCAAGCAGAAAGAGAATGGAAGAGAGATCATATGGCTCAGACACCAAGGCAGATTAATGCCCTGCTCTCGTGCTTGAATAACACAAAGACATTTTGTTAATGTAGAGCCCATTGCATCTGAAAGGCCTTGTCAGCCATGGACAAATTTTTAAAAAAACATCTTCACCAATTTTAAACTAAAAGCCAAATAAAACCAAAATGCTTCCTTATTTGTGCCACTATGGAGATTAATTATATATTAATATAAACCATAAGAGATAAATTATCTTTGCCAGCCGTTACAATACCCAGTATTTCTTTTAGCACCTGCTAACAGCTTTTAAGAATACATAATGTTTGCAGCATTGCACAATATTTACATTTCAAACAAAACAGGAAAGCTTCCTGCTCTCAAAACAGTAATTTCTGATAAAACCACTTCAAATAATACTCTACCTCCTCATCTCAAACGCAACAGCATCATTTCACCACTTTGTAGGGCATGTAAAAAAACAAGAGAGGCTGTAAAAGGCAAGTACCCAAAAGGCAGGAAATTTAGTAATCAAAGAGTGCATCACAAAACATCTTAACCCCATCACTTACAGCAAACATTGGCCAGAAATGAGCTCCAATTCAGCTCCATCAGGGTGGAGATGAAAAGAACTTTACAGGCAGAGGGAGAGAGTGCCACTGCTCCAAACCCAACCAGCTGCTCTCAATCAGGAAGGCTGCAGCCAACCAGCCATTTTTCTTCCAATGCATATTTGTTCTGCCACCTGGGTTAGATTTAGTTAAAATTAAATTTAATTAATTCAGTTTAATTAAATTAATCAGCAGGGATTGGGCAGAGGAGGTGCAGCAACCTCCTGGCCTGGCATTCTCTGTTTTCCCTGCTGCTGTGTCATCCTTGCTCTCCATGCAACTGGAGCAGATTAAGGAACGTGGGATATCTCAAACTCTACTCCAGTCATAATTTTGATTTCAGCGTGTCTGGGCTAAAACTTCCTTGCTGTGACTTCACAAAGGGGAACAGGCTGATTTTATTCCATTTATAAAGTCAATTTCACTGATCTCAGGAATCTTTGCTGTTATCAGTGCGTCCAGAGACCTGGACTCCATAATCAAGACACTGATGACTGCATTTGTTGTTACTCTGTAATACTACCACTTGCATTTCAGTCCCCAGTCTCTCCTCATCTGCCAGTGAGCAAAGTGTTGTGGGAAATCACTTCATCGGGAAGGAATCAAAGGCCATTGCGAAATTTTCCTTGGAGTAATCTGGTAATCTGGCAGTTTGCTGAAGAAGTCGTGCATTTGTGATGTGCAGACATCTCATTGCTAGGGAACAAAGCTCGCCTGTAGTTACTGCTTGAAGTCGAATTTAAGGTCAAACAACACTGCTGTAACTGCTGCTCCTGCATGACACAGCCCTCACATTTGTTTGACATTAAATTGTTTAAACCCAGCATTTATTGTTTCCCCAAACAATGCTGCCATTCTCAGATTTTAAAGTGCTGCTAACTGTGCTTTTTCTTCCTCAGCTTTTCCATTCTAGACCCTGCTGAGGAGCGTGTGGGGTGGGTTTTATCATCTCCAGACAGCTCCAGTGGCAAGTGGGGAGAAATCTTGACTCTCCAGGGTGTTGGATGCTTATTTGTGAGAATTTCTCTCTATTAAGGCAGAGGCATCAACAAACCTCATATTCTACTCATTTTCCGAAATGTTTTGAAATATCTGACAGCCCAACTATTTAAAGGCAGTGGTTATGTTAGAGAAGATGTATAACACCCACCCTCCTTTGCAGCCCCAGCAGTTTGTAGGTTGACATGAGGGGGAAAAGCAAGATTTTTCCTTCCCAAGAGGATTTCTGGTTTCTTGAAGCACACAAGAAAGAAGGCTATTTAATTTTCTGTGTGCAAATGCATTTGCCAACACAGCTTTAAACAGTGAAGCTGTTTCTGTCCATGCAAAAATGCAAATCTAATTCAGTTCAGCAAATTAAACTGCCTTGAAGGTACAGCTTAGAATGCTCTCAGAACAGAATAAAGGATTTGGGCCGGTGTAAATGCATCTTCATTAGGATTTTTTGCTGTTACAGCTATAACAAATCGAGCTGTGCTTTGCTTTCCCATGTTCTCCAGTGACCTGACTGTGATAAACAAAATTCCCTGTTTGTTCTTATTCAGTAAGAGTTAGTTGTTAATGTTGTGGTTATTTGTTACCAATCATTGTTAAATGTTGTTTTCCCAGTTGTTCCCTTTTTACCCTAGTCTGTGTTTGCCAGTTTCATGTTTGTATCCCCATGTTCCCAGAATCCTCCCGTCGGAAGCTACATTTGTTGCACCCCGACTGCTGCTCCCAGACGTCCTTGCGCACTGACTATATGCAAATAAGGGGCATTTGGCCTAAATCGGACTCCTAAAACCACAAAACAACGTATCATAGAACAATAAAAACAGCAGCACTACTCTGAGAAAACCTCAAGGAAGCATACACCAAGAACTGAGTTCGGCCGTGTCGTCCTAAGTGCAAATAGTACCCAGGCAGAGAGACACCCTAGACCAACGAGCCCTCATTGTCTTCTGGTGCTCTCGTGAGGATAGAAGCCCCAGCTCTGCCTGCGTTCCTGTGGACAAAGCTGCTTTCCTCCTCCTGTGTGCCACCTCTGGGAGCAGCGGCGGTGTGTGCGCGACCCGTCGGGCCCCCACCTCGAGCTGATCACTTATAAAGGCATTAAAAAGGAGAAAAAGCTCCTGCCCTTTTTCTTCACTGACTATGCCAGCAATGCTTTTAAGAGCAAGCCTGACTCAGGCAGGTCTTGCGTGAGTCTGTCAAAGAGCCCCCAGCGGAAAAAAGTAAACAAGCTCTCACTAGTGAAACAAGAAGAGAGCCAGCTAAAATATACACCAGGTTCTACTGAAGGAAAACATGAAGGAGATTTAGGCCACTGGCCATTCAGCATACTCAGGCAAAACCCGTGGTCATGTGAATTGTATCAAAAAGTAGCTAAGCACCTCGCCCCAAAACTGAAGATTCTCCTCTGGAGTCCCAAAAACATACGTGCCAAATACTTTATCTTTTAGTAGCTCAGATCTCCAGTAACAAATTATTTCCATCCTTTGAAGCACTTTCCTGGCATTCAGCTGAAATTGAATGAGAGCTGTAGGGTCCGTCCATCCCACCATCTTCTTGTTTTTCACTACAAAGCCCCACAACAGGCCAGGTGTCCAGGGGAGCAGTATTGGCACTGTCTGGCTAACACCAGGTCAAACCTCACTCCTCTGCTTGGTTCCCCTAAAAGACCCTCCTTCATCACTGATATTAAAAAACAGTGAATCTCCCTCAGAACAGACAGATGAAAACACCTGGACAAAAAGTATAGTTACTTTACAAAGCCACATTTTCTGCTCTCTAACAGTGTTCCTCTTCAGGTCAGCCCACTAAACCAATTCTCTGCTAAGTCTGAACTAAACTGTGTCCCCTCCTGATTTAGCAAGGTCCTTCACAAGCTGTTTGAGCTGCATGACCAGGAGCTGCTCTCTGTTCTTGGAAATTATGCCCTAATCACCAGTAAAAGCAGCTTTTCTGTTCCATAGACAGACATCAGAACAACCCTTTCCAGTGGGAAGCTCTCTCCTAGATTCTCAAGGGAAGGTTGTGTGCAAACCTTGGCTTCATTTTTTGTTTTTTGAACAAATAATCAGTGATGCCAAACATTCAATTCTTGCAGTAGCTCTGAGCAGATTCACTGCAGGCCTCACACTGGGATGGCTTTTGATCATTCTGTGGCTCAGAGACAGCCCTGCATCCCCAGGGAAATTCCTGGAGCTGGGAAGGGGAACCTGGCTAGAGTGGTTCCTTTGCCGAGCTCCAAAGTGATGTCACCAGTTTGCTTTAAGCCATCTGATGTTGCCAATAGCTCCATCTCCTCCTTCAAGTCTTGACACATCCCTCTCAATACTCGAAAGTGAAATTGCCAGACTGCCCCCAGCAACCCAGAGCCTGTTACACACCTGCCAAGCATTCTGTCCAGGCCATCGATGAACCTTCATCCAGAGGCTCTCCAGAGCCCATCTCCCAGCAGGAGAGTCCCCCTGCAAACTCTCCTCCTGTCCTCCCAGCACTGGGGGTCTCTCCAGCAGGATGGAGTCCACCCCTGTCTCCTCTTTATGCTAAACCCCTCCCTCTCATTCTTTACTTGGAGTCGTGCAGGTGATGAGAACATCTGTGGCACAGACTTAAATAGTATCAACCTACTGATTTTTCAAGTCAGACCAACAGGAATCTGATTTAAACCCTGGAATAAATTTATAAGTAAATAGCTTAGCCCCCCTAAAGCCACAGTCCTCATGTGAGTAATACCCATCACTTCAACCTGAGCTTTGGGAATGGGCTTACACAAATTTTTGTCCCTATGCAAATGGCAGAATTAGCTCTGAATTGCCTGGCTTTTGCTAGCTTCCATCAGATTCAAAATTATTTTATACAAGATTTTGACATTTATATTTTTTAATGCCTCTGACCCTCTTATCTGCCAGGCAGCTGTTGCTCTGGGGGCTCTCCTTTCTGATGTCTCCTGACATCAGCTACTATGCCTTTAAAAGTGCAAATGAATAAAATTATAAATTAAAAGAGTGAAGAGGAAACATGTGCAGAGGGCTTTTTAATTTTTTTTTTGTTATTCATCAAAGGCAGCTGAGCCCCTCTACGCTGCCATGTTGTGCTTTGCATTTGTGCCAGCAGGAGGATAATGAAAAATGGAAAACACCAGTGTTCGTTATTTTAGCATATCCCCTAATGTGTGTGTTGGTTCACTGGGAGAGAAAAAAGAGGTGGACTTTACACTGCATTTAATTCACTTCTAAATCTGCCCAGGCCTGATTCTGAAATCTAATCTCCAACATCTGTTTCAAAAGTTTCCACAGTTAAAAATTCCACAAAAGTCCTCTTCTCTCTGTCTTCTCTCTCCTCCCTTTTCCTCACACAGTTTCATCTCTGTGAAAATATTCTCACCAAAGCCTGACCTCTGGGGTTAATTCAACATGTCATTAAGACTCAGTTTAAACACAAGAAGGCAAATTTTCCCTTGGTCTCAGATTTAACCAGGGCTGTCCTGAGCCAGGATGGATATAAGTATTCAGTTAGAAAAACAAATTAGGAAAGATTCTCTGTTAAATTGTGCTGCTTGACAGAGAAATTTTTTATCTAAATGTTTGAATTTCAGTTGTTTTCTCATCCCTAATTCCTTCTCCGATTTTGTACATGAGAAATGGTACAAAGTGGCAGCAGACATTTAAATTGTTTGGGACAGGCATATTGTCCTACACACAAAAAATATATATATTTGGTGCACAATTAAAATGGCCACTGCTCTTAGCTTGCCTGATTATAATCTTTACCATATGACTCCCCTCTTGGAACATGCAGCTCCTTTTTGTGTGTTTGTAGGGAAATATAGCTGAATGCAGCTAATACTGGAGAAAATACTGATTTCCAACTGGAATATCTGTGAAGGATCATAAGATAGGAGAAATTCAGATTTGCAGCACTATGATACAACATATTAAAAGTGATAGATTTAGTACAACATATTAAAAGTGATAGATTTAGCAACTTAGGATCTGGATATCTAAATTTAGATGTTGTCCAGGGCTCTGGAATCTCATCAGCTGCTGGTCCTGGGCTGTAACAGGACCAAGGGGGATCCTTTACCCCACTGATGTTGTCAAGCACAGCTTCCAGGCAGAGGGGCTGTAGAAAACCACATTTCTCTTGCCCAACATTAAATCCTTTTTGTTGCACAAGCCCTTCTTGCACTGTTGTGGGCTGTAAAACCCATCAGCGAGTCCAAACAACGCTGCTTTCATCCCCACAATAATCCCTCTGCCTCGGGCTTTGGGAGCACAAATGTTTGTTAAAACACCCGAGCACCACTTGTGAACCTGATAATTGTGTTTTGACTTCCCTTCTGTCCATCTTTTGTGTTCTGAGGGGGAATATCGGGCATGAGTGAATGTTTGGAGCTGTTTTGCTAAGAAAGCATGGGCTATACCACCACGGAAGGGACATCCAGCGGGTGCAATCTCCTGGGCTGTTCTCCTTCTGCCTCTACATGTCCTAACACAGAGCTCTGCTTGTGCAGAACGGGGCAAAAAGCAAATATTTCAGCTAAGTGCTCTCTTATACTCCTGTTGTAGCCTGGACATGTCCGTGGGATCTGCCTGCCAGGAGATCCCTTTGCTATATTTGGGTGACCTTTGCTAGGGATAAAACTTCACCTAATTACACCTCCTTTGCCTGGAGGGCTTAGCAGGCAATGGCCACATCCCGCAGGGCTGCTTTGCTCCAAAATGTGCTTGGCAGGCAGGGCAGCCCTGCAGGGGCTGAAGAGCTTGCCCAGCTGGCTGAGCAGGGATAACGAAGGGCTCTGGGAGCAATTTCACAGGGAGCTGATGAGCACAGCCCAGCCACAACTCCGGGATTGTCTGCTGAGCAGCCCGGTTTATTCCTCTGAAGATGCCATTCTGAATTTCTCCAGGAGTACTTTCTTCTCCATTCCCTAATTTAGCTAGTGGGTTAAGGCATTTTGTCTAAAATGTCCCTATTTATCTTGCAAGATTCAACAAATCACATCACTTTGTATCTGCTGACCCACTTGTGATGTGAAAACAATAAAAGCGAAAGTCTCACTTTTTACTGAAACATCTCCACAGTTCGGAGATGTTGATTGGAATTACTTCTGAGGCATTTTCCCATTTACTGTTAGGACAATTTCAAGCAGTAAATCACATTATTATTTTAACAGTGCCAGAGGAAAAGAGCTACTCCACGTTTTCTAGTTACACCGTTTACAGTGCTCACCCAGCACAGATACCATAATTTCACATCTCATCAGTCTGGCAGGCTCCAGGAACTCCTTTCCTCTTCACACTCTTTTCCTCTTCACACTCCCAGTTCTTTTCTAACCTAGATGGTGAATAAAATATATATGCACACATATATATCTATATATACAAATAAATGGTTATTTTCTGTATTAATAAATACTCTTAATTATTTATAAAACCAGAAAGGGACTGGCTGCCTCCTGAATAATGTTAGGAATAAAATATTCCCCAGAATTTCTGCAAGTCAAAGCAATGCCCAATGAAGTGTGACGTGATGAGAATTCTCTGAGATTCAGAGGGGCCAGGACTTCATCCAAGCAATGAAATGGGAACTATTTCTGCAGAGACAGAGTCCAAACTTTGGCAAAGGAAGTTTTAATAGATTTTTACATGACACAAAGCCAAAAGTATCCAGAAATGACTGATGTCTCAAATTCCATGGCAGAGATCCGATGGAGCCCAACAGAAGATTTTCTCTTGACTGCAGTGGTGATGAGATCAGGTATGAGGGGGCAAAAATCAGCTTTTGAAGTTTAGTATCCATTTTAATATAATAAAACATGCTACCAACAGTGTTAGAGCAGCTCATTCACACAGTGCTTCTTGGAAAAGCAGCATCAGGAGAAAATTAGAGAGGGAAATTCTCCAGGAGTTGGTGAGGGAAACCTCTGACTGCTCGTGAATGGCTCTGGATTTTGATTGCTCCTTTCCCACCAGAGTGAGGTAAAACTGCTGCTTTTGTACATATTTTGTTGGTTCTAAACACGACTTGCTCCCTCTGCAAGCTGTTATTACCACCAGTGGCATCGGTATAGCTGCATTTCGTTTTCTGAAATAGACAAGTTAGTGGTTAAGTAATAAAATACAAAATGACCTCTTTTAAGGTGGTGTGTGTGACATTATGGGGAAAGTTCTCCAAACCTCTTCACTAACACAGGTAATGAGTTGCCTTTTGCCTAATATTTTCGTCAGATTCCAAGCTCTTTCTGCTCCATGGACTGGTTTTAGTCCAGTGAAATAAAGACACTCCATTTCCAAAATTTATAGGGTTCATTTATTACCTCTAGTAACATATTATACTGTATAAATACTCTATCCTTGTTATATGTCCTTTTAAAAAAGCGATAACTTAGAAGATCACATTAGACAAGAAGTATAAAAATAAATACGCTCATTATATGCATTTATTACAAATTATAACCCTTCCCAGAAGGGAGAGAAATATAAAATACTTATGAAGTATATAAAATCTATAGTAATATATTTTACTATCTACATATGGAAAGCCATATTCTCTCATGGTCTATGGACTGGCACAATCTTCAATGATGTGAATGCTGGCATTTTGCTGTGGATGGACCTGCTATCCCTCAGCTTTGCCTTCCCACCTGATCAGTGACTGAGCTCTACAAACCCTGCAGAGGCCACAGAGGACGTTCCCATTCTTCCCATTCTTTTTTTTTTTTTTTCCTTTTTAACTCAAATAGTATCCATTGGCTGGGGTAAGGCCAAAGGTTTGACTGTGAAAGCATGACTGGAATGCTCACACACTCCATGAATCTGTTTGGCGGGAAGGCAGGACCAAGCTGGAATCAGAAAAGCCAGTGGAAGGTATGCAGAAGGCACAAAGAGCAACTACTCAGATTTCCACATTTCCAAGCCCCTAAATTACACATGTCACCACAATGGCACTGGAGTGGATGAGAGAAATGGACAGGCACATTGGGATGACATAAAGGTACTTTAAAAAAAAAAAAAAGAAATTCTAGTGATTCGTGGAGTTGATATTTGTTCTTGGTATTTCTTACTCTTGACAGGTAGAGAATATGGCTTTATTTTTATATAAAACTATTCTCTGAAACAATAGCAGCCATGAATGACATAGTTAAAGCTCCTTTTCCAATCTTCTTTTTTGCCCTTTGTGAGGTAGGTAAGCCCTGACCAATTATTTTAAGCTATCTTTTTCCCTCCCCTTCCTACATGTGGGGATTTGATCAGTACCACAAGATAAATCCAAAAGAAGGGAGAAATAACCAAACCACAAAATGTTTGCTGAAATGTGTCTCACTGCTCACATTTGGCTTAATTTATAACAGGTTTAAAAAAAAGGCAATTCCAATGCCTTTGGGCCTTATCTGCTAAAGAGAAATGAATGACATGGGTCTGCTATCCCATCCAATTTTCAGTTAGCAGGGGATTTTTGGGATGCAAAGCCAAATCAAGCTGTTTGCACTGTCCCACCTCAACGGATCTTCATTGTGAACTTTTTTTATGCAAAAACACAGGTGCTGCCTCTAGCCCTCTTTCGTGTTTTTCAGTGCACTGGTCTGAAGGAAAAAATAAAATAAAATAATAATAATAATAATAAAAAAACAAACAACCAATAAAAAGTTTTAGCTTTCCCAAACCGTCCTGTCTAGCTGCAGTCTGTAGCGTTGCAGAAGTCTATCAGGTGCTTGGGTTTCTTGGAGGGCTCACAGCTTTCTTGGGGCAGCACGCTGCCGTCGGAAGAGACACATTTCAACAACCTCTTCTTGAAGCCTTTCCCACACGTCTTGGAGCAGGGGGACCAGTCCCCCAGCTGCCACTGCGGGCAGGGCACGTCGGCGCAGGGCCGCAGGTTGCTGGGCTTCAGCTCGCGGGCGCAGTCGGCGGCTGGCCGGCCCCGCGGGTCCCGGCACTCCACGGCACGCCGCTGCCAGCCTGAGCCGCACGACTTGGAGCACTCGCCCCACTCCTCGATCACCCACTCCGAGGAGATGATCTCCCTGATGGCGTTGAAGGATTCCTTCTTCCTGCCGGCCGCCTTGTCCGCGCCGGGCTGCACCGGCTTCTTCACGAAGTAGGTGAACTTGATCTTGGGCTGCGGCAGGTCCCCCACGGTCAGCACCTGGATGGTCAGGGGCTCCTTCAGGGGGCTGAAGCTGCGGATGCGCTCCAGGGCGGCCGAGGAGCCGCTGTATCGCAGCACGCTGCCCTTGTAGGTGATGTCCTGCTCCAGCGTGGACAGGGTGTAGTCGCCGTTGAGGACGTAGGTGCCGTCGGCCGCTTTGATGGCCAGGAAGCTGCCATCGTGCCTCGCGCCCCGGTGGTTCCGTTGCTTCACCTCGATGTTGGTTGCCCCCGCCGGGATGGTGACCACGTCATGGTAGCCAGGTCTGCCACGGGAGAAAAGAGAAACACTGAGTCCTCTGCTTCTCCCTGAGAAGCGGAAAAAGCCTCCCAGCACACGACTAATGTCTGAAGCCAAGGCATTTAGCTCGTTAATGGATGACTCCCACCCATGAGGACAAGGTGAGGCAGCAGCCTGACACTCACTTGGCCCTAACGAGGGTGCCAGACACCTTCTTGCAGGTGGAGCCGTTGCCCCCGCAGATGCCGCACTTGTCGAACTTCTTGTTGGAGCCGATGGTGCGGTCACAGCCGGCCTTCACACACTGGCCCTGCACGCACACAGACGTGGAGTCGGGGCTGCACGGGGTGCCATCCACCACCTTGGGGACACAAGGAGCCTTGTTACAACGCGCACAGTACCCTGACACTGCGCCACACTGAATGTGGATGGGGGAAAACCTGCAGCGCCTGTCGTTTTCAGGGCTTTGGAAACTCAAAACCAGAGCAGGCCACAGGTAGTTGGAGGTATGTGGTGCTACTTCATCTCACTTTGCAAAAATGATGCCATGGTGCGAGGAGAAAACAATCTCAGTTTTCATTACTACCGCCCCTCAAAACAGCTACTGTTTTACTGATTTCATATTAAAGAAAAAGCCCCATTACTTTCTAGTGTCACTAGAAGGCAGCCATGTCCTCAAAGCACACTGCCAGTGTTGCTTTTAGTGCTGCTCAGCACATCCTTTATTTCTAGGAGTGCTGTTCCACAAAAACCCTCTGTGTCATCGCCCTGGTAGTTCCTGGCTCTCCATCTGATGACAGCAAATTCAAGTAGCTATGCAAGATGCACATTTTTCCTTGTGTTTATTTTAAGCTGTCAGCATATTAGTAACCAGTATGAGAAAGCACCAATGTTCTGGCAAAGATCCCTTAGAGTTTTCCAAACCCATCTCAATGCAATCAGATTGGAGGAAGGAGAGGGAAGGAAACCAGGGTGAAGTGGGTAGAGGAGGTGGAAGGAGTGTACCAAAACACTTAAAGCATGCTTGCAACAATCCAGCTGTACATGAAGGAATAATCCAGTTTAAATATGAGAAAGACAATTTCAGATTTCTACACTGCTTGACGCTTCACATAGAGAAAATAAAAACTCCTCATCATGATCAGCTGGAAGAGGTGCAGTTTTGAAATACCTTTGGCTGTAGAACAAAGAAGTATCCTGTTCCTTTGGCTCTGCACACCAGCTTGCATCTGTCCTTTGGAGACACACCAGCAAACTTGGGTGTCCACTCCACTGCAGGTCCACTTCCAATGGCAGACTTGGAAAATTCATTGTGCTTTTCACACTGTTCCTCCCTGAACGTTTTGCCTGCAGGCAGAGAGAGGACAGGTGGGCATAAGATCATCTCTGTCCACACTCTTCCTCTACAACACACCAATCCTGGGTGTCAAAATTGGGGAAAAATTACCATTGTTGTCGGGGCAGTCCTCGATGTTACAGGACCTGTACTGCACTCGCTTCCCTTCGCAGTACTTGCCCCCGTTCCTCGGGACGGGGTTGTCACATTCCCTGAAGGAATACTGCACGCCCCCGCCGCAGCTCCGGGAGCACTCACCCCACGCCCCCCAGGCCCCCCAGCTCCCATGCACTGGCGTCTGGAACGACAACAAAAGCAGGACACAAGTTAACACAGGAAAATCCATACAAAACCACGCCACAAAAGCTATCATCATGCTCATTTTTACCCACCCCAACTCATTAGAAACCCGCCCTAGGTTTGCTAATTAGCATTGAATCAACCCCTTCTAACAGATCCCTCCCACCGCAGCATTCCCCACCAGGCTCTGCAACCCAAGCTGCGCCCATTTCTTTTTCACTACTTACATCATAATGCTTCTTCTCGGTCTTATTCACACACTTGCCATTCATGCACCACTTCCCTTCCCCACAGCTGGTGCCGTCTGCCCAGGGGAAGTGTTTGGTTTGGCACACGAGGAGCCCTCCTGAGGTGCCGGTGCACCACAGCGTCGTGCACGTACTGGCTGCGTCGGGGCAGTGCTTGGACTCATCTCCAAACGTGAACTGGCACTGCCTGTTGGCATCATACAGCGTGCCAGGCAAGTCCGAAGGGAGCTGGATGGGCCTGTGGGGCTTGTCTAACAAACACTCCCCTGAAAAAGTTGGAAAAAAAAAAAAAAAAGTAAAAAAAAAAAGTCAGATGATGTCGTGAGTTCAGTTTTAAAAAGGAACTGCATTAGCTTTGTAACAGAAGCCTTTGAGCCCGTTCGTGCCACCATTTTTGTAAAAATAAGGCTCTTCTGAACTCCCTGACAGCATGCAAAAGGTTAAGTCTGTGCTGAAGAAAGAAAAAAAAAAAAAAAAAAAAAAGGCGCCGTAAAGCACCAGAGCTCAAACGCCACATGAATGGAAAGCTTAATAACCTTACCATGACCGTTATCCAAAAATGTTGTAATCATGTAGGCACTGCATGGAGACCAGGGCTGGCTGCGGTCCAGGTTGGAGAGCATGGATGCCATCATGTGGAAATCCCGGCTCATTCCATTGATGCCAGCACATTGCTTTGCATCGTCATGAGGCATGTTAAACACGTGGCCTTCGAGAAAAGGAGAAAAGCAAAGTCTGTGACTTTAGGAAGTCTGTCCTACGCATTACCAACACTATTTTAAATATTGCTCTAGAGCTGCTCATAGCCTGGTCTGTAATTAATAACCCGAATCTGAATGCTCCCAGATTTCAAGCAGATGGCACTGGATCTTCTCTCCCTTTTTTTTTTTTTCTCTCTCCAGGCACACGCACAGCTCTTGCAGACAATGCTGTGCCGGCCGGATTTGCTTTCCAGAGTCCAAGCCTGCTCCAAGACAGGGCTTTGCCTCCTCCCGACTGCTCCGGGGAGGTGCAGGCTGGGCTTTACGGCATCAAGCTGGCTTCAATTAATCCCAGGGAATAGCTTTGCAAAGTTTCAAGTACCTAATTCGTGGGCTGTTGTGAAGGCAGCCTGCAAACCATCGTCTTCTATGATAGAGCAACTACGGTTTAGATCACAAACTGTTCCCACATCAGCCATCCCAAGAGTATCACATGTCTTGGCACCGCACAGGTCCTGTAAAAAAAGGCAGTTTCATTATTAATCAGATCAGAGACTTAACCTTGGCAAGAGCCATCCAGCCCTGGCAGTTTGCCTTTACTTATGGAAAGAGCATAAATATTCAGCACTTCAATGGGTATGATGGCAAAAATCTGTCTCTGGAACACAGGCGAGGGTTACACGTAGAAATAAAATGCATAATTTCCATCTGAACTCTGCTAAAAATACATGGGGCAGGAACACAGTGCACAATCTGTGAGTTTAGAAGGACAGTGCACAAACTGTGAGCTTCACCAGACATGGTGCAAACAGCAAAACAAAAACAAACAAACAAAAAAAAGGGATCACACAAAAAGCAGCTCATCTAATTTTTAGCCTGCTTCACTGCAGCTGTGGTGACACACGAGTGCCTCCGGACACTTTTTTGTAGGTCTCCTGGCAGAGGGGATAGGGAGCAGCGGGCGTGGGGCTGGAAGTGACCTCGGTGTCCCTCACCTGCCTGGTGAAGAGGATGGCCGTGTCGTAGTGCTCGGCGTGCCGGTCGCTGGGCGGGTTGTGCTGCTTCTGCCAGCTGCAGAAGTTCCTCAGAGTCAGGGCGGCGTTGGAGGAGATGTCCGGGCCCTTGCGCTCCTCGTAAATGACCATGATCTTCACCACCACGAGGCTGATGGAGTTGCGGATGCTGGGGTGCTTGTACAGCTTGGCGGCCACGGAGAGCAGGGTCAGCAGGTAGTGCTTCAGCCCGCTGCCGTGGAATTCAGCCATGGACTGGTCGGCCACCAGCATGGTCTCCACATAGCGGGGGCTGGACACGAACCTCTTCTTCCTCCTGCTTCTCGTTTCTGCGTTAAAAAAAAAAGAGAGGGAGGGAATGCGCAGGTGAGCACAGCAAGAGGGCACCGCTTAGAAGCCCAAACCCACGGATACTCAAGATGCGCACACGAGGTCCGCGCCATCCCCGCACCCAGGTGGGCACCTCGGGCCGGGATGCGGGGCAAGCAGCGGCCGAGCCAGATCCCCCCCCTTGCCCTCCGGCGTCCCCACGGTACCTGCGGGCTCGGCGGGCTCCGGCCCCTCCGCCCCGGCCCCCGCCTCGGCCACGGCGCAGCGGGCGGCGGGGGCGGCCCTTGGGGCCCCGCGGAGGCGCAGGAGGTGCGGCCCGTGGCCGTGCGCGGTGCCGGGAGCCGGCTGGATGAGGTACTGGCGGCCCCGCAGCGAGAAGGCGCCGCGCAGCCCCGAGCACAGGCTGAGCGCGGCCGCCGAGCCGGGGTCCCGGTTCACGGTGCCGGAGTAGAAGCAGCGGGAGAGGTCGTCCTCGGGCGGCGGCGGCGGCCCGCCCAGGTACTGCAGGGTGAAGTCCGGGGCCAGGAAGCTGCTGTCGGGCTCCAGCTCCAGCGTCAGGCGCTCCCCGAAGGCCTCCAGGCGGAAGCGCTCTCGGGCGCCGGGCGCGCCCAGGCGCCGCGGCAGCACCAGCGCCCTGCGCTCGGCGCTGCACAGCCCCAGCAGCGCCGCCAGCACCGGCGCCAGCGCCGGCAGCCGCCCCCCGCTCCTCATCGCTCGGCGCAGCCCTTCTCCTCTCTTTATTTCACTTTATATAGGAATGGATATGGAGGATGTGGGTTTTTGCTTTCAGGTTTTGGGGGGTGTCTGAGTCTTTCTGCCGGCGGAGGAGCGCACGGGAGCCGCGTCCCGCGGTCACTGCAGAGGCGGCGTCGGCTTCCCCATGGCCGGGGCGCGGCGGCGATGCCGGGGAGCGCGGCTGTGCGAGGGCAGCGCTGCCTCTCGCTCCGTCCCTCTGCCTTCTGTCCTGCTCTGGCTGCCGCTTCTCCTGCCCGCCTCCTCCTCCTCAGCCTTCCCCGGCTGCAGCAGCGGCGGGCGGGGAGGACGCTCCGGCGAGTCTCCGGCAGCCACGGGACGGTCCCGCCTGCACTTCCAGAGCGCCCGGGAACCTCCCGTCCTTTACGGAGCGGAGCGCCGCGGACCCGTCCGCCTCCGCCGTGCGGAATGAGTGCGGGAGCGGGGCTCGCCGCCGCCCTTTATGGGGTCCGGCCGTGCCGCCCCCAGCCCTGCGCTGCCGCCGCTGAGATCACTGCGTGCGTAACGCGCCCGCGGGCGGCCCCCGCCGCGCCGCCCTCCCGCCGCCCCCGACGGGGCGGGACGGCACCGGCACGGCCCGGGGTCGGCCCCCGGCTGCCGCAGCGGGCTGGGCTGCGCCCCTTCCCTGCCCCGCGGGTGCTTTGTGCCCGGCTCCCAGCGCTGCGCGCCGCGGGAATCTCTCGTGGGAGCGCCTGGATGCGCTGCGCGTCCGTCCCCCGCCCCGCGGGGCTCGGGGAGCGGCAGGTGGTCGGGCCGGAGCTCCTGGGGCGGGGGAGGGAGGGGACACATCCCTGCTCGCCTTCGTGGCTTTCCCCTCTTTTTTTTTTTTTTAATTTTTTTTTTTTTTTAAATAATTTTTAATTCCCCCTTTCCCAAGCAATTCCTGCCCTTTCTCGGCCCTAATAGCTGCAGTCGGTCAGGCACCTGTACTTCTGAGAAGAGGTTCCTTTCCAGTCACTTAAACAGAGGCGTTTACATAGGTGCAGCCAATATTTGGCTTTGAAGCCATAACCCAGGCATAGTGGTGCTGCTAATCCCCTTAATGCTTTATGTGCACAGCCCCAGCTTTCTGCTTCTGGAGGCCTTTTTGGAGGAGGAGGGCTAAGAAGTGGTGAGTAAATGTGTGAATAAAAGCAGAATGTGTGTACCTGTTGGTGACAACTCCTGGGCATCCCAATTAAACAAAGATGCTTGTGTGTCTGTCAGCACATCATTCAATACAAGTATGAAACTCGAGGACTGAAAACAGCAAGAGCAAAACCTCAGGATAGGGCAAATGTTTCTAAAATTTCATGTATCCACTGTTTTCTTGGGATGGAGCGTCCCATTTGTGCCACTAAATCTAATAACCCTAAGGCTTTTCTTCCTAATTTAAACCATGTCAGACAAACTTGGAACCACATGTGTGTGTCAATAGTGCAGTCTGACTGCCTGCTAAGTTCTGACAATACATCCCTTTCCCATGGCCTTCTGTAAATCTTGCAAGTTTAGAATTGCACATTGTTTGAAGCTGTGCAAAGAAACATAGGAAAAGATGAACCCAATTTCCCAGCTACTTGCTCAACAAAAGTGCTCTTGTCCCACAGAGTGATGAGCAAAATCAGAAGTAGGCCTCAAATGTGGGATTTGCTTTGGGACACAGCAGGAAACGCTGGATTGATTTCCAGAGGCTGCAACTGCTGCCCATTAATACATCATCAGCAGAAAAATCCATCCAGTTATGACTAATTTCTCACTTCAGTTGGAAACCTGTCAATCTCTACCCTTACCTTTGAGATCTGTGTGTGCCCAGCTCTGCTGTGCTTTTTCTGGGATAGAACATGACAAGGGTACCGTTCATTCATGCTGTTAATTAATTTGGTGTTGCATGTGAGACCTCATTTAGGGAATTACCAGTTTAAAAGCCTGGAAATAGAAATTCCATGGAAATGAAAGGAAAGCGTCTTCATCATTTATTTTTGAACTTGCAGTGGTTCAAGATAGAGACTCTTGCAAATATACGAATTAAAAATATGAAAATCTCCTTGTCTGTCAGCATAATCAGTGTCACTCATTGATCAGCAGGGAACAGAGCCAGGCCACCAAAGGTATGCCCACCCAGCATCTTTGGTTTTGCTGCTGTTTTTTGATGTTAATTCTCTGATTTGAAAAGATCCTGACCACCTTAAAACAACTCTTTTTCAGGCTGAAAAGTCTTTTTCATATTCCACCAGGTGGCACTCGCCTATAAAAAATTGTTATGGGAGAGTTTCATTGTTCATCTCCCAGCTTTCCTGGTGGAGAGGCTTTTAGCAGGGAGCTTTACAGTTCCCTGAACAGGACAGAAGTTTTCCTGGCCTTTATGTAACACCCAGGGAAGTATTTAACTCAGCTGTTCTGTTGCATTACCTGAACACAAATGGCATTGGGAAGGAATTTTTACAGCAGGTTTGCTGGCTATCACACCTGGATCACCACCTGGATCATCGTGTAAGTGCTTGAATTGCTTCCTGTGAACAACCCCCTTGAGTTTAGCTGGAATATTCAGGATAGTGAAACCTCTGTATATGTATTTATAATCTATGTTGTACCAAATCTGTGCCAGCTCCAATTACAGTTTGTGTGAATCAAGACTTAGAAAAAAACACACTGACCTTTCTCAGGATTTCACTTAGCTAAAGACCCAGAAAAGGCGTAAAATTGGTCTTTTAAAGACATCTCTAGTGCTTGGAGAAAGAAACCAAATCCTGTCAGTACAAGACAGTGTAATGCCAAGGAAGCCACCAGATAGCGCCACCACATCATCGGTTTTGGGTCAGATCGTCGTCCTTTGCTCTGCAAGAACAGATTTTATGGCTCAGACCCAAGTGCTGTCAGTGGGCAGGATTAACAATGCTGAAGCTTTAACTTCTTCACCACTGTTTGCAATAATGGCTGCTTCTAAAATTTTAAAGAAAACCAAGAAAACGCAAACAACTCCCCAACCTTATTTGTTTCAATGCTGCAGAATGATTGCTTCTTTCAAAAACTGTTATAATTAAAATTAAATTAGAATTAGAACAGCAGATGGCACATTAGGCCCTCTGAATAGGGGATAAAAGACCTGATGCTGTTGAAAAAGTCCTCTGAAAAACACTTCAAAGATTATTTCTGGAGATTGTTTCTGTATGATGTCTCTTTGTGTTATGTGTGATTAATTTCTATATTTCCATTTATTGTAATTTTGAGGTCATTATCCATTGGGGTTTTTTAGTAGGATAAGAACATTAAGAGAGAAAACCTCTAACTTTGCCTTTTTTGATAATCAGCAGAAATGGGAAAAAGCAAAACAATGTCCATCATCACTTGAATGAGAAGTCCACATTTTTATTTTGGAGGAGAATCATGGGATTTAATGTGGTGATGCGTTTCTCTGTAATTTCTGCTTTTACTTTACTGATTATCAAAGTTTCTTTAAAAAAAAAAAAAGATGCAGAAATTTGGGCAGCCTCCAAATATTATTGCTATATAAATATAAAATATACAAATATTATATACAAATATAAATAGCCCATGTAAGCCTGTGTGCACTCAAAATGAGCTGCTCCCAATTCTTTCTACTTTCCTTTATAAACTTTTATCAAAATGGGATTCAGCAGGAACTTGGACTGACACTTCTAGATGAGTAAGTAAAATACTTTGCTATTTAAAAAGAAGGAGATTTGCATGAGAATACATATACAGAGGTTTCACTATCCTGAATATTCCAGCATGAGACCTGTCCATATCCTGCATAAATCCACAATAAGTGGTTTAAAAGACTGTTGAGGCCTGACTTTGTGTCTCACTTTCTGGTTGTAGGAGTATTCCCACTGAAGAATTTGTACCACCATCTAAATTTCTTGTGAACAGCTGACCTAAATCTGAATTTTCATGGTCAAAACAACTGCCAGAGATCAAATAAAAGCAATCAGGCAAAACAAAATGCTGCATTATGGCATGGCTGCTTTTAAAGTGTTTCAGAAGTTAAATATAGCTTTAACAATGGCTCTGAGGTCCCTTGGCGAATGGCAAGGAGCACATTCATAGTGCCCTGAGCTCCACTGACATTTTGATATTTTTATCACACTGGGATTTCAACAGATCCCCCCTCACTTTCTCCTGTGCTGCAGACAGAGGATTTCACAAGCACTGCAAGACATGATACAGTTTCCATGGAATGTATATTCATCCCTGCACCTAGTTTTTTTAATAATGAAATAATTTTTTACCGCTGAGATTTCTGTGTGTGATGCCATACTCATTCCGAAGTCCAGTAAGGTTTCCATGCTGTCCTGGATGTGCTGGTCATTCTTTCTAACCAGAGCCCATATAATGCTGATACACCCTATAAAAAATGTCAAGAAATTTGAACGATAGCAGCAAACATTTTCAGTGGAGTTAAATATCAACTCCCTCCCCTTTGCTCATCCCCTCTTCCCCCACCCTTCCTCCCTGTTATGCTGGATAATCCAAAGTTGATTGGCAGTGTATGTATTTAACAAAGGGCACAAACCTTTAAGGAATGTGATTAACCACTCTCCACTCTCCAAATAATTTATGTGTGTGCTTAGACTCATCTACTCCATGCTTTGCTAAAAGCCTGGATGGGCTTTCCTCTTGGTGTGTAGGGATGGGACTCGAACAAGCAACTTGCTGCCAGTAATGAGTATCTCCTAAAATCCCCTAGCAAGGCTTATCCTTCTTTAACAGGTAAAAACCTGAGGGACAAAGAGATTTAGCAATTTCTTAGCAATAAGACAAAATACCATTGTTACATTAATGCAATTCTTAGACATTTCCATCTGTAGCTCTGCCATAATTTTCATTTATGGGCTCATGATGTTGCTGATCGGTTCTTGCTTTTTGGCAAATTTTATGCCCATTTTGAACAGAACGTGGTATGGTTACTGCTTGTTTTTTTCCACTTTCAATCTCCCTTTTGGATGTTAGGGTCAAATTTCAGATTGCTTTTTGCTTCTCTTTTAATATTGGGGATGAAGTGAATGGGAAATCTTTGTTCACCCTCAGGTAGAAGGGCATATAAGTCAGTAAAACTTGTTTAGGTGTCTTGGGATGGACAGACTGCAAAAAGGTCTCCCTAAATCCTGGATTTAGGTCTCACCTAAATCCACATCATTTCTCTATGTCAACGCTGACACACTGTTTTAATCACAAGGTCAGCTGAACTGGAGTCAAAACATCATCACATAATTTGGCTGACACATTGGGATGCTTAATATTTCCATTTTATCAATGAAATGAGTGAAATAAAAGGTTGTAACTCTGATTTTAGGCAAAGAACTGCAGGGTATCATGGTGGGCTGGATGTCAGCTGATCCCTCATTCCTCCACAGCTGAACAGGAGGATAAAAATAAGATAGAAAAGCTCATGAATTGAGATAAAGGCAGGGAGCTCAGTTACCAGTCATTAGCAAAGCAGAGTAAACTTGGGGAAAGTTAATTTAATTTACTACCAATTAGAATGGGATGGGGAGGAGCAAAGACAAGATCTTGCCTGCTTGCCTTATTTTCTTCCCCCCCTTAATTCCTGACTCCTGTCTTAGTTTGAATGACAGATGTCTGCTAAGGAAGGCAGGAGCCTCCCTTGGAATGGAGAATAGAACCCCCCTCCCTCTGAATTATTATAATTTTGAAATTAAGGGGCTCTCAGGAAAAGATATGGGAATAGGAATATGGGAATAGGAAATTTTTTTATTAGGAGAATTAAAATAAAAATGGAGTAATAAAAAAAAACCCCAAACCAAATCCACTGACAGAGTCAGAATACAACCTGACACCCTGTGGGTCAGGGTATTGGTAGTAGTCCCATGAAATGGTGGCTGCAGTCCTCCTGGAGTGGCAGATGTGGCTCTGTTGACACAGTGATCCTGTAGAAAGGTGGAGTTTTCCTCTGAAGGTCCACTGGTGATAAATGAGCCTGGTCTTCCTCTGTGAATCCACCACTGCCTTGGTGTTTCCAATCTCAGATTTTTGTCCAGGTAGGAATGCTTGGCTCCTCCTCCTGGGTGGAGCATCTCCCAACTGGATGATGTAAGTTTTTCAGCCATGCAATGAGACTCAATGGCCCCTTAGTAGAAGATCTCTCCCTGGAGGGAGGATGGGTTCTGGAAGAGATAAAGAAAATTGCTCCAGCTATTTTTTTAACAACTGGCCCATGAACAGAGGATTACCCCACTCCCCCACCCCATTTTCAACAGATGGTGATAGAATACATATTTCTGGTTACAGCTTGCACTGCAACCCAAGACACTCCTCTGCCTTGCTCTCAAGTGGTGCAGGAGGATGGGGAATGGAGGGCTGTGCTAAGCCTGGGAGAGCTCCTCTTTCACACTGTATGATGTGCAAGTCATGCCAAAATCTACCACCAGGAACTGACAAAATAGATCAAGCTGTTTCCGTCAGGTTTGAGTTGATGCTGCCCCTTCTTGGCTGTCCCTTGCTGGCATGTCCTCAAGGAGAGATGTGGGGTAAGGTGCCTAGGTGGGTGCTGTGGGCAGAGGAGCTAAGCAGGGGCAGTCAGACTCTCCCTTTTCTTCTCTCTCCCATTTTTGGAAGGTTTGACCTCTCTGTCTGTCCCAGTTCCCTGCAGAAGCCTGGTGGTGTATCCCTGGCTGAGCTCACAAAACCTGTCTTGTACAATTGCAATTCCCACTGCTAATACCTCCCTCTGCAGCAATGGGACATGGAGCTGGGGCACAAAATGGGAACAGAGGGGACTCAGCAGACACGTAGGCCCCACTCCTGGGAATATTTATAGTCAGGCTAAACTCCCAGCATCGTGCTAAACCCTCACAGGATCGAAAGCATCATAAAAAACTTGGCTGAAATTCTCTGTTTACAAATGGTATCGAGGGGAAGCATGTGTAGTGTCTTCTACAAGAAATGAAGTTTTTCAAACAAAACACACATCCACCCCCCATGTCAGCTGACCCACAGACACAGCCGGAAATAAACAGACAATAGTAAACCAAGGCGAACCAAATTAGTATTTTCGCGCTTGTTGCTCTTAGGGCTTCTGAAAGAAACATTGTTGCTATGTAAGGCAAACATCAAAAAGTGGGTTGACCAAAGGTGTGACTTCCATTCAGCATCACGCAATTTCTCCACTTGCTTTGATATGCAAACCCTCATGCAAAGCCCTTGCTGTCCTGGACCTAAGAAGAGAGGGAAGAGGTAAAATAGGCATGGGGAAAGCTTTTCCTGGTGTTGTTCTATCTAACAGTTAATCTCAGTATTCTGACTCATTCTCTTACAGTTGTTTTCCACCTTCGGTTTAAGCAGAGGATTATAAGTTTAAATTCCAAATATATTTAGATATGCTGTTAAAATATTGCAGGCAGAAAGATGCATCATTATTTCACATGGGATATTTTTTATCAGAATAATTAATTTATATTAATAATAATGCACTAGCTCGGCCATAATGACCATAAGATGGACATGACTGGAAGGTGGACATCATACGTCCTTCCCTGCTGGCATTGCCCCCTCCTGCTGGGAAAATGGCCTGGCTCTGGTGCCCAGTTTGGGTCCGTGGGGAACACAGCTGAGGCAACCCCAAATTCTTTGTGTTGCAGCTGGCTTTGGCTGCCTCAGCTGCACGCAGGGCAGAGGGATATCTGCATGGCCCTTGGGAAATGCAAGTGGGGGAAGAGGACACAGAGTCTTCCTTGTGGCTGATATGGGCTGCTTTGGGCTCAGGGGAGCTGCTGGTTGAGGTCATGTGGCTGCCGATGGGCTGATCCTCAGGGGTGCACTGGCAGGAGCAGGGCTGGTCCCCGTACGGTGTGGGATTTAAACAGGGATATGGACTGGAGGAGACTTCTTGGACTTCTTAGGCTGACATTCCAATTATTCCAATAACCGTTCTACTTGTATGTTACGTGTCTCTAAAGCCATCTAGGGAAGCCCCTTCCCTGAGACCTCCAAGGTACCAGAGTAGATCAGCATAATTAACAAGCTTCCCTCACCCACTTTTCCTTTCTTGATTATTTAAAAATCTCAGAAGCTGCTGCTCAATGCCATTTATGGACTGAGTGTGGTATAAAAATCCCAGGTCCAGTGCAAATATGCACAGCTGTCACATAGAGCACACTTTTAAAACCAAAGCATCATCAGGTATTTTAGCAAACAGGTAAAAATTTTCCACTTTATGAAAACATACATTTATATAATTCTAGTGATGCCAGCAGAGCTGGCTTTGCTTTATATGGCAAATACACCAGCTAAAATAGGTTGTGCAAAGAAATTGCTAATAAGGCAGAAAAGTGAACCCAAATTTAACTGAGAGGGCCCTGCCAGCTTTGCAATTTGGATTTCTAAGCTCTCCAAGAAAAATATTCTCTTTTTACCTCCTCAAAAGGATCCAAATGCAAACATGGTGTCGGAAACAAATTCAAAAGCTATAAACACTCCAGCTATGACATCAGGCACTCAGAAACTGCAAGAAGTGACAACATTAACTCGTGATTTTTGCTTCAGGGAGGGCACATGTGTAGATGTGTTTTCCAGCAGGAGGGATGGAGACAGAGAGCTGTAAAATTGAATTTGATGAATTTCAGGGCTAAATTACATGTATCTGCCTCCTACCCCAGCAGAGGAAAGGATGCACTGGTGAAGGAAGCAGCTTCCAGACCCATGTCCCTAAAATGCTGCAAACCATCCCTGCATAAGCTGCCTTCCTGAGCTTGTTTCAACATCCAAACAAATTTTTGAGCATTTTGGATTATCCAAGAGTAGGGGAATGCAAACCTTCTGACACTTCCAGAAAGCCTCCAACAAGCACTTGGAGCAGGAAGCCGTGCCTGGGGAACATTACCACACAGAGATAAGTTTAATTACATACATCAGCATTTTGCTGGAGAGGCTGCCTTGTCCAAAATTTTGCTCTGTATGTCGTTTCAACCCTCACAGATAGCACAAAAAGGATCAGCTGGTGTTCTAGACTCCAGGGCCAAGTGCTGTAAATAAATGCAGCTCCACACATGAGTAATTCCTTTGGCTCGGTGTGTGCTGCCTCTGGGTCAGGGAACACAGGACAAACCCTGATCTGCTCTTTGTGCTCCTAAGGGGCTCCAAAGCCCAGCTATCTGCAAGCCCTGTGCCCTCCCTACCAGGTGAAATTAGGCTTTGCTGTAGGAGGTGTCTCCTTTTTCCAGGAGTTGGGGTAGAAAGCCCTCTCATCCCATTAAGGCAAAAGGAAAGCATTACTTGCTTCAGCACATTCAATTTCTTCTTGCCTAAGGTGATACTAGTTGACCACCAACATTTTCAAAGGGACATTGTAACCTAATCCTATTTAAAAGCCTATTAAAACCATTGGTTTATGACTAGATTTTGTAATTATCATGTACCAGGTACCATGAGAGCAGTATTTTATCTGCACTTTTAATTCTGTGTTGTCAGAGCAGGTGTTAAGTTGGAGTTTTGAATGCTTGGGTCTAGTCTAGTTTTGACACAAATCTACTTTAAGGGCTAGCAAGGAATATTGACTAAAGGCAGAAGATAAACAATTAAATTAGTGAGTTTTTTGTCTAACTTACATTGAGAGGCGGGAGAAAGAAATTTGGTGCTATAGGGTGTGACTGAATACATAGATAATTATCTTATAAAACAGCATGAACATTGGCCAAAGCTGGAAAAAACCAGCGTTTCTAAATAGGAAAATATTTTGCTGCTGGGGATTTGGGGATTTGTATGCTAAGAAAGGGCTGGAGGGGTTGGTTCTTTATGCGGCATGGAAACAGTCTCAGCAATTCCTGCTCCCATTGAGTTTTTGTCATCCCCACACTCTCTAGAAACATGTAACACGTGGCTTCCTAGGCACAGAAATGGTGGCAAATCTATAATTGCTTTGATTAAGCTGTTCTGTAGTATTAGGACCACCCAAAAGATGGCACTAAACAACCTTTAGTTCTGTTCCCCCCACAGGCACCCCCCTCCACAGACACACAAAATTTGCTAATAATACTCAAAAATAGCTCACTAGTTTAATTCTGTAATTTTGTGTGCAAAAGTAGGAATCATTTTAGATAATTTTATGTTAGACCAACGGGAAAATTGAGGAGACTTTTATATAAGCAGGTAAACTTTGCACTGCAAATATGACTTTCCTAGGCCCACATGAAAGCGTTCATGTTTTTGTAAACATGACAATGTGACATTTGGTGAGCTGTGAAAATGGGTTAAAACTACAGAGGAGTTAGGCACTGCACTTAAAATATTTGTTTCTTTAGAAGCTGTACATTGACCTTTATAAATCTGTGGTTATTGGGCCCAAGGTATTTTTATTTATGTGGGTGCAATGTGGAGCCATCCCACCAAAGCCCATGAGCTACATGGAATGACAAGTGTTAGCAAGGGGCTAATTGTCACTACCTTTTTTAATGGGCTGATTAGTTTGATTTTTAAATTGGCTTATTTTCTGCAGTAGGAAGAACAAGACATGTTTTTGCTAGTCACTTTTCATTTTATGATGTAATAGTTGAAGGAGGGAAAAAAACCCCTTTCATATTTATAACCTCTAAAAACTCAGAAGTGGCCTCTAATTTATACCAAACCATAAAGATGAGAGTGTTCACAGAAAATGCTAGAGGAGGAATCCTCACATCCTGTGGGAGTAATTTTCTACAATTACTTCAGTTTCATGATTTTAATCAAATACATGTTAATAATAAATGATACAAATGAAAGAACACTGAGCACCACCTTTGCTTGGAGCAGAAATCATTTGGGTAGCAAAAGAAGTTGAAAGATCCAACACCTTCCACAAATATTTGACTCCCCTTTTTATGAGGCTCCTCTTTTGAATGTGGTTGCCTGTAAAACTACAGCTGAAGTAGGAGGATAAAAAGAAGCTTCCCAGGAACCAGACACAAAAATTTGTACCAGTTGCTCCAAAGCTTGTCCCTCTCCTACAGTAATTCACTCACTTGTCCCCTCCTGTTCAGTAATTCGCTCAATTCTGCCTTTCTTACTGCCTAACTATTTGGTTATAATCAAAATAAGAAGCTTGGACGTTGGGGTTTTCCTCAGGGGATGAGCTGGAGCACATTCAAAAGAACTGAGTGCCTCCTGCAGAAAAACTGCATGGACATGAAAGCAGCAGCTGGCTTGATTACGTTTATTCACCATGGAATAAAGAAGGCAGGAGAGGAGAGATAGTGGAAGTACACACACAACAAATGGGTAAGGAGCTGGGTTTCCTTTGTGCTGGTAGCACAGCAACAAGAGTTCCTCACCGAAAGATTCTGCACAATGCAGAGCAGTCAAAGCCTCTGTATTTCATGGTCACATTTTGGATCTCACAGTCCCAGCTCCTTGAAACTAAAGGCTTTCCAATATTGGATGTGCAGTAGGGATACTGAGTTCTAATAACCACTGCATGTATATAATTCAACAATTGACTCTAAAAGCACTGTAGTTACAATTTTGGTGTTGTGCATCAAGGCCAAATGAAGCAAATACTTGCACGTCTCTCCAAGGCCTTCCTAATTTGATTTTAAACAACTTCATATTTTAATTTTAAAAAAAATCTGAAAATAAGTAGCAGCATAAAAATTAGGTCACTCTTCAGGAATGTATTTTGGGCAGGGGTAGGTGAGCAAAGCATTTTTCTGACAATCATTGGAACCTTCACATTGTGAGGGGATTTGAATGCACTGCAAATATTTTCTATAGCAGAGAGAAGATACAGTTTCTTACTTTGGGCTTGAAGATAACTTTGCAGTGAAGTAAGAGCTGGAGGATGTCAAGGGGAGGGATGATAGGGAGGGAGAGAGGCTGAATTGGAACTTTACTAATTCTCACAATGGTAGCTCAGTGAAAAAAAATGCTGCAGAACAAACCTGCCTTCATCCAGTCAATTTTTGGAAAGAATTATGGCCATTTGGAACTGAGTTCTTACTTGAAAACTCTTTGGAAACAGGATACTGCTCCCAAGCACTTTGAGCCCTTTGAGACCTAGAATGAGATTCATCTCACTCAGCCTCAGACATCTTCATTGTGGCTGTCTGCATCTGAACCCCATGCCCTTTTGTCACTGGGAAGGAACACACATTTGGAAAGTGCAATCCAGCTGACCCACCATGGACATCCACTGCAGGCTGAAAAGAAGAGCACGAGTGAAGTGCTCATTCTCTCCCTGCTGAATCCAAAAGGCAACTATAAACACTGTTCAGAGACACATCCAAAAGTCCTGGGAGAAATCCCTTCCTCAGTGTCAAAATATTTTTTTTTTTACATTCTTGAAAGTCCATTAAACAGTTGCAACAATTTTATATATTCAGGCTTTTAAAAATAAATAAATAAGAGGAGCAGTGTAATGCAGCCTTGGCAGACAGTGTGCCACTGGAATAAATTATGACACCAGTGTTTTTCTTCATAGATCTACTCCCAGAAAAGTCAGCCATTGTTCCATAATGCAGCCTTTATGGCAGTCTGAGCCCAGGGATGGATTTGTCTGGTCAAAGAGAAATTTATTTTCTATCTATAAGGACCTAGACCACAGGGGAGGAAGAAGTAAGAGCCTGTGGGGCACTGTTTATCTGATCCTAAGGTCAGAGGCAAAAGCCACAAGCACTGTACCTCTTTGGTGCCTGTTTTTCAGTCCTGTTTGATCTCTTCAGTCCTGATTAATATCTTCATTGATGATCTGAACGAGGGGATCGAGTGCAGCCTCAGCCAGTTGCAGAAGAATCCAAGTTGGGCAGTTCTGGGCCCTGCATTGCAAGAAGGACATTAAGGGGCTGGAGCCTGTCCAGGGAAGTGAACGGAGCTTAGGAAGGGGCTGGAACCCCAGGAGAGGCTGAGGGAGCTAGAAAAGGGGCTCAGCCTGGAGCAAAGGAGGCTCAGGGGGGACTTTGTGACTCTGTACAGCTCCCTAACAGGAGGGGGGGTCAGGCTCTGCTCTCAGGGAACAGGGACAGGACAAGGGAAAACAGCCTCAAGTTGTGCCAGGTTTGCCATCAGGAGGAATTTCTTCCTGTAAAGGGTGGTCAGGCCTTGGCAGGGGCTGCCCAGGGAGGTTTGGAGTGCCCATCCCTGGACGTGTCCAAAGGAAGGCCTGACCTTGGCTCTCAGTGCTCTGGGCTAGGGACAAGGGGGGGATCAGACACAGCTTGGACTCAACTGCCTTGGAAGTCTTTTCCAGCCTCAGTGATTCTGAGATTCTCTGTCAATTAGCAAAGGTACCTGGCTTGACTAATTAAAGGTGCTGTAGACAAGGCCAGTGCTCCTGTCTGCAGTATGGAACTGCTGCTGTGGATGCAGCTGCAAGAGGTGGCTGGAATGAAAAAATAACTGCGAATGTAAACCTGATGCTGAAAGCAGCTGTAAAAAATCCTGGTAACAGAGGAGCAGTTGTTTTATATCACTATTTTGGAGCCTAAAAGCCCACGGTACATTCCTGGCTGTGGTTCTGCTCACTGTGTGACTTAAACCAGGATAATTATGACTTTTATGTCTTCCAGTTGCTTCAGCAGGGAAACAGGGAGAAGGATATCTTCTGGTGCCTATTTGTCACCACTTCATTTGACCTGTGCAAGCCTAGACAAATTCTGAAATCTTGCAGCTCAACTTCACAGTTAAGGGGAGCTTGGGGATATTTGATTAGGATTAGGCTTTGAATGACAGCACTATCTTTGAGCTAGGCTAGGCCTGGACCAACCCAGCATAACTTACTTGGGAGAAAATCCAAGCGGTGAATTAATCAGTCAATCCTTGGAAATGCAAACATCAATTTATTTCATGGCATCATATGTATGAGCTTTGTCTTCTCATTTCTTTTGGTTCTCCTGTTGGCTGTGATGTGTTGCTGTACCTGGAAGTAAAGCTGATAATACTGACTGCAAATTTTGGATTGGATCCATGTTTCTGCTGTTACCTTTCCTTCTATTTCCCAGGATTTCCAGCTTGTGTACTGTATGTGTGTTTGGGTGCCCACACTGGGCTTCTGCCATTTGTTTGCTAAATATCTTGTTGGCTGAAGCTACTGTGGTGGAAATCATTAATGATCCCAATGTGTGCAATGCCTAATTAGACCTGGAACTCATGCCTTATCTTCTCACAGGCAGCCAAAAATCTCCAAGGGACTTGAATCATGACGGTTGAGGTGCATTTGGAGAAAACTTCCAAAATCAGTCCATATTAGAGAGTTCTTGCTTTATAAGCAGCTGCTCATTCTTGATTCTCTCAATTTTTGACATTCTTGTGAATTTAAATTCATTTGCTTCACAGGGGCTTGAAAGAACAGGACATTGAGCTGTTTGCTCCAGTGCTCTGTTACAATGTTTTCCCATAATAAGAGGGCATGAAAACATCCAGCTATCTGCTGGAAAACGTACTAATTATTTTCTGAGTGGTGAAAGGTCACAGCCGACAAAGCAAGGGAAGGACAAGCAAGATCCATGTAGCTCTGCATTGGAATTACACCTAGGGAGGGAAAACAATAGTTATTAACACAGCCTACAAAAGCAATTTTAAAGCTTTTCTAAAACCATGTTGTGAAACAAGAAATGTAAGCCTTATTTTGTGTCAAGACCAGGAAGAACTGCCCACAGAAACAGAGTTATGGGACTAGCAAAGAAGAGGAACATTTTCTTTTCGAAGTCATATAGCAAACTTTGATCATCGTGCAGGAAATACCCCAGACTTGAAAAATCCTGCCACTGATCTCGAAGGTAGAATAAAACTAAGGGAAAAGGGGAAATAACTCACTAATTTTTTAATTAGTATTATGCCAAGGCTTTTAAGAGTTGGAATTCCAAACGTGATCTAAGAAAGGAAAACATTTTCTTTCATTGAACAGCCCTGGGGGTTCGCTACACTTTTCTCCCCCTCAACCCTCCCTGAGAGGTGTTCTTATTTCTTGTCTCCAGCATGTATGTGTAAAAATACGAAGTCATTTATAAGGAGTTCACTTAATTCCTCACTCTTAGCTCATATTCGTTACACATTTTGTTTGGCAGAAGGGAAGGGAAGAGTGTGCACCAGCCAGGGAATGCTGCTGTCCACTGAAAAATGTGTTTGGATGGAGGAGCTCTTTTTCATGGATGGATTGTGGCTTTTGGCAGCAGAGGTGGCAGGAAGCAGTTGCCATAACTACTATACCATTAAAACAAAAAAAAAAAAAAATCAAAAAAATGAAAAAAGAAAGTCTTTAAGTAAAGAGCCGTTTTTTAAATGATGGTTTTATTACCAATCCTGGTAGAATCCATCAGTTCAATTTGATGGGTGGCAGGATCCTCAATGTGGTCTCCTGAGTGTATGCTCAGGATATGCTTTTAGGGCTAAATTCAGGCTTTGGCTTGTAAGGTACATAGAAGAGGAAAATACACAGACAGCCAGAGAGCTGAACATAATCTGCCTTGCGTGGGATTTCAGGTTTTGGCTGGGGCCACACTCTGGTGTTAAATAGCAAAGTAAAAAAAGAGTATGTTTTCCAAAAGCTTTAAGGATGGGATTTACAAATTCACTGGAATGATTTAGAAATAAAAGTTACGTTTTAAGTGTAAATCTAATTGCAGACATAATTTAATATTTATCTCTATTCAAGTGATGGATACTACCCAGATAAAAAGCCCAGATATAGTTGAGAGACACTGCAAACAACTGGAGTAGAACTCAGGGATGGTTTATACTGGGTCAAACCCAGCTGAAGGCTTTTCATCCTCAGCATTACACCACACATTATTGTCACTGGCAAATTACTCTGGCACAATTTGCATGCTGTTGGAATTCAAAAACATTTCCCACTGCTAAAATAACCTCTGTCTGTTGCCATATAGACACCGATGTAGTTTTTGTGGTCCTCCAGTTACTTCCCTGCAGTGCTTTGAGCTGTGTCCCAAATGATTTACTCACAGGACCAAGTCAGGTGAATTGGCCTCACACCCCTGCTCAAGGACTGGCTCCCAGACAGGATTTATCCCTTCACCCTCACAAATTTCTGGGGTCTTTTTTTCAGAAAAGCACTCGATTCCCTCATCCAGATCATCAATGAAGATATTAAATTTCAGCACCTACATTGACCCTCAGGGAGCTTTTGCAACTTGCAGTCATGAAGCACCTCCAGCAGGCCGGTCCCAGGCTTTTTATTTTAACCAAGAGCCCTTGAGGTTAATCTTGTTAATCAAGCTGATGCCTAAATCCTGTGTCTCTCAGGGACATCTTCCTGGCTTGAGCAGGTGTACAAAGAAATTCAATTTTCCCTGCTAACCCTTTGCTCTGAAAGCCAGTGTTACATTCAGGGGTACATCAGGAGCAACTGACTCACTCCCACCCCTTCATGAGTTGGAATGCATGTAGCAGCTACCACTGCTTCCATGCAGGAGTAGGAGTCTTCTGGAATATCTAATGAAATAAATCAACTAGGCTTTAAAAGGGCTTAAAATGTTAGACTCATCTGGGCTGTAGCCTTCAGTTTTTTAGTAACAATATCCATGTTCTCGTAAAAAATGGGCTATGAATTCTTCAGCTACTGCTTCTAATGGAAATCTGTATTTTATTCCTTTTTGGAATAAAATTTTTTTTCCTTATATTTTTCTGTTAAGTTGAACCTCATATGAAATTATCCTAAACCATCTGGGTTCCCTTCTTAGTTAATTCTCCCTCCTTTCTGTAGCTAATTGAAAATTAAAGTATTTTTTCCTGTATTGCTGCTCTCTTATTTTAGCTGTTCTGCTTTATATTTTAAAGCTTAGCCCAAGATATTGAGTTCTGTGAGGTCTAAATCAACTCCCTGAAGTTTTTGGATGCTGCCTGGTTATGGCTTGCATCCAGATTCAAGAGAGAAGAGATACAGTTCACAGATACTGTTCCTTCTTGGAGCTTTCCCCTTCTTTTTTTCTTTTGTAGTTGTAAATGAGAAGTAACTACACCTCCTAATTTTTTTTTTTTTTTCTGATGTGGGTTTTTTTCCCCCTAATCTACTTGGTATTAGACATCCTCTTTTCCATATTTCTAGAAGCCTGACCAGCTCTGAAAGCAAACCAGGTGATGATTTAAATACACATTGTGAATGCAGCCAAAGGAAATGGCTCCGGGGGTAGAAGATGTGGGCTCTGGGGAAGAGGAACCTGAGACTGGAGCCATACTGGGAAAACCTTGAGCAGGCTGAGGCAGGCAGAGACCCAAAGGCAGGCAAAGCTGTTCCACAACAACATCACAACTCGCTTTAGGTTCTGGCTTCATCTCTACCTGGCCTGTTTTGGGAGAAAAAATAGCCAAAAATGCACAACAAGCTCATCCCAAAATACTAAATATTCTGGTGGAGAGGGAAGCAAAACATCCTTTGGTTCTTCCTTCTGTTCTCTGAAGGAAAAGTTCTTAATTCAGAATTCTTCAGAGTTTGATTTGATCCTGACAAAGCGGTGGTGTTGTGATTTTTTATTCCCTGCGTGCATGGAGAGGCTGAGGTTTCCACAGCCAGGTCCTGCCACTTCCCTTCTCCCTTTGAAACCAAGCTGAAGAGCATTACAGCATGCTTGTGCGGCCAAGTCTGCCTGTGTATTTTGGCATCTGAATGCCAGACTGGTTGGTAATTTCCCCTTAAATCCTTTCATAGCTCAAATTCCTGTCGAAACAACCTCTATCTCTGGTTCACCATACGGAGCCTGTCTCGCCTCTGCCACCCGGATCACCCCTCACAAGCAATGCCATTGCATGTTGCTTCCCTTCCTCCGTGTGCAGCATGTATTTAAAATGAAATATTGGCCCCAGACCCCCCTCTGGATGGCTGTCAGATCTTAGCATGCCACATAAATATCAGTGAGAAAACATTCCTCCCAGCCCACACAGAATGCACCCAGCGCTGTTTGTTCTGGACAAAACCCGGCCTAGCGCAGCGAGGCCTTCGGCAAAGGCCCGCTTCCAGTGGGCAGGGCCCGGCCTCAAATCGACCACTTTAAAGTGCTCTCGGAAAGTTTCCAGTGTAATTTCTGTTCCCCTTTAGTTACAGACCACCTTTACTAGGTACCTAGGCCTGTTTGTTGGGCAGCTGCCATTTCAGCCATTGCATGGGTGGCCTGCTGCCAGCTCTCAACTATTTCAAGATGTGAGTTCGATGCTCTGGGGCACGACAGGACCGTCCTGGTCATGCCTGGAGAGGCTGACCTGAAACAGAGCTAAACAGTGTTAAAGGAGTAAAGCACGGATTTATTAAAAAGGCCTTCAAAGGATGCACCTTGGTCAGCACAAGAGCCTGGCCAGGGCTACACAAGATGGACCCAAGACGGATGACTGGTCAGGACTTTTCACACTTTTATCAGTTTTGGTCCATTTCCATCTTGGGGTTAATTGTCCAATTGCACTTTCAGGTTATGCAGTTCCATCCTCCCTCCCATATTGCTCTCCTCAATTCACTGCTGTTTGCATTTTTTGGGCCTGGAGCTGCAGCGGTGTCCTTGGTTCTGGGGACAGAAAAGGATTGTTTTGTCTGACTGTACTGTGAGAAGAACTTGCTAACACTTTATATGAAGTTCAGAGTCACACACCAAGGCAGCACAGAATCTGGAAAATATGAAAGCTAAAATTTAAGGCATCACTGCTGCTCACTGTGATGTTCCTCTCTGGTACCTCAGCAGCCTTACAGTGTTCCTTTCCGATGGGCCTCTCTGCTGCATTGCCAGTCAGGTGCAATTTGCACTTTTTCCCTCCCCCCAAATGTAGTTTATGTGCACTAACACATGTATGGCCCTTATGTGGTTACTAGGGCAGAATTAACATCTGCAAACTTCACCAGAGCATTTGGCCTTTGATCATAAGCAAAATGTTCCATGGGTATGGGATGCATCCCATCAGGAGAGGGCACAGCACCTGCTACCCAGCAGCTTAAAGCTGAAAAGGAGTAAGGGCTCTTCACCATTCTTTCTCCCACACCTACGTGTTCCAGAATTTCATCCAACTTCCTTGTCTTACTGGATTTCTTTAGCAACACTTGGAGCAGTCACTACGGTGGCAATGGCCAAAATGGCTGTTTAATAAGCTCAGCCTCAGATTTCTACAACAAAGCCTTCTTGAGCAGCTGCTTAAAAAATGTCTGTGAATTTTCACTTAGATGTGGGTTTTTTCCCCAGAATAATCAAGGGAAAGCAAAGAGATTGCCGCCCTGGCCCTCCAAGTGTGGAAAATAATATGTTTTTCCTTGGCTTTTGCTGAATTATTTTTCCCATGCATTTAGTCTTCAACCCTGTCCTTGGGTCAGCTTAGAATGGCAAGTGGTCTAAGTATGATGGATTTATTGCTTTAAACTTCACAGAGTACTGGAGAATGAGGTAACAGCATAAGCAATGTGGAAAGACTTGTCCATTTTTAAGTTTGATTACTGGATGTACTTGGAGGTTTCCAAAACTGATGTTTTTGGGGGTTTTTTTCCTTAAAAAAAAAGACTGGTTTGGCTAGAATACTGAAATTGGATCAAATCCATCTTGCATCCCCACCTAAAAATGAGATTTGGGTCTACAAATTGAGAATCTTGGGAATAAAAGATCTCCCTGCTCACATGTAATTACAAATAGTTTCTGAAGAGGTGAAATGTCACCATATGATGAGATGGAAAATGCATTAAGAGAGAATGAGTTCATCTTCCTGATAGAGAACAGTCCCTGCACAGTAATGGGATTATGGCAGCGCTGGACATTTGGGGAAGTCTGTTATGCTGTGTCTGCTCCATTTGATTTGTACACCAATGGATTTCCCTTGCCAGTAATGGCTTTCTCTGAGCTACTGCAAACTCTAAAGTGGGAAATGAAAATTGAATTTTGGGAAGACAGGATCATGGTCACAGTGACATTGCAGTTTGTTATACAAAGCTGTGGACGAGGCACTGATGTATCACTGTGGTGGTAAGACTTTTCTGTAAGGAGCCTGGGTCCCTGTGTAGGTACTGACAGCTCTGTAAAGCTGCACTGCCATTCTTTAACAGCCTAGGAAGAAAAGCTGTTCCTAGGCATATATAAACTGCTTCTGTAAATAAAACCCAATTTCATTCACAATTTATAAAACACAAGAAAGCAAAACCCCCAAGTTAATAAAAACAAAATCCTAAATTCATAAATATGCCAGCAATCGATAGATTAAACATACACAAAAGGGGTAAGCTTTAGACAGGATGAGTTTGATTTTACTTTTGGGAAGAATATCTTTTTGGAAAGCACCATTCTTGAGAACAAGGAAAACTCCTGACGTAATGTTGTGGAATGTGAAAGGGTAAGCGAGAAAACAGCATGAAAAATGAATTATAAGGTCTTATTAGAAAAGTAAATCTTTGTAATAGTGCCTCTCAAGAGCCACACTTGGAATTTGAGTACTTGAGTACCTGCTGCTTTTTCTTCCCAAAAAACCTCTCACCTTTCTGTGCACCACCTCAGCAGAGTGCACCAACACCATCCCTTCTGGCAGGTCTATATTACTCTGTGGTTGGTTTAGAAGGGTAATTATGAATCTTGTAACAAACACCACCGTCTGCCCTTTCCTGATGTTTCCCAACTCCCCAAAACACTTTAGAACTCCACCCCACCACAACTAAAACGCAGTGCCCACATACAGAAAGAATGTCTTAAATTTATGCTCAAAATCTTTATGCCCATCTGCCTGCAGTGGGGCACAAAGAACAAACAGAGGCCCCCAAATATACCATGTAAACAAATATTTTGGACCTATGATATACAGTTTGTATTTATTACTTTTACTGAAATCACAGAGTCAAGTGTTTTAAGATTACAACTGGTAAATTATACATATGTAATAATTTACAAAACAAAACGTTGGCCTTCTGTGTGTCATTGTACAGTGTAGACCTTGCACAGTTCAGTTCAAATGAATTTATATTTTGCATAAAATATTTTTATGATGTAAACTGGCTGACACAGTGGTGCTCTAAAAATACCAACTCCCTCTGATTAGACTCAGACTAGGATGGAAAATAAGTTTTTGTGACACATTTTGGGTTTCGGAATAGGTACTGGTATTTTAGCCAGGTGACAAAGTGATTTCCCACAATCTGCTGACACCAAGAAGTGCACAAAGAGGCATGTGAAGTAAGCTAAGCAAACCCCAACTTTGTGCTTTCCCCTTAGTCTTGCCTGCAATACTTTGTTAATTTTCTCTATAGCTGATGGTAGGCAGATGACCTGGCAATAGAAGTTACACTTACTGCTCTACAGAATTATACCGTCTCCAACATACTTAATTCAGCACATTATTTCCTGTATCTGATGGGATTTTAACAATGCCTGTATGCCTGTCACTATGTTTCATAAGGTAATCCATTGCAGATTTCACAGTTCACATGATAAATTGTGTAAACCACTTACTATAAATAAAGAAAAAACGATGCTGTCACAGTGGTGTAAGTCTGAAGCACCTCCAGAAAAGCCAAATGATGCCATGAAGTAACTCTAAATTTATGTAGGCATTACTAAACCCAGTGTAACTTTTTGTTCCCCTGTGAGTGGGTGTTACGGAGTCACAAGTACTCAGATACGCAAGCACACACACAAAATATGCACCTGCACTTAACCAAGGGTGTCTGAACATGATCTATGCCAAGCTGTCTGTGGAGAAGATTTTACTGTCCTTACACTGACTCTGAGCCGCCACAGACAACTCCCAGGGCAAAAGCTGCTGTGAGTTTTGGCCTGTGACTCACAGAGGGCAGAGCAGAGGGACAGTTGTTGGGATGTTTGGTGTGGTGTGGGGAGGAGCTCTTACACCACTCACCTGTGTTTAGGGCTTTTTAAATTTTTTCACTGAAAACCTGTGCTTGTGGTTCAACCTTCTAAGCCCCAAAGCACCTTTTGGGGTGCCAGCTGAGGACCCAATAATCTCTCTTACATTAAGAGACATTTGCTGGTGTGTGTAATAAATCAGAAGTATCTGCATTTGCAATGTTATTTGAAACAAGGATTGAACTAGCTTTATTATACAAGTTAGTATAAGGACACGCACAGGAAAAAAAACCTTGAAAATGCTGCACATGGCAAGCATGAATGCAGTGAGGCACTCTGGCAGTGCTATAAAAATCAAATCACTTCATGAAAAAAAGGAAAAAATCCTCCAAACCACATAACTTTTTTTTTTTCCCTGAAAATTCCAACCTATGCCCAGAGAATCCAATCTTGCCTCTTGCTATAGGCTCCACTTCCACAGTAACAGCAGAGCATGAGGAGAAACATTCACCTCAACACACTGCTGATAGCCCACAATTAATGATGAAATCCTCTTCAAAGCTTCCCTCTAGAGATCATCAAAGCCCAGGCTTGTATTCCCTGGCATTTTGGATTGGGCCTTGGGAGAGGAGCATCACCCACTGGCCATCCCTAATTCCTCTAAAGCCTCGTGGCTGACTCTAGCCCTGGGCAGTGCCTGGGTGGCAGAAGAGAGGTCGAGGTGGAATTTAATTCAGGTGAACGTGGGCACCGGGGAGCAAGGTGACTTCCAGCACTTGGGAACTGTTTATGTACAGTCTGTGGGACTGCCCTTGCAGAGCTAATTGTATTGGTAAATGAACTGACTGCAGAAAAATTGGAGGTTTTCACATTTTCCCCCTCACACTGCACCCAATTCTAGTTCCCTTGAGGTCTGCACTAGTTGAACTGGAAGAAAAGTGGAAGCAAACAGGTATTATTCTCACAGAAACATGCTACGCTGGTTTTTTTGTTTGTTTGCTTTTTTTCATCTATCTTTGCCTGATGTGGTGCAAAGAGCTGAAATACAATTAAATAAAACATTGCAAAGCCTTCCAAGTTGGGCTGTTGACTTTTTATAGCCATATATACATATTTATATATGTATATAAACAGTGATAACATGGAAAACCCCAGCTTTTTTAATGGTTCAGTCCTTGTAAACCAAATCATATGTTTATCAAGCTATTTTATAAAGAGACACCCAGGAGCATTCTCTTTAGGCATTGTCACTTAAACATAAGAAGCTGCATGAGAGAAGAGCGCTGGCAGCTCAGAGGAACTTCACTCCCATGGAAAGGACTCTCAGTTACTGAAGTTCTGTTACAATTTAAGCAAGGGGTAGGATCAGCTTGGGGGTCAATCACTGGGGCCTCCAGCATGAATTGAATGTGCCTTCAAGACACCAGTCTGTTTTCTGACTTCTTCAGGAACCAGTACAGGGCTTGTTTTGATCAGCAGACTTTTAGGACTTGCTTGTTGAGAGCTTTTTGAAATGTAACCAGGAGCTTGGAGCACAAGGTGTCATCAAATTAAAAAGCTACAGCTTCTCTAAGGAAAAGAATATACATCTATACATGTGTATACACATATACTCCTGTTCCATGCAAAAAGTCTTCTAAATAAAATCATACAAAAAATGACCAGTGCCATATATTATGTAAACTCACAAGGCGTACTTTCAACACAAATCCAAAGCATAAATTAAAAGAGAGCCAGAAAGAGAGACAGAGAATATAGCAAAACATTTTAAATATAGAATTTGCACAATTGGTATTTTGTTAAATAAGAATAAATAAATTCATTACATCCATTCACATACCAGTTGTAAAAACAATAAATTATTTTATTTTTTTCAGTGCTGTGTTGCTTTTTTTTTTTTTTAAACAATTGTTATTAATCCACAAGATTACTCCCTCTTCCCCTTGTGATAAAACTGTTTCCACAGGAGGGCAGCTAAACTTTATTTCTTGTACACAGTCATACCAAAAATGCCAGGCTTTTTCCTAATGAGAATATCCTACTTGAAAAGCAGATGCTGTAAACCCCACTGATGCTCAGGGGTCCAAATTCACCTAAGGACACTGGAAGCGTGTCCCAAAGTCAGAATGAATTTATCACTGAGATTGTTCCTGGCTGTGCCAAGAGCAGAATTCCAGGTTTCCATCCCCTCGGTGCATTTCATGAATCCAGCTGTGCAACACTGGGTAGAAATGTAAACAATGATGTCACAGTGTGAGTGACACGGAGCTCAGCTGAGAACAGACCTTGCGCCAGTTCTTCATTCATCAGGTACATGGGACAGCCAGGACTGCCACAGGGAAGGTTTGGAACTGGACTCTGATTTAGGAACACCTGAAAAAGCAAGTGCTGACTACCCTTTATCTTACACTTTAAGGGTCCTGCCTTGGTCTGTCCCCTTTGCCCCCTCACATCTTTGCTTGTGTTAATTTGCTTCATTGCTACACTGGTGAAAATCACTGCAGTGGTTTTGTTCTTGCATCTATTTCAAAGTAAAGTCTTTCGTTTTTAAAAGATTCTCCGGATCTAAGGAAGGTCTGAATTTATACCCACGTAGGGCATGCCTAGATAGCCTCCAAAAGCTTTACTCAGCCTGCTGAATATATAATAAATTATTACCATGATGCAAACACGAATACTTGCACATTCTGTCTCTATTATGACAGAACACAAACACCACTTAATGCAGCAGCTGTATGCTGAGACAAATGTTGTCTATGCTGAGACACATTAAATCTCCTGATTTTTCCTCTCATGATGGTTTCTATTTGTTATGGACTTTTTGGAGAGGTTCTAGGACATGTGTAATACATATATAAGCATCAAAATTAGATTACTTGGAAGGAAAAATAAGGCAATTTGAAGTGATCTTATTTTAACAGGCAGAGGAGGCATAAATGTTTACTTTCCAGCACTCTGCAAAATTTCTGAGCCTTGATCTCAGTTCTAAGATTGGGATCAAGAATAAACGGGGAGTGTTCTTCAAGACCCATGGTTTTGCCCAGGGCCTACTCCTGAACAGAAGGCCACGCCATTCTTGAAAGCTGATTAATAACATTTGTTGGCGATCCATTTAACAGAGCGAGGCCCTGCCCTTGGTACTGTTTATTTAAAACAGGGTAAAAACCCAGATCCTTCTCCAGATTTCACAGTTGTAGATGTAGCAACTCTATGCTGTTTTGAAATCATCACATGATTTTTCAGAGTTCACACAAACATGCCACAGTTGCAAAAACATGTTTGTGTCAGCCTGGAGTCAGACCTGCCCTTCTTGCTCCACACTCCAGCAAGTTTTCCCTGCTCATTGCACGCCTGGGATTTTCAGAAGATCCTGAGGTGTTTCAGTGCTCAAGTACCACTGACCTACAGCTGAGGCTTGTCTGAAATTCCTCCTGCAGTCTCCTACTCTCCTGTGTGGATGAACAAAGAAGTAAAAGATGGGGCTCTACTTTCATCAGTGGTTTTTTACCATTTCTTTTGTTACCTGTTATCTTAGGGTCTAATTTGCAGCCTGCTGATATTAATGAAAGCATATTTACCAGGGTTGCTCTCAGGCCTCCACCTGCACAAGGTGAAATGCCCATCCTCAGAGTCACAGAACTTCCACAAGACAACAACAGGATTCAGGAATTGCTGCCAAGGAAAACTGTTACCAGCTACTGCCTGTGCTGTGGAAACAGTCTTATTGATATTGGACAAGTCCTCCACATCCTGATGTGGTTTGACTTTCTAGTGACCCCTCTTCCTCCCAAATGTGGTACACAAAACATGAATGCCTTCTATAGCTTTAAAAAACCCCCAAAACACACACAAAATAATAATTAAAAAAAAAAAAAAAAGACAAATAGTTACAAACATTTGCTGGTAAGATAAATACCAGAGTTAGACACGATGGACAAAACAGTGATAAAATATTAACTGCTTGCTGTGTTTTTTTGACCTTGATAACCTCTTGAAAAGATGTAGGTACCTTACACATTGTTAAATCCAAGGTGGAAGCCATAGAGAAAACACCAGAGAAAGCAGCTGAACACAGTCTCAGAACATCTGAGTTAGAAGACACTTGATTACCTCACCTGTAATTTTTGGTTCTCTAACTAGTTTTCAACAAAGTACAGTATGCCTTTGTTTCGTGGAGAGGAGCAGCTCGAGCAGCTCTTGTTCAGTGACAACAAGGAGCCCAGGCTGTGACACAGCTGGAAGCAGGGAGGCTTACAAGCACAGTGTACACAAACTCCTCCTGGCAGCCTGCTCCTCCTGACATACACACGGGGAGGAGCTGTTGATGCTCCTGCTGTTGGAGCAATGTGGGGTTGGTTCCCTGCTCTGCTAGCTGCTGCAAGGCTCCTCCTGAGAATTTTGGGGTGGAAACAGAGGATTTGTCAGACATTGATGATACACTGTCAAGAAATTCCTACCACAAAAACGTATTTCCTTTTGTCAGAACCAAAAGGTATCACTTTTTAAAACCAGCAGCAAGCTCTTCATTTTCCAGTAAAACATCTGTGGCCCTTTCTGAAAGATGGACCAAGTCCACAAGGGCTGCAGATATACTTTGGTCAATCATTTTGCTTATGTAGTTTGTCTTTTGATTTCTTTAATAGAAGGAAGTGATATAAAGTGATATACCAAATGAAAGATATTTACAAAACAGTATAAAATAAGCTACTCTGGGATCATGGGGACATGTGATGTTTCCTAAGGACATACTGTGGTAGAGGTAGGTGAAAAAGGGGAGATGATTCTGTAACCTTCAAATATCCTAGGATCCTCCATTCACTAGTTTTTCTTCTTTTGCATTATTTTATTTTACGTTTTTGCAGACACAGAGGGCTTAAAACAACTTTGATGCTTACTTTCTTTGACATATTAAGACCACCCTACTATTATTTAAAGCAGTGCACATCTTCATTTGGTCCAAACAGGCAGATTCTGCCTATAATTAGAGACTGAACGCAAGTACATTGAAGCCTTTGCTTCTCTCTGTCTGGGCAGACCTGACACCAGTATGCCACCAACGGCTTTACTCAAACCTCTTTGAAAGAAGGTCATCACCACAGGTTAGCACTTTTTCAGCAAGCACTGTTTGAATGCTGAGGGTCTCTGGGAGAGCAGACATCCCTTGGCCAGTTTCCCGTGGCCATCCTTGCACTGGACAGTCCTGGTGTGCCAGCCCGTGTCGCACGTTCGAGAGCAGGAGAGCCACGGCCCCGTCACCCAGCGGGGCTGCGCGGCCTGCGCAGTCACTTTGCTGCCACCGCCGCCGCTGGGCACAGAGTTTGCCAGCTGCCCCTGTTTCTTTGGCACGAAGAAGCTGTAGCGCACGTCCACGGGCTGCGTGGGGTCGGTGGCCAGGATCTGCACGATCAGGATCTCCTTGGTGGCCGAGTGGCCCATGGCGTGCAGGAAGTCGTCCCTGTGGCTCCAGCCGCTGTAGTTCATGACGGTGCCGTTGATGTCGATGATGGTTTCCGAGGTGGAGATCATGTATTTCCCGTTGACCAGGTACTCCCCGTTCTTCTTCTTCAGGGCCAGGTAGGCCGTGAACCTGCTCTGGTCCTTGCTCTTGAACTGCCGCACCTTGATGTGGGTCGCCCCTTCAGGGATCTTCACCACGTCTGTGTAGCCCTTGCTGAAGGAAGGGAAAGAAGGAAGAGTCTCATTGCAACGCCTCGCAAAGTCACTGGCGTGACACAGAATCACAGGATCAACCAGGCTGGAGCAGAACAGATCTTAGAGTCCAACCTATGGACAACAACATCTTGGTTCTATTCAGTTCAGGCCACCTGAATTTTCCCTGAGATTAATTTAACCAGGTTCCACTCTTGGCCTGCTGTGTGTTCTTTGTGTTCTCCAAGAAGTTTCTACTGTACTTCTTGCAGATTGCTTAATCTTTAGCTTTAGGGACAGTTTGACGTGGGTCAGATACCAGAGGAATGAAAAATAATAGATAGCTTATAGATTTCAGCAAAGGGTGGGAGCTATGAAATATGATGCACGTGCTGCCTGCCAAGGAAAAGATAATGAGATATGCATTGGTTACAGCTGTTTCTTGCTGTCTTTGCTATAATGATGATTAAGGAAAGCACGAGCAGAGGAACAGCTGGGTAGAGGTACCTTGGGAACATTTAAAAATAATCTTGATCACTGAGAAAAAATTTGTTTACTTTGAAATTCATAAAGCCAAAGATTAATTGTGAAGTGTCTAATAAGAGGGGCACCCAAAGGCTTCATTTGTACCATCATGGAGTTCTCTACTACTTATGAACTATCTGAACTGGGATTTAGAAAAAGAGATTAAACACTTTTACCAAAAGTGACAAGCATTCAAAATCTGCAAGTGTGCTGGAATTTATCACTATCTCAACTATGTTATTTTAACTCTACTGATATATAGAAAAAAATTTAAAGGCTTTACATAGCTGTAAGCTACCAGCTGGACTTTGGAGATGTGTTTTCATTCCTAAACCCATGACAAAGCCATGCTGAAAGTACCTCATATCTGAAAGGTTTAATGAGAAAATACATAAAAAATACATAAAAGTGATGGCATCTCTGTTGGGATTGTTTAAAGAACAGACTGCTAATTTTGAGAACTTTTGGCTGCACAAGTAGAGACTGCACATATTACAGATGAAACATTTGGGCTGATCCCCTGCTATTTCCAGCAGTTATGGGACAATGACTTAAGACTTCATTGATTTAGCACCTCCATAAAGCTGGAGGAATATGGTGTGAATCCCAGGCTGGGGACTCTGCTCTACAGCACTGCACAAATATTTTTACACAAGAGTTGCCAGAATAAATCAGTTCAAACATGTCATTAAACTTACAAAATCATTTGTTCAAAACCTACAAGCAGTCCTGGAGAATTCCAGCTGTCTGCATTGAGACCTGTAATGCTCCATGTGCACAGAGAAGTATGTGCAGATCAATTCCCCTCTTTCCCAACTTCTGATAATTTGGCTTTACAATTTTTTAATGAAAAATCTTAGGAAGCAAATTTACCAGAAGATTCTGTTTTGCCTGCTTTGAAAGAGAAAAAAAAAAAAAACCAAAAAACCAAACAAACCAAAAAAACACAAAAAAAAAACCCAAACAAAAAAAAACCCCACAAACAAATGCTGGTTATGGCAATTGTCTGCAAAGGGAAATAGAAGTTTTGCCTTGTACATTTAAATTTCCCTGTACATTTAATGTACAGATTGTTAATTTTTATAGTGGACAGCAACAAGGGAGCTGCCATTTTTCAGTGGAGTAAAGACAATTTTCCTACCAGCACTGCCCTTTCAAACAAAACTGTAAGAACAGTTAACAGACAATTAAGATTTTACTTTTTTGATTGGGGGGTTATTTTAATGACAATTGCTCGCAGAGAAGAATTGCCTCAAACAACTTTTCCAGTAAAAGTCAATCAGCAATCCCAAATCCAATCCAAATCATATTAGACTATAACTTTACCCTCTGGCCAGACTCATGACACTTAAAGGCATGATCTGAAGAGTAAGATGGTAACTTCACAGGGATTAACAACTTTAATTAAATTCTCCATATTCAAGTGTATCTATGATACACATCTGGCCTCCCTGAAATTCATGGAGCCCCTCTAACATTTTCCTGGAGCTTGATTATTACCAAATCATTTGAAATAAATCTCCCACTGTCATCCTCATTTAGACATTCCCAGACATCCCAATATTTACAAATTGGAAAAGATTTGGTTTATATAATCAAATTAATTTGGTTGGAAAGCTGTTCTTTCTGGCAGAGGTGTTTTGGCATAGTTAGATGAGCAATCATTGGTTTACCAGGAAGAAGATTAGTTATGTTTATTTTTAGAATAAATTCATTTGCCAAGCCATTTTTTACTGCTATTAATCAGTCTGTTAAAATGCATAGAAATAAAAAAACATTTCAGGAGTCAGATGACTTTCAACAAGCTACGTAAGAATTTGGAAGATATAAAATCAAGTTCATATATTAAAGATGCTTAATGCAGTCACTGATCCTGAGTAGGAAGCAGTAGAAACTAAAAGTTTCTACGTGTAGATCAGTCCTTTAAGACCTTGGAATCTGTACAAGTGATGATTAAAACCCCAAGTTTTTCTATGAATCCTAAGAATTGAAGGGAGAAAACAATTTGTTAACAGAAAGGACTTACTTAAGATTGGTCTACCTGTACTGCCCACAGTGTGGTGATAACTTCCTTTTCTTTTACTTGTATTAAGTTTTATTACAGTTAAAAGGTGAATTCTGACAGAAAAATGGCTCGAGGATAACTGCTATAAGTATTTTTACTTTCAAAAATCCATCTGGAGATTGATATTATGCCAGTAAACATGAAAGGATAAGAAGGGATATAGTCATGAGTAAACCTATCATAGTTTTGATGTCTCATCTATTTACCTGAACTCCACACATACTCAGCAGTGGCAAAAGAGAATTCCTGGGTGTAATCTCTCTCAGCTATTAAGGAAGGTGTTTAAAGCTGTCTGCTTCTCTGCACTCCTAATACAAGGAATGTGTGTCACAAAATCAGGTGGGATGTCCTCAGTGCGACTCAAAGTAAATGAGGTGAAAAAGCATTCTCAGGGTGTAACTTGCTAAGGCAGCAACAAGTAGAAAATGCAAAATTTCAGAGAGATGCAGGTAATTCTGATCCCAACAACTTTCTGACTCACTTCTCTCTTCCTGGGTCCTCTAGGAACCACAATCCATCTGACACAGCAAGATTAGCAAGTTGCATGAGTTGCTATGCCTTGTTCCTTATTGATGCTCACCTGCTTCACTGGCACTTCGTGTCAGAAATGAGCTGGGTGCAGTGTTTTGCCAGTTGATGCATTGCCAATTTCAGGATAGTGCTAGGAACCAGCTGTGCACATCTGGAAAGTGCAACAAGCTACAGGCAGTGTGTTTTTCTTCCTCATGTGAAAGCAAATTGCCTTTAGAGACAGAAAGCAAGCAGCACGTGGCAGAGTAACTATTTGCACAAGATGCATTTGCTGTTGAGATCAATACCTCTTTTTGGTGAAGGTTCCCATGACTTTTGTGCAGCTGGAGTTGTCTCCTCCACACACCCCACACTTGTCGTACTGGAGCTTGGATCCGATGATGCCATCACAGCCCGTTCGGATGCACTTCCCTCGGACACAGACTGAGTTGCTGTAGGGTCGACACTCCGTGCCATCAGTGACCTGGGCAAGCAAATAAAACTTGGTTCTAACTGTCACAGATATTTGGATCCACCTGGCAAAACCCAGTTCCTTATTTAAGTCACCAACACAGAGCAGGCCGCCTCCCCTGACAGACCAGACTGAGCTTCTCCGCTACTAATGGTAAAAAGGCAGATTAGAAAAAGGACAAAAGCAAGGACAGCTAACTTTCAGTTTGGATTGCATCTGATAGAAAAAACTGACCCCAGGTCACATCTGTACCACTAATTATCCCGTGCTAATTGGTTCTGTAAGAGTTACTCCAGACTCCTTAAACATAGTTTAGAGTTAGACTTACTCTTTTCTCCTCCAGAAAACCTCATAATAACACAAAACTCCAGGCAGAAAGCCCTTTATCTACTACTGAAAACAAGCTAGTGCAGAGAGGCCCACATTCTTCATGCATTCACATACTGAGATGTGGAAAAACTTAACTCATTTTAGAGGCCAGTTCTGGCCCTAAGGTACAACCACTGGATCGAACCATTAAATCTGATCACACAGTTAAATATTTGAATCATATGATTAACTTCTTTTCCCTGGTTGTAGGGAAAGACTTCTAAAATATGGGACAATTCTAAACTGGAGCATGAAACGCTGACTGGATCTGCCATTACCTTCTGAGAAAATACCACATAATAACCGGTTCCTTTGGCTCGGCAGGTGAGCTTGCAGACGTCTCCAGGCAGTACTCCAGCATACTTGGGGACCCATTCCACAAAAGTCTTGACCCCCTTTGCATCAGACTGATAGCCATTCCTTGCTTCACACTGCTCTTGTCGAAAGGATTTAGCTGTGGAATTATTCACATCATTAGTGGCTATTTCAGACCAGGCTGAAAATATCATCATGTCCATCAATTATTCCAATTTCTTTCCTACATAATTTTAAAGTTACATCACACCACTTCTTCACTTAGAACTGGCCTTCCAATCCCTCTACTGTTTTAACTTGGAAATCTCGCCATGGCATAACAAGCATTAAAAGCCTAAAGTTTGCAAGATGTTTCATTTTAGAGGGATGACTTTTTTGCCCTCAAGCATCCTTTCTCTGCGGCATCCAGGGCGAAGTGTGAGTGAAGAATTAGGATACTGTACTAATGATGAACATCCTGCCTTTGATAAATACATTTTGGGGAGGCTACAGTGAGCCTTTGCTGTGTGGTTTCAGGGCAGATAATTAGTATTTTGTGTCTGTGGAGGGAGGGCTGGAGCAGGAGGGCACTCACCGTTGGCGGGGCAGGGAGTGACATTGCAGGAGCGGTAGATGGCCCGCTTGCCTGTGCAGTATCTCCCGTTGTTCCTGGGAGCTGGGTTGTTGCAGTGGCGATAGGCAAACTGAACTCCCCCCCCACAGGTACGGGAGCACTGTCCCCAGGGTCCCCAGGATCCCCAGTTGCCATGGCTTGAAGCCTGAAAAACACACAGAACAGCAGGAGGTGAGTTTGACATCCAAGTGTGAATGGAATTGTTGCCTCAAAGTCACTGCTAATGCTTTCCTCAACTGAAGGCAACTCCTTCAGCTGGCCATTCAGGGATAACAGGTCTCAGGAACCTCCTTTCTACCAGCAAAGTTAATTTCTATCTTTTATTTGCACACTGATGACATCTCATTTACACTGTGGGTACAAAGCCAATTCTGGGCCTTGCTCCACACAGCTGCCTTCAGCCTGCTCACGGAACACACCCACAGCTTCACGGGCTGCTCTCTTTATTTTTTGCTATTCCTACCAAAAAAGCCCCTTAAACTGGCTCCAAGGGGTTTAACTTCCAGAATATATCCATACTGCTAATCTGAGATTAACTAAATCCAACTATTGTGATACTTGGAATTACTGGCAAGAGATGGAGTTGTCAACTCTGCTACATTGGCTAGAGCATAGCAATATCATGTAGAAGTATAGAAATCCATAAAAAAGGGTACAGAAATCCATTTAAAAAGTGTTATAAAGGCTGTAGCTTGATCTGAATGGCTCCCATAATTTGCAAGTATTTTCACAAAGCCGTACAAGTCTACATCTATTCTGTGGGTGTAACAGATGAGGCTACTGTCTACCCAGAGAATTTAGAAGTATCTGAGCAGCTGACAGCTCTCATGAACCTCGGGATTCTTCAGATGTATAAAGTAGACAGGGGCTCTCTGTTACTGGAAGCACAAACTTTTCTGATCCAGAATTTCATCTGCCTTTTTCTTCATTAGAATTAGGGCCCTGGGGCCTTTCAGATGAGGGCTGTAAATTAAATGTGGAGATGTGATTTATCTTGCTTTCCGTGCCAAGTCAGAAAGCCAAGTCCTGATAACTACCATTTACTGAATGGGCAAATCACCTCCTCTGAAAGGATGCTTCTAGTTTTCCAGGAATGAAGGCTTTCCTTACAGAAGAAAATACACTTCCTGGACCTCAGCAGCATTTTTCCTACATCTCTCACCACCAACACTCCTATGATGTGCTAAAAAAACAAGGCATCTTTCAACCTGACTTCCACGCAGCCCTTTCCACTCCCACAAAAATCAGCACCTCTGAGGGACCACCTTTTCAAACTCCTCTTGGGGTCACGGCTGCTAACTTACAGAGTAGTATTTCTTCTTGGTTTTGTCCACGCATTTCCCTTGGAGGCAGATCCTTCCTTTGCCACAGGGGGTTCCCTCGACAGCAGGCAGCTTCTTGGTGAGGCAGACCATCTGTCCCTGGCGCACCACGGCGCACCAGAGGCGTGAGCACACGTCCATGCCGGGGCACACCGTGTACTCGGCGCCGAACGCCAGCTTGCATTGCCGGATGGCATCATACGTCTGCCCCGGCAGCTCCTCGGGGCCCACGATGTGCTTCCTGGGCTGGTCCAGCAGGCAGTTCCCTGAAAGAGCAAGACAAGCCCTTGTTCACTCAGTTATTTACTGGTTTATTTCCCAGTTTTCCCTGCAGTGCTGCAAAGTCATTCGACTTTGTCATCTGGGTGACAGCGAACCTCCTTCAAAGTTTGGTGATGTGAAGACTCTGAAGTGACATCAGGTTTTGCTGCCACTGTGTTCTGACCCCACTGTTGAGCTGCCTATTCCCAGCCTGAGCCTATTCCAACCCTTCCAGGTCCTTCTGGCCTTTCAATCCTTTACCCAAAACTCGGAATACATTCCGTGATATTTATCGGTTTGTGATTTAAGGAGTGAGCAGGACTCTTATAAGCAAGACTCAAAGCAAGCACAGTCGTCATTTGAGTTTTAAATCAGGATGTCAGAAATAGTAAAGCTTCTAAAGAGATGCCAGAAAAAATCAAAAAGCACAGACTTGTAGCCAATGTGGCCAAAACCCCCAAACAAAACAGAACGTAAAATAAAAAATTCTACCAGGTCAAAGGAAAAATATAAGCTGTGTATCAAAACTAATGCTGGCACTAAAGCTGGATTGCACTTTTCTTCTAAGGAGTGATACTTGGCTGCTTATGGAACTAGTTTGAAAAGGGTTATCCATTTTATCCAGAAACCCATAAATAATAGGAAATAAAAACTGCATGAATGTAAAGACTTGTATATGTGTTTTAAGGTCTGCAGTGGTCAAGATTTGTCTGGCACACCCTAAAAATCAGAATTCACATTTATGTTCTAGGTATCTTCTGATAGCTGTTTTTTTTTACTATTGAAAACCTCACTTGTTGACATGGAGAACTATTTATTCAGTGTAACCTCTTTTACACTTCATGAGAGGGACATGTGGTCTGGACAAGCTTCACTCATCCTCAGCCAAAATAACTCACCGCAATTTACCTCACTTTGGAGTCCACACCAGTGTTCTTCACTTGCATCATGGCTGAAAACAGTCTATCTATAAAACTATTTACACAAAATGGAATAGAATTCCAAGTTATGGCAGGGACTTTTAAGCAAACCAAATACCCCATTTCTCAATAGCTTGAGTTCTCCCTCCAAAGCACACACTTACTGCACAAGTGTTCTGCTCTTCTTAAGACTAATGCCAATTAGCCAAATTAGCCAAAAATTCTTTCTGCATGATGACTTGCAACCAAAAACTCTGTCTTGTTAAAACTTGTTCCATTTGCTGACCCTGATTTAGCCTAGCCTTGTATTTAGTTCTGGATTATGTTGAATTTTTTAATGCAGACAAGGTGTGCCAATGCTAGTTGTCATGAGATAAAGATAATTAAAAATACCCTGGGTTGTTGTGTAAAACATTAGAGATGTGATGAGGAGTAAGGAAGCACCTATCTTTTTCCCTGGAGTTTCTGAATATAGTTTGCAAAAGTTCTGGGAAAAATACGCTTTATAAAAGTAAATAATGGTGGAAATCCTCTGTCATATACCTTGTGAAGAGGAAAGATGCCACTGAAATGTGAGGGCAGTGATGGGAAGGCTATAGCATGTCAATATTCAGTATTATACACTGCTTTTGTACCTATGCTGAAGTTTATCAGACTCCTAAGTAGAGCTGTTCTTAAGTATTTTAAAACACCACACTAACACTTCATTTCGACTGGAAATACAAATTTAGAGAAAAAGGAAAGGAAAGTCTCATCCTTGCATATACTCATCTGCCAATCATTGTAGTTAAAACCCACTATATGTGAGTAACAAACAGGTTTCACAAGCTTACACAGCAAATATGGCATTTTTTTTCCCCTCTAGAACACAGGGGAATGAGATCCAAACTTCTCCTTAACTGAGGAAAGTTGTGTAATTTCTACAAAGCCAGGTGCTCCAGCTGATCTCACACAATAAATTCAAAACTGAAGATAGGGAAGGCTCCTAAGGATTTCCCACAGGAGAAAAAACCATCTTTATATAGGTAGACTGTAGCTGTGTCTGTGTTTGGACAGGTTGCAGTGAATTGCAGGTGTTTTTACCACCCCCTGGTGCAACCTCCTGCTTGTCATAGTCAGAAAGGGCAGAGTGGGCCCCTGGTAGGAGGGCTAGGAGGGCTTCAATTCCACATTACATTTCAATATCCAGAGCATATACATGCATATACATTGCCTTTTTTTCTTTTTTTTTGTCCTGGGCACCAAAGAACATCTTTGTGCCCTGGAATAGAGCAACATTGTTGGCTGATGACAGTGCTAATTAAGCCATCTCATTATCTCTCTCAATGCTATGTGTAATATATCTTGGGGGGGAAAAAAAAGGCGGAACAAGATCTGTGCAGGAAGCAGATAAGGAGGGTATAAATTAATTAAAATACAAACAGTCCTTGTTCCAGGTTGCACAGTGAACACACTAAATCCCAAGCAACCGTCCCACAGCCTGGTGGTTGGCATGACAATAAAGGCAATTAGTACCTTTGGAAAGGCTTTGCTAAAAGCAGATGGATATAAATGTCACTCTCCTCTGGACATGAACCAAGTCCTTTCTTCCTAAATGTCAAACTGTTGTATGGGGTCATCTCGTGAGTGTAAAACAAATGGTGATATCATGACAGAGCTGTTTATTGTTCTCAGAGCAGGCCTCAGGAGACAGGGAATCAGCACCTTGATCCTCTCCAGCCCCCTGGCTGACCTTGGATGAGACATTTCTGTTGGGATTTACTCAGCTGAGTAATGCTGGAGTCTGCAGTGCATTCAGCTGTCAGGTGTTTCACTGCTGAGGAAAATGAGTTTATGGTTGCATACAGCACCACTCATGCACCCAGTGCTGCTGAGGCCATTGATTGTCAAATCAAGTTTTCAAATAATTGGAAATCAAATTATTGTCTCCCATTTCAACTTCAGGGATGACATTTGTATTCTATTAGGACAGATCTGTGATTTAAAATAAATAACTAGGAAATTATAAACTTCTACAGAAAAGAAGACTGTTACTTAGAAAAGGTCTCTGAAGGGCTGATCCATCAAGAAAAGAGATTCCTTAAATATTATGTATTTGAAATCACACCAATAGCATCAGCAATAAAATTAATTCTCAGAGGACTATGGACCTACTTGATGAGAGATTCGAATTTTCTATGAATTTCATCATATCAATAACATTTGAAGACCACACACGTAAATGATAGCTACTCATGAGCAGAGGAGAAAACAGCTCCTTACACTCTCTGGGAGGTCATTCATGGATGGTGGGAGAGTTACCTCAGAAACTCAAAAGGGAAAGTTCTCTTCATTTGTGGAAATTAATTTGGTAATATTAAATCAATGCCAGAGCAATATGGACCATAAAACAGGATAGTACAGATTAATAGCTCTAATAAAGTTGAGAGAAAAAATTAAGTCATTCAGAGAAAAAATATTTCAGCAAGCACTGAAATCAGCGGACAAAATATTTAAAAGCAAACCTTTACATTCAGCAGACACAGCATACTTTTTATCCATAAGCATTTTGGTTACCATAACAACTTGATCCATTCACTCAATTATGTCATTTTTATCTCAGCATTTTGGAATTTGAGTGGTTTGTTTAATAACTGCAGTTGGGAGCACAGTGAAGACTTTAAAATTCATTAAAGAGTCAAGACTATGCTTTTTTATTTCTACTTCTGGAAAATGAAGTTTTTGTCCTTATTCCCCAAGGGGTAAATGTCATATTTAGTAAAATAAGCTGCCATAAATGTTCTTACTAAAAAATATAAATTGACAGTAAAACGTATCACATAGCTGAGACAGGGAGTGATAACACATACCGTGGCCATCATCAAAGAATTCTGTGATAGTTGCTGAAGTGCACTTGGACCAGGGTTTTGAAGCATCAATGCTGGTCAGAATGGAGGACATCAAGCGCTTGTCTTCCATGGAGCCAAAGTTCTCCTCACAGAACTTGGAGTCATCATGGGAAAGCCCAAGCAAGTGCCCTGTGGAAATGAAACAAATAAATAAAATTATATGACTATACAGAGTTTACCAGCTGGAGCTCACAGTCATGTGAAGGAAGAGAACTGTACTCATTTATATTTATCAACAACTGACTTCTAACTATTTCTCCAAATCACCTTCAGCAAGAAAAACTTGGTGAAAATGTTCTGCAACTGTCTAGAAAGGTGCTACATCTTTTTCTACAGCTAAGATTAGAAGTATTTATGATGCAACAAAACAAAGAGTAGAAGAATGAATGGGAATAAAGCTGCAGAGAGCTGAAGCCTGAACTTGATACTCAAAATGTTCAACTTAAGTCAGAAGTTGCTTAATAAGACATGCAGAACTAAAGCAAGAGTGCTTTAACAATAAGGACAAGACCACCCATCAAAGCCACTGCAGAAAAAAAGCCCGATGCTCTGTAAGGGACACATTCTGCAAGATTTGGCCTCTTCTTTCTTCAGGTAAGTAAACCCATTTTTGTTTGGCAATACTTCCTATATAAGGCCAGATAATGCTGTTTTTATGCTGCACTGAGAGTCTGAGTATCAGGAGGTACATGTCAAGTACATTTCAATCTGACACAGCACTACATATAAAGACTTGCTCTGAAGAGATGACAACAGCTTTGTTTCATTTCAGACAAATGCTGGTGTTGAGCAGAACAAATCACTGCTAAGATCATTATTTCAAACTGATGGATTCCTCTGGTAGAGTAACCAAATAATCACTGCACCACTTCTAACCTACAGAGCAAATTCTCTGGAAGTGGGCTGAACACTTCATACATTGTATTTACATTGTATTTACTATCCCAAACACCTCACAGTTGTAGAAATTACATCACTGCAGAATGTTTGTGACATAAGGCAATGAGGGTCTCTGAATAGAAAAGGAGTTTCATTTCTGAGTCTGTGCCTTGGTACTAAACAGTCCTGGGTGAATAAAAAAAGCTGGAGCATTGATCCAAAGCGTTTGGCTGAGTACCATCCCATGGTACTCAGTACTGGCGCAGCCTGGGATATGAATGATAGTTGGGTGCACACCAGCAACTCGAGGATGTAATTTTTCAGAGTGCTCAGCATTTTATAGCACCATTCAGAAGTACCCAGAACTCTGTGACATGAAGCTTTCAGTCCTGTAGGCCAGAATTCCAGTTTGTCACAGCCTCTGGTACTGCTCTGCAGCACTTCACCCACGTAAGACGTAGTTTTGTTCTCCAGACAAATCCCTTTATTGCATAACTGTAATTCACTCTTCAGAACTGCTCATTTTCTGCTAAGGACATCCCATGCAAGCACATAATTAAACAATACAGTGTACATATTCACAGTCCTGTTAATGCTTCTGCAGCTTGGGATGCTCTTGAGTTTCTCTGCTACCTATGACATCTTTCTTTTTTCTCTTTCATAGAGACAAATAATAAAATATCCCTTGGATATGAGGAAACTTGCAGGTAAATTTCAAGCTCTTGACTTTGAGCAGAGAGACTGAGAATTTCTTCATGACACTGCTGCAATTTAGTCTGGACAGCCTCTGTGGAGATTTTCAGAGTAAATAAAATGAAATGCTTCTCAGGCCACTATTCAGCACAGAACATTTCATCCCAAACACTTTGGCAAAAGCAGAGGAATCTGAAACAGGGTCATCTCCTGGAAAGTGTCAGGCTACTGAATTCACCTTTAATTAGAGAACAGCATAACTTCTCTGCTTTACAGTGACAAATGGGGTGAGCTGAGGACACACCTCATTAGCAGCGTCTACTCTGTCATATTAAATCAGGCCATTGTTCCAGTGCATGACAAGAACTAAGCCACTTACTTGGCAGACTTCAGCCTTTTGGAGGAGAAGCTTCCCAAAGTATTTGTGAATCTCCTTTGTTAGGTTTAAAATTTTTGAAAATAATTTTTAAAAACCCCTCATGACAAGGAAAGAAGCAGTAAGTAGTAAATAATTTCCAAAATACATAAATCTAATTGTCACTATTTGGGCTTCTAAATTAGCCACCAGTGATGTTAGTGAGGATAATAGCATTAAATATTTGGATTTTTTCAAATTTTTTTTTTTTCCATACTGATTTGCCAGTTAACTCTGTATGCACATGTCCTGGAGTGATAAACACTTACGTTCACTTACAAACACTGTGACTGCAATTCTCAGAGGACTTTATGGAGCCAAAATTCCTAATTCTTACCACAACCTAAATTTCTCCCTAACTTTGTCTTTTAAGGCACTCTGACCAGACTTAGAAATCATTAAAGCATATGACAAACTCCCAGTGATGCTGAAATCTGGTTTTGCATCTCATTAAAAAAATCAAAATTCAAAATATCAGAGGGCTGTGTCATCTCTCAATACTGCCTGGCTAAGTTTTGCGCTTTTTAGCAACGAAGTGAGAACAGCAAACACCTTTAACACCTGTATCCTTCATCCTTTTGCATCCAAAAATTAAGGACGGGACACTTCCCTTCCTACTTCAAGAAGTCTCTCCCCACCACCCCTGACATGCATAACCCTCCTGATGTTATTAGATGACATTAGGGTGGCTTCTGGCATTTTCTGGTGGGGTGCTTCCCTTTCACATTGCAAAGGTTGATCCTCCAAGTGATCCTGCATGGAAGCAGAGCTCTGGAGAAAGCCCTGGATGGAAGCAAAGACTTGAGGGATACAAACCTTACAAAGAAGGTTTATTAAAAACAATGCCAATTTTTGCCCCATCCCATTTTGTACAAGTACAAACGTCAAACTGGGCTATTGAAGAAAAAGAAAAGGCTCCCAGCAGCTGTGTAAAATGATGACTGATTGAGAATGGGATCGTAGATCATCTGCTCTTTTCCACTTAATGAAGCATCTTACTGGTGCTGACAGTTCCCACTGAGTGAAAATGACATAATACAATTTTACCAGCAGGATGGTGTTTAGTTAAGTTATGTTGTAGGAATGCACAAAATGGTGAAGGAAATGGAGGGGAGGCAGGGTTTGCCCTCTTGTAGCTAAGGAGGAGGTGGCCTGCTTGTAAATTCATCTCGAACTCCAAAAAGACCCATGACCCAAATGGAGTGACATCCTCCCCTCACAGCTTTCCCTGCTGAAGGCCAACACCTGTTATAGCCCAACAGGAAATAAGACCTGCAATGGGTTCAAAAATGATCCCTACATCTTGCATGAAGGGAGGGTATATCCCTAATACAAGGTGGGAATCCTTCAGAGAAATTATGACAAGTCAGTTAAAACTTTCATCCTCTCTAAGGATCAGGACACAAGAGCACCAGAGTGCACCAGAGCTGTGCTGGACGTGTGCTGAAGCAGCTCTCTCATTCCCAGGAACACTGAGAACAAACCAGAATCACAGAATATCCTGAGCTGGAAGGAACCCACATGGATCATCCAAGTCCAGCTCCTTGCCCTGCACAGGCCAGTCCCAAGAATCCCACCCTATGTCCAAGAGCATTGTCCAAACACATCTTGAAGTCTGGATATTTCTGAGTTTTCTTAATATACAGTTCTAGACTATCTGCAGAGTTCTGAGTGAATAACATGCAAAATCATCCATTTTTCACTGGTATTTCTAGCATTAGAAACAAGAAAACAGAGAATATCCACAACATACAGCAAACCAACTCCTGGATTTGCTAAAGCAAAAACCAAGGTGGGTCTCCTGGAAAAAAGCCACCAATCCCTGCTTATGGACAAGAACTTGGACAGCATGTCAAAGAGCAGCCCTTGCACTCCAACTGACCACAGGAGACATACAAGGTGACACAGCAGGCTAAAAAATGCTGCAGGCATTGTAATTTGTTTTCTCAGAGAAGCTCAGCTTGGTTTGCAGTGTTTGCCAGTGACGTCAGGCCTTTCCCCCTAATTTCCAGCTGGGACAACTGGGGAGCAAACGAAGGTCAAGAGATTTGCTCCAGGTTACCCCGTGAGTCAGTGGCTCTCACGGGATCAGGGCTCAGGAAGCTCCTGGCTCAACATTCCTGGGGCTAATCACCATCCCAGACCTTCTGCATTAGCCTCCTGCTCTCCCTTTGGCTAAACAAAGATTGCATGTGGGAACTCTGTCAAAATAAAACCATTTCTTCTGGCATGGGCTGTTTTTCTAACTTCTGTGAGTATCTGATTCCTTCTTAAGAACTTCATGCTGGTACCACTCAGGAGTCCTCTTGAAGTCATGATGTACCTAAGCAATAACAATTAATAAAGCTGCTGGGTTTTTTAATAAACAGAAGTGTTTTGAATTACACAAGCTTGCAAAAAAATTGCACAGAATATAAAACTTGCCATTCCTCTTTTTTTTAATTCTTGAACTTTCCTTCCGGTTTTCTTTTCTTTGACTGCTATCAGCCACTTATGAAAGAAAAAGTATTAACAAAAACCCCACTCACTCTTTTAAATCTCCAGCCCAGAGGCAGTTTTTAATATCCCTGGCTTAAAAGAGTTCTTCAGACTGAACGAAACAATAGTCTGGAGTGCAGCTTCTTCTTGGGAGCAGACATTAAAAAAAAAAGCCCCAATCAGACATTCACCCACCAGTGCTGCAGACTTTACACAAAACAAACCTGTGCTTAGCTGGCTTGTTGTAACAGACTTGTGGGAGATCAGAGACACATCACCCCTATCAGACAGGCAATTCCCAGGCAAGATTCTGCCCAGGCAATGTGGGCCAGGCAGTCAGAGACACCGTTTCCACACAGACTTTATAAATAATCATTAAAAAGATGTGGCCTTGGAGGTCCCCTCTGCACTAATTAATTTGGCATGTAGAAGAGAAATACTCATTTTAATGAAGAAGCAGGAGATGGAGACACCTATTTCACACCTGTTCAACTCAGAGGAACTTGGAAAGAACGTAATTCACAGCAGTCATGGTAAATGAATGAACTCTGTGTGAGTACACAGTGTCAGAATGTAAAAATTGCATTGTCTGTTGAACCAGAAGTCTCCCCTGACAAAAACTACATTATTGTACTGGAACTCTCTACCTGCCAAGGAGGAAAGTAATCCCTACTTTACCCTGATGTCTGGGAGGCTGGAGGCCCAGACTGAACATTGAACTTCTTTTAGGAGCATAAAATCAGAGATCACTTAGGTTGGAAAAAAACATTGAGCACAACCATAAACCTAACACTGCCAAATCCACTATTAAACCACGTCTGTAACGTATTTTTTGGTAATGACTGCTGTGAAATATTAGGCAAAACAGAGTTTTACAGTTTGCTTTAAGCACCATGTCTGCTGCAGGTGGAACGATGATATATTTAATATAACACTAAAAGTTATTAAAAATATTGCTGGGCAAGCCAAGAATTTTTATTCAAAATTTTAACCAGCAACCTTTTAGACAGCTGATGTTTGCTTTTTGAGGCATCAGCTTAATTTTCTGCCCCACCTTCAGCTCTTGTGAAGGCTTAGCTTTGTCTGCACACCTTTTCTCTTAATCAAAAGGGGTATGTTCATGAAGGCTTAATTTGAGAGCTTTTGCAAGCAGAAGTTAAGACAGAACTTTGAAAAAAGGTTCAAAGAGGGGGAATCAAGCAATTTTCCTGATGTATGTCAGCAGAGAAGACTTGGATGAGTGTACTCTCTGGTTTTATTGTTGTTTTAAGAAAGCAAATCTGTTTAATTATGATTACCTGGATATTTGCCTAAACTTCATCTGTCATGAAGGAAACATAACATGAGACTCACAACCTCCACTGTTTTTCTCATGTTTTTCTCATGTGGCTGTGAGACTCTGTGCCCTTGGCAATGTATCCCCCTTGAAATGAAAGGCTCCAGGAGATTTGTAGCTGTCAGGTCTGAAGCTTGTCTTTATCTGCTTTATCTTGACAGCCTTGAAATCAAAGGGCTGCATGTTCAGCAGAACACGGGTGAAGTAAAGATTGCTGTATTTAGTTACTTTTGAGTGTACACAAAATGAGCACATGTGGTAAAACAAGGAGTGGGAGGATTTTTTGACTCTTCTATAGACATCAAAAGACTCCTTTAAGTATCACACACGTTGTTGGTTTCATTTGTTACTGAAGAAGTCAGAATCAGAGTTTGCTGTGAGTTAGACGTGGTATTCCTTCCTCAGTGGCCTGCAGCTCAAACCCAGCTCAGGCTCTCAATAAACAGCTCCCATCTACTCAGAGCTCATGCTATTCTGATGTATTTCAGTGAACCACTCGAGCAGAGATGCCAGGAGCAATACCTCACTTCTAAAATGGCTTTTTTACAGAAAATGATGCTCTCTAATACATTTTTGCTGCTGGTGCTTGTGACACTTTTGTCCTCAGTGGTGACAGAGGCCACAGAGTGATGCCATGCTGGAAAAGATTTGGTATCGAACTCGGTACTTATTACATGAAGAAAATTCTTCGCTGTGAGAGCAGTGAGGCCCTGGCACAGAAAAGCTGTGGCTGCCCTCTCCCTGGAAGTGTCCAAGGCAAGCTTGAAGCGACCTGGAATACTGCAAGGTGTCCCTACCCATGGCAGGGGGTAGAACTGGATCATTTTTAAGGTCCCTTCCTATGCAAGCCATTCCATGATTTCAGTTTCTGTGCAGTCCCTTGGTTTCAGGCATTACAGAGCCCAGCTGTGGAGGATGTTGTGATAACTCCTCCTAACCACAGAAAATGATGCTGAGCAGAGACCTTGAAAAGGCATCCCGTGCACCCCTCTGCCTTGGGGTAGGATCAGCATCCCCTGAGCCACAGCTGCTTTAGCCAGCTGGCTCCTGTGAACCTCCAGAATCGGAGCCTCCCCAAGCACTTCAGTTCTGCCCTCAACTGTCCTGCTCAGATGATTTTGGCTAATGCATAAAGCAAATCTCCCCTGCTGCAATTGCAGGCCATTACCCCTTGTGCTGTCCCAGGTGGACAAAGGGAATGATTTATTATGCAAATTTTTGCAGCAATTTTTTTAAGCATATTTTGAAGGCTGCTTTTATCCTGCCCTTTGGCCTTCCCTCCCCAAAAGTCACATGTGAAAGATAAAAGGAAACTAATGAACAAAGGTTTAATTAGTTCCACGTAGCAATGCTAAAGCTATAGCCTAAAAATAAAATACTTGGAAAGAACATCAGTAAACCATATTACTCAGGAGGACAGAAGGAGTAACTGCATGCCAGAGTGTTTGTGTAACAGAGGAGTAGGAACATTGCAAAAGGTCAAATGAACATTATCACTGAAAAAAAAGGCTGTATTGCCTCTTTTTTTAAAAAAAGGAAGTTTCTCAGGATTGATGGAAAGAACAAAGATAGATATAATTTAAGCTGTTAGATCCATTAACTCCCACTGAGCTGAACTGCAGCTTTGCCTGCTTGAAGGCTGCAGGAAGCACAGGATGCTTTTGTATTTAAGGACTAGATCAAAACTCAGGAGACTCTAGATCAAAACTCAAGTTTAATTCCTGGCTTTCCCTGGGATTCCCTTTGTGATTTGGGGAAATTTCCTATTGATAAAAGAAGCAGTAGCTCCACTTAGATCCCCTTGAACTCTTCTCATTTCGCTTTTGTAGATGGCAAACTATGGTTATTTTAATAAGAGATACATGGAGAAGCAATGTACTGCTGGCCCATGCAAAACATTAAATAACTGTTGAGATTATGAGCAATCTCAGGTTCTTCAATGCTCTCTTCTACATGTCCCCAAGAGGCAGGGAAGTGCACAAAGCAAGAAAACATCATTTTTTACAGACAATTGGCTGCTGATAACAAAGGCTTGGAGAATGCCTACATACTGTGCCTAAGCTCACACAGCTCTGCAGAGCTGTGGAGGTGTAGTTGAAGGAGCTGCTAGAAGTAAAAAAAGGCATCCATATGCCACCACATAGTGAGGAACTGATGATTTCAGGCAAGAATCCAGGGGGTTATTTTTGTGAAAATGAAGCTACTGCTGTCCCAATTGACAGCAGCATGTCCCCTGTTAGAAAATAACCAGATATGGATTTGCTGTTGGTGGCTGGATGGCTTGGCAAGCTGTGGTTTCAAAATAACATTTATGCTATTAGCGCAGCTTCCTCCCCTGTATTCTGAGAAGAACCGGATTATCACACCAAAGTTACAAGGTTTCTTTCTGCCTTTTTGTTGCATTACTCTCTTTTTTTTCCCATTTGACATTGGAGATAAGGTATACTGATTTTCCTACATACAAGTAGGACAAGATTCAGGTCCTACCTTATCAAACTTTATATAAAGATCTCCACCTCTTATTGCCAGCTAATCAGTTGTACCAAGAATTTGGTTGCATCTATTCCTTCCTGTGCTCTCCTGTACAGGTCTGTGGAGGTTTTGCCTGTTGCTGCTCATTCATTCTCTCCCCCTCAAAAACCACTGGTCAAAATCCATCTATTTTATCTGAAAGAAATAAAACAAACATCTCACACGTGATGTGGCAGAAACCCTGGCAACAGAAGCAGCAGGTTTGTTCTGCAGCAAAGCTGCTTTTTGGCTTCCTGTGCACCAATTCAACCTGAGCCTCCGGGCTGTGCAACCTCCTGTCGGACTGAACTGCAGTTCCATTTACTTTGGTTGCCTTCCAGAGAAAGAATCTGAGCCTGGAAAATGCTCTTGGAGCCTTCAAGGGGGAAGCAAGAGCGTTCAGATCCTCTGGAAGTCACAGTGAGGACACTCTGAGGATCAGTCCATGGTAAAGATGCTGCATCTGTTCCCCATGCACAAAAACTGCTGAGAGTGACTCTGCTTCACTGAGAGGCTCACCTTGTCCTTCCAACTTACTGAAAAGAACATCTCAGGCTCAGAGCATCCCCTCTGACTGAGGAACTGAGCCACTGTAAAGTTAAAGCTACACCCTGCCCACAGGACAGGGGGAACTTGGAGATTTCTGGATTGTAGGAAGAAATCTGGTCTCCAAATAAAATAAAGCAAGGTTTTCCCTGAAGTGCTTAACTAAAGGGTATCCATGCCACACTTTTATTTTTCATCCTTTTTTGACCTTTGATTTAATTTAAGTACTCAAGCAATTTTAGCTGTGTTTTCCTCTCAGCTTCTCCCACTTCAGGCCACACACACAAAGATCATTCTGTGACTTGACACCCCTCCTTTCTTAAAAACTTCTGGTGAGGAGGAAAAAAAAGGATGTTATTTTAAACAGTCTCAAACTAGAGGTTTTATGTCCATTAGGGTTCTTATTTATTCATTTCAATTCATGCCTTTTTAACATTGAAAATTATAGTTTTTAGAGATTCCTGTAAATGCCTAAGTATGAAAATGGCCTTTCTCCAAAATGTGCTTTCAGATCACTAAAAATAATTCACTTTTGCTTATATTTTCTCTGTGTGGAGTTCAAGGTAACAATGTGAACGTTTGTTGCTTATCCCTATCTCCACTGATCTGTGTTCTTTCATTGTCAATCTACCTAAAAATGTATTAATTGCTGATAAAACAGCAGGAAAGACATTGCTCTCCTCTTCATGCACCAGATCCATCAACAAGAGGGCTCCTCACCCAACCCTACCCACTGACCCTCAGCAGAGACACCACTCCTGGGTGCAAGGGACACAAGCATTGTCCCCAGCACCCTGGCTTTGAACTACAGGCTAAGTTTGCCATTTAACACATCCCAGGTTCGTGATGGCTCATTCCCTACATCCACACCCACATCCCATGTGATCCTGTCTTTCTACACTGCTGTAGCTCTCTTTGAATGCACTGAATTAGTGATTGCAGAGGATTTTTTCTTTCGTTGTGACATTATTACTTACTAAAATAAAATTTCTGCTTTGGGGACTCATCCTGCCACAGTTGGGGACTCATCCTGCCACAGTTTTCATTGCATGTTTTCATGCAACACCTGATCCCTTCTCCAGCCACTACTGATGTAATTCCTTTGTAGAGATGTAAGAGGGGCAGGGTAAGGATCACTTGTCACTGAAGAGTCAGGTCATTTTCCATCCTTGGTGACCTCTGTTTCTTCAGCCATATGTATAAGGCACTCAGACCTCAGGCTCTACCTGCAAGCTCCTTGAAAATGGAACCACTGCAATGATACTCCCAAAGCAAACTTTACTTTGGTTTGGCACGACGTACACGGCAATTCAGCAGCTGGCTCTCTGTGAAAGTTCTCCTTTCCTTGTTATTTCCTTCCAAGAATATTTTTTTTAAAAAGTAAAAAAAAAAGAACATTCTCCACTTTCAAATTACTGTTCACTCCCCAAAGCGAACAGCCCTTATAGCAAATGTATTTCCAGTGAACACGATTCACAAAACATCAGTAAATTGAACATGATCAAGATGGCAGCAGTCTCTCTGGAAGGGATACATCATGACAGAAGTAATATTCCAGAACACAAACTTTCTTCTGTCACTAATTCTACCTTAAACCCTTTGAAGGGTACATGCAAGGCTCTAAATTGCTGTCCACTGAGGTGGAAACTGAAACAAAGCTAAACTGGTTTTGTGACAATACCTTTACCACCTAAATACAATTTCATGTAGTACAGGATTCATAAAGGTAGAATTTCCGATCACTTACAAAGATACTAGAATTATGTTGGGGTTTTGCCACTAAAGCTTTTCTCTGCAGGTAACACAAGGGAAAAAGCTTCCTAACAGTAGCGCATGCAACAAGTTGAAAAATGTGACTTATTTTCCAATAAATAAGTGCATGCAAGTTACAACAGATGGGCCAAAAGCTTTCTCAGGAGGGCCATGCATTGACATCTCTGGGCAGTAGCAGCAGCCTTTGAATTTTCACTTCAACTGCTGCTTAGAAAGGCCACTGTCAGGGAGGAAACACCTACTGTGCGCTTTCCCCTGCCTTCTGATCCCTTATTAGTTAACCCTGAAGTGCATATGTACACAGCCCTAATCCCCAGGCGGGGCTCTGGGCCGGGGGAAATCTGGAATTAATTGCGGGGTATTTTGGTTCCTAATGCAGCTGTTGTGAGTGTTTGGCTTGGCAGGGGAACAGAAAAGGCACTGCATACCGATTTCGTGAGCCACTGTAAAAGCTGCGTGGAGGCCGTCGTCTTCAATCACCGCGCAGCTGCGCTCAGGGGAGCAGATGGTCCCAACGTCTGCCATTCCCAGGGTATCACAGGAATGATGCCCACATAAATCCTGCCCAGGAAGAGAAAAATAAAAAAAAAAAATTAAAAAAAACCAAAAAAAACCAAAACAAAACAAAAAAAACCAAAAACACATTACAATGAATTTTTACACCCAGTGGTAACAACCGGCTAAAGTCGCCTTTGCCAATGGCAGGACCTGGAAGAAAGTATCAGTGTAAAGTTCCAGCTAAAGACGTTAATAGCACAGCAAGCCAAACCCTGGTAAGGTCAGTGGGAGTATTTTCATGGACTTTAACAGGTTCTGGATATGTTCTGCAGCTAATTGTTGTTAGTTAAATTTTTCTGCGTATTCTAAGTATTTCTGCGATGCTTAGACTTGCATTGAGGTAGGTACTGAAAATACACTGTGGAAGCATTTCCTCATTGACAATAAAAGCAGAAAATACTCTTTATTTACAGAAGGTAAACCAAGGAACAGAGAAAGCTTCATCTTCCTGATCAGCCCTTGAACCAGAGATCACCTTGCTTTCTGAAGCCAATCCTATAAACTCACTTAACAGAAATGAGATTGTTAAACGTGAAACTTCATTCCACATCTGTCAAGCAGTACAATTAATAGTATGTTACCCAATAATATACCAAGTATTTAGCAATTGTCAGAGGTTGCTGAGAGTCAGTGACATGAGAGAGTGCAAAATCCCAACAGCTTAACCACATCTCCCACATGTAGATCTGGGATGTCTCTGAAAACCATGCAGGTAGCATCAGGTTTTGACTTTCAACTTCGGTCAGACCTTGTGTTTTATCACCAGCAGTAAGTTCTCCATGATGCTGTTGAAGTAGAGGGAAGAATACTGGTGTGAATGTGCATATATACACATTTTTTGGATGAGAAGGAAAAGTAGGGGCCATGCTATTTGGAATACTAACATTTCATTGTGGTTGAATGAAATTGTCATTTTCAAGGCATGACAAATGTTATTATCAAAATGATCAAAGAGCACTTTTCCCCCTTCATTTTCAAGATTCTCTTCTTTCCTTCAGATCTCTTTCTACAAGGACTTCCTTTCATGAAGCCTTTCATAATTAATCCATCTGAGTAAGAGACACCTTGTAGGAGACTTCAGAGCAGCAATGTTCACTGATTATGACAGGTTAGGCAAACTTGGAAATGCACAGGATTCAAATCCCACTGAAGTCAAAGAGCGCACAGATACTGTGACAGAGCATTGCTTTACAAACACAAAGAAAAAAAAAAGAAAAAAAAGCTGTTTTTTTCCAAACAAAGGAATTTTTCAAGCTAAAAATACAAAGCAGTATTACATATATGGAGGAGAAATTTCAGGCTCAATTCTGGCTTCCAGGAAGCTATCAATGGGACAAGAAGACACAGTCTTAAGCTGAATGTTTAAGTTGGACATTAGAAAGAGTTTCTTCACAGAGTGGGTGATTAGATATTGGAAGGGGCTGCCCAGCGAGGTGGTGGAGCCATTATCCCTGGAGGTGTTTAAGGATAGACTCTGGATGTGGCATGCAGGTCTAGCACAAGGTGGTGGTCACTCATAGGTCAGTCAATGATCTCAAAGGTCATTTCCAACATAACTGATCCTGTGGTTCTGTGATAGAGCAATGTGAATTGAATCCACACAAGCAGCTGAACTGAAATTCTTATACAAGTACCGAAAAGCACATAAATCAGACAGAAAGCAGCTTACTGCAGGAGGGTTAGACTGATTGACAATGCCAAAATAGTATAAACTGCATTAATTCAGGCTTTGTCTCTGCATGCAGATTCTACACCACTCAGTCTTTTCTTGTATTTGGGTGTCATTATTACATAGTTACTGACATCAGTGCATGATCCCAGCACCCAGGTGCCTCATGCCAGTCAGGATTTACTCCCATTTGCACACAAGAAGCAGCTACACTTGGAATTTACACCAGCAGGCACAGCCAGACTTCACACCTATTCACCACATTTGATGACATACATGTAACTAGAAAAATATAATTTTTCTAAGCAAGCAATCTTGTAAACTGCCACGGAGCTAATTCTGATGGGATGTGTGGAGCATGGAACATTAGGACAGAGATGTTACCATAATCTCACCTCAGCATTTCAAAAGCTGTGCACAGGTTTGCATTACAGTGTCTTTTCTACATATCAGGGCTGTACCAGAGGCCAGTCCTAGAAAATCCCACAGCAGGAAAAACATGATTGTGCAAACTGCTTATATGTAAAATCACCCAGCTCCTCAAATTCCCCACAGACAGCTGGCAAACAGGTGTCCTCAGATGCTGTGGGAGCAGCCCCCCCCCCCCAGAAAGGAGAGGAGTGCCCACCCTGGGGTCAGAAAGTGGTGGGCAGTGCTACAGCAAAGCCCTGGTCCCTCAGTAGCCCCATGGCCAGCTCCCTGTGACCCCCCAGCAGTCGGTGTGGGAGTCCTGCAGCCTCTGCCAAATCCCAGCTGGGAAGCCGCAGAGGGGCTTGTAAAGGATTCTGGAAACAAGGACAGGAAATATTTTCTGGCATCAGCTCCTTTGTAAGAAGCTGTTATGGGGATGTCTGTGGGTTGCCCATCTGCTGCTAAAGCAGGGCATGCCATGGCTGTGCTTTGAGCAGAGCATGGATTGAGCATCCTGGTTTTCCCTGCCAATTCCAGCCCTCAGCAACTGCCTGAGGATGCTCTTATGCAGCTAAGGCTGACGTTATCAATAATCATTTAGGCAGAGTACTGAGGGTTCCTTGTTGTTGTCATTATCTCATTCACTTCTTTACTTCTCCTGCCCCTGCATGATTTGAAGTGTGATATACTTTTTCATGCAAAGTATATATTAAAAACAGAACTGCAGCCTATCAAGAGGCATCTCTGAGACAAATATTCTGAAAAGTTTGCTTTTGGGTCAATTCACCAATACCAGCTTCCAAATAGCTTGACTGCAAGTGAAGTTACTGAAAAGTACGCCTGCTTACCCATCAAACACTGGCTAGGGATTGTTCATTACCAGAATCAATAGCTGCATTTGGTTTTTTGCTTTCCTGGGCAGTCCTGGAAAGCAGTATCCTACTTTCATGAAGTAACCTTTCTGGGAGTACAGCAGAAGGTTTTATTTCCCTGGAAAATGTTTTAATTTTTTGTTCAAAACAGGTTTCAATGTAATGATGCAATCTTAAAAAATCTGTGTGGGTAGCCTCAACTTTTCATACTCCAACTAAAGCATGAGGGAAGAGGGGACTCGTGATACACAAAATCAGTTTCCAATGATAATTTCACTCTGTGTTTTTTTTTGCTTCTATTAGAAAGTTAATCAGCTACTCAGATCTGGAAGCTCAATTGCCTTGAAACAGTGGCAGAAGCACTAAATAATGTTTTTTGATATTTTTAAAGAAGGAAAGCAGCCTGGCCCTTGAGCTGCTTTACGGTAGTTTCAAAACAGAAGAATGGATTTGCTATGCAGGAGGCAAGAGATGTTAAGCTTTGGCAAAGGAATAGCTTAGTAAAACTAAGCTGTACATCACAAGTCTAGTAGTTAATTAGACAGCTCATTAGAGGCCAAGTTTTCTTGGCATTCTAAATCCATCAGGAGCAGCTGGCTGGCTGCCATGTATACATGGCCTTGTTGTGAAGGGAGATAACTGTCACCATGTCCTGGCTGGAGCAGGGAGTTTATTTCACCTGAAATGTGTTCTACAGTAGGTTTCAAAACAAGAACAAACTATTTAGTGAAACCTGGTATTAGGTCAGAGCCCGCTGACCAAATGCAAAACATGATGTGAGCACCAGGTGGACAGTTTGATGGGATTTAAGGGCAGAAGAACATGTCCTCAGGTCTTTTGAGTTACCTACCCCTCACAGGGCTTGCAGTTTGGGATCCTGTGGGCCCCAGAGTACCACAGTTCCACAGTCTGGAACAGCTGGGCACTTTCCTTATTGGGGTTCAAATGTTTCATGTTTCTCCACCTTTGCCCCTGAGGGAAGCCGAGCCTACAGAGCTTCTCAGATCAGAATGAGAGGAACCCACAGGATGCGGCTTTGAACCAGGCCAAGCTGCACATCACCTTCTTGTAAAGCACAGCTCAAACCTTTATAATAGTTCTGTTCACTTGTTCTTCTGTCCCTCTGCAACAGCTCACCAGCTAAAGCCTTTTCCCAGTAAAAACATGATCCAGTCTCAAATTCCTTCCAGGGACAAGGCTAACTAGAAGCATATTTTTTAGGAGAGCACTGCATGGTATATACCAGGCTCCTGCCATGCACACAGGGAGCTGCGGAGCTCCTCCAGGAGCAGCCCCTGAGCCCAAGGTTTCTCTAGCCCAGGCTGCAGCTGAAGTGCAGTCAGTGAAGGGATCCAATTTTTGATCCCTACGGCCCATCCTTCTTCTTTCCCACTGAACAGCCTGTGGTAAATCACAGAAACAGCCTCCTCTCCGTGCTTGAGGAATCCAGACCACCTTGCTCCAAGTGCTGTGCTCCACTCAGCAGCTTCAGGTCACAATTCCTCTCGTTCTCACTATATGAATTACTCACTAAACAGTGACAGACCTTTGGTCATTGGGGTGGAAAGTTTCCTTAACACCTGGAACAGCTTACGACCTCCTGGTTAAGGACGTCTCCTGGGAGGTGGGCGATACAGACCTAAAATCCCTCAAGCAGAGGAAGGAATTAAGCACGACTTTCCGACTTCCTGCAGCAGTGTTCCCACCGCAGGCCTGGGCAGGGAGGGTGGAGTGAGGTGGAGTCAGGAACACACACATCCACCACCCTCCCATGAACTTCTCTGCAAAGTGAGTGAACTTTCATTGATGTCACAGCAACGTGGAATGGTGCATGTGGTTTAAAAAGGTAATGTTCACATGAGCAGAAAGGATTCTGGGTGAGGAAAGCCACGGGGGGTTACTGCTCTGTCCTTCCTTCCCTGGCCACATTTTTAAAGCTTGGTTACCTTCTGAGGAAAACCACAATGGGGATACCTGTCATATCTACCAAGACAAAACCCAACTGTATTTCCCCAGTAGTTTAGCTTAAAAATTGAGGTCACTTGCTTTTGGGGTTCATATGACAAATATGAGCCTGAGGCTCGAGCATCTGAAAAAAAACCACAGCAGAGTTATGCAAACTACGGGTTATTTAAAAATATTAACAAAATGCACATAAAGCACTTGGAATCTGCATGGGGAGGAGAAGTTTCAGTTATGAAACTGGAGACTGATGACCAAGTAAAAATGTGTGATTTAACCTGCCTAAGCCACCATTCCTGTGTGGGGAAACTCCATATCATCTCTCCAGATCAGGGTGAATCAAACTTCTCCTCTATCACTTTTGTCCCACTTTGTTTTCCCTAGGGACATTATTTAAATGTATTAGATGTGCAACAAAGTTGGTGAGGACACTATGAAACAGGTATACACATCACACTACAATCTCTTCAGGCTAATAATAATTTAGTGAAATCTATTCTATAGACCATTGGTACAGTGACTTGCTTTACTACTAGGGGATAATAATTGTTGGAAGATTATAACAGAGGAAAAAACAAACAAACAAACAAACAAACAAGAAAGACAGAAGAATGAAATACAGCCAAAGAAAGCATGTGCTCCATGCAATGAAATTATCATCTACAGAGCTGAGATAATACAAAGCTTGCTGTTAAATTTCAACAGTGCTGCCAGATGGACAGTGAAACTAAATCAAACACACCAGCCCCATATAATTACTGTGTAGAAAAAGGCAGGGCAGTGGCCTTTGGCTCTAGCATGAACCCTCTGCTTGAGCCAGGCATGATGGTACTATCACAGATGATGCTAACAAGCACTTAGGGAGGGATTTTTTTTCTTGCTCCTAATGTCTGTATCTACTGTGAGAAACATCTATTTTAATCTTCAGATGATTCAGAACTGGGGGGAAAGGAAGAGAGCTGGATTTTGTCCAAATGCATTCAATAGTTCACTTGAAATTTAACTAAGGGCCACTAATGAAATAGACTGGATGAATTCTAGAGGATAATTGCAGAGCAGGCTGGGCCTCAGAAAAAGAACAGTGTGAGTTCAACTGCAGTTTGCAAGTCCCATCAAATCTGTTTTGCTACTGTGACATATAATCTGGCAAGTGTTTTGCTGCACTCATAAAAATCTGAAGATAATCTGCTTCCAGCTTCTGCAAACTGTTCACTATAAAAAAGGCCGAAAAAGAATAAACTCTAAATTTGCTGTTGACTTCACAGTCATTGAGAACAAGTGATGAAATGCTAAATTCTAAATTTGCTTCTGACTTCACTGCCATGGACAATAAGTGATCTAATCTCCACGGAAAGAGGGCTTTGCAAGCTCTTCCTCCTCCCCACCACACAGTGACTTCTTTGTGGGGTGGAGAACTCACCTGGCCACCAGAATCGCATCCTTGCACCACCATATTCCATGAAGGACACTCTAGGATTCATGTGGCACAGAGATTTAAAGCTGCTGTCAAGGACTCAGCCACAAAGTAGATCAATGACAGGGGACCTGTGTATTATCCCAGGCTGTTATGGTCAAGCTGCCTTGAGGAAATTTAGAAATCTCAAAAACTTATCACATTTTCCTACTGTCAAGTCAGACTTCTGTCATATTTCATCCTGCTCCTCATGGGCCAAAATGAGAGACTGGGACCACTTGAAAAATACACTTCTCATTATCAGATTTAAATACTCACTGTGGAAACCAACTAAATTTCTGCATCCACTGAAGGTTTTCACAATGGCCAGACGCGTAACTCTTTGCATTTACAGAGTAAACACAGGACCCACTGCAGCTAATGGACCCTTGCCATCACTGATAAGCAACACAAAGCCTAAACCAGCTTTAATATGTTGCCCGTATCACCCCAAACTAAATTCATGTTCATATTGATTTACTATGATCTGCAGGATAATTGCTTTAAAGCCCTCATCCAATTAAATACAGATTATGACCAGAAGTAAGTGGTTGTTTTAACTCAGAATCAGTGAATTTCCTTCTAAATTTTTTTTTAAATGGGAAGTACTTCCTAGTATCAATGATGATGATGACAACCATAATTTGAACTTATATAATATAATGGGAAGTGCTACTAATGTAATAATAAAGAGGAGTTGCCAATACATTCAGTCTTTCAGTGGTTACTAATTAATCTTTAAAGAAGTAAAGACAACCAAAGAGGATGAAGCAACACTGCCGAATTTTGTCAGGATTCTTCCTTTATAAGGAACTCAAAAAAAGCCCTCTTTTTCTGCAAAAAAAAAAACAAAAAAAAAAACATGCAATCAAATGTCACTCTGGAACAAAGATAATTATTATATTAGGGATTTGTATGGCACCAACCATGCACAATGCAGATTCTATCCACACAAAACCAATTCCATACAGCTGAGGCCATGCATTCAGCTGACAAACGATCTGCAAATATTATTCTGTTGACAGAGAGACACGAAGCTCAAGGTGGCCTCAGTTAGTAAACAACGATGGAAAATGTACCTCACACGTTTGCCCAATGCTTGAAACCCAAGGCACTTAGAAAGAGACATCTGGATGTTCAAAAATCAGCATGACGAGATTCAGAGCCCATCAAAACACACAGCCACCGCTCGGCGTCCTGTAGCTTAGCAACCAACTTCATCCATCCAAAACAGAGTTGTAAAAGTGGTGATCTCCTGCCAACTGCTGCCACTCTCATTGAAAAGCTAAACTGGAAAAAATCTCTCTCTCCTTTAGTTCAAAGTGGGGCTGTTTTCTCCAGGAAACATCTCCACTGCTTCTTCATCCTTTAACCCTTTTTGTGTTTACATTCCACAGGGAGCAAAGAGATTCATGTTGACATTTTAAGGGTAAGCATATAAAAATCGTGTGGGCTCACACACTCTCTGCAAAGAACATCATGAACACATGTAGCAAGAAACTCCAGTCTGGTTCTTAATTCAGTCAAACACTGCCAAACAATGTCCGTGTGCACACAGCAAAGCATTAAAGCAGATTAGGTTGTGCTGAACTGCATCGAGCAGCTAATCCCAGAGTTAAAGCCGTTAAAATGTAGACCAAGAAAACACAAGCCTGTGCTTTTTTTTCTCATGAAGCAGCCCTGAGTAGCAGTGCAAGCAACATTTGCATCTTAAGAATGGAAGGAGACCACAGGAACTGCGGTGATTTGTTTATTCTATGCACAATTTACATCCTAGAGAGTTAATTCTATGCATTGCTTATGAGTCTTTGAAAGTGGATTACTGATTAGCAACACCCTCTTATTCTGGCAGGAGGGTGTCCATGCAAAGAGTTACAGTTAAGCATCTGTAAAGCAACTACACTTTAAAGTTACATCTTATCTCAATGCAAATTAACTTAATGATTGATGTTAAGGTTCACAGTCCACCACCCTAAGCAAAATTTCTGAGTTGTCATATAGCCCAGGGAAATAAGCGGGAATACCGGCAGAAAGAAACACGCTTCAGAGAGAAGTGATGGATTCTGGCCCAGGCTTAATAAGCCATTAGAAAAGATGTTTACAGCAAAACCAAAAACATTCTGACCCAGTCTAGGTAGCCTGCTTTCATTCAGGTTATAGTGATAAAAAAAATGAAAGCTCGCAAATTGCACCGATGGGCTGTAAACTGCTAAAAAGGGCTCCTGTTGTACAAGTGACACAGAACCTAATGTTTCAACTATTTACAGCTATAAAAGCAAGCCAGGCGCTTTTTTTCCCCCTTCTGGAGCAACTCCTTCCACAAACCATCCAAAGCATCCTTTTTGGCAAGCGCCTACAATGTAGCAAAGCCGGAGAACTCAAATGAACGGAAAGTCATGCAGTTATTTTTTTCGTACTTGGGGAAAGGGAAAAAAAGAAAACACCAAACCCAAACCGCTGAAGGGATATTCTTACAGAACTTCATTGCATAAACTCGGCCACATGTCTACCAGAGCAATGTCCCTTAACGACCGCTGGCAATGTAATTAATCAACAACCCAGCGTGGAGCAACAAGGCACGGCTCGGCATGGGCAACACAAGGAGAGCCAACCCACAGCTGATCAGGGCACCCACTCGGGGGACAGCACAGGGACTGCAGCCCCTTGCCACCAGCCCAAGTCACTCAGCTTGTGCAGCCCTGTTTACCTGCGGTCTGCATTTACGTCCTACACTTGAACCGCAAGTGCTTCTGGCTTCCAGTGCGGTGGAGCTATTCTTGCTGGAAACAGCGTCCCGATGTGCTCCACAAGCAAGACGTCTGTACTCCTAAGATGCTCTCCACCACTTTCACTTGCAGGTTTGTTTGGGGACTAATTTAGGCTAGGAAGTGCTATCAGCCCTTCCCGATTCGACCACCTCTGCAGAGCGAGAGGAGCCGGGTGCTAAACAACTCACAGGGACAGGACAAAGCCATGTCTCAAGCAGAGGGACCTGAGTGCCACGATCAGAGTTCCCACCTCTCCACCGGGCTGGGGTCCCAACACTGTACTGGGTGTTCCCACAGCGGGGGTGACAGCACAGGGCAGGGGACACACACAGATCTCAGGGACCCCTCTGTCATCCCCGGCAGCTGTGCGTGGGTGCCGGTCCCTGAAAGGCTGCACCGCCCGCTGGATGAGCCGGATCCTTAAGCGGGGCGGCAACCACCGGGCAAAGCCGAGCAGGGTGGCCGGAGGTCCAGGAGCAGCCCGGCCACCCCACGCTCGAGGGACACCTCGTCACTGTCAAGGACGTGCCCGTGGCCAGGGCCATGCCTACCTCGCGGGTGAAGAGGATGGCGGCATCGTAGTGCTCCTCGTGGTCATCGTCGAGGCGGTTGTGCTGGTGCTGCCACTTGCAGAAGTTCTTGAGCGTGGTGGCGGCGTTCCTGTTGACTTCCAGTCCCTTCTCCTTGTCGCCCAGCGCCACCACCTTCACCACGGCCAGCCGCACGTGGTTCTCCAGGCTGGCGTGCGCGTAGAGCCGGGAGGCGATGGAGGCCAGGGTGAGCAGGTAGTGCTGCAGCCCCTTCCCGTACTTGCGCACCATGGAGGCGTCGGCCACCAGCAGCAGCTCCACCTGCCGGGCCCGGGACACGGAGCGCCGCCGTCGCCGCCGCCGCCCGTCCCCGCCCGCCGGCCTGGCGGGGTCTCGGGTCTCGCAGCTGGTGCGGGCCGGCACCGTCTCGAAGCTGAAGCGCTCCCTGCGGAAGACGTGAGGGGCGCGGGCCGGGCCCTCGCCGTAGATGCGGGCCTCCCCCTGCGGAGCGCGGCGCGCCGGGCGCACGGTGTAGCGGGAGCGGCCCACGGCGAAGAAGCCGTCGATGCCGCCCGCAGACGTTTGAAGACGGCGAGCGAAGCGCGGTGCTGCCCGTCTACCGTGCCCGGTAGTGGCAAGCGGGCCCGGTCGCGCTCCAGGTCGAGCAGGAGCGCTGTCGCCCCGGCGTAGAGCACGGTAGCCCGCCCTGCACGCCCCCCGCGAGGCGGTCGAGGCGCCGCACGGCCCCCGCGGTTCGGCCCGGGGGCGGGGGGGCCGGGCGGAGGCGGCGCGCCGGGCTCGGCAGGTGCGGGCGGCGGCGGCCGGCGCGGCGGCCGGCACGGGCGGCAGCAGACCACAGGCAGCGCCGCAGCAGCCTCTGCCCTCACGGCACGGGGCCGCGAGGGCGGGCGGGGACAGTAATTTAGTGGTAATAATGACGGTAATAACGGGAGACGGCGTTGGAAGAGGCGGGCCGGCGGACGCGGCGCGTAGTTAAGTGATAGGAAGAAAAAGAGAGATTCGGGGAAGTGGGAAAAATAAAAATTAAAAAAAAAAACAAAAAAAAAACAACCAAAAAAACCAAAAAACCAAACAAAAAAAAGGAAACAACAACAACAAAAAGTTTCCTTCCCTCCCGAATTCAAGTGTATTGGGAAGAACAAAATGTCAACAAAAGGCCCGCTCGCGTGTTGAACTTGTGTTGCTGTTCAGGAAGAGCCAGGAGTACATGGAGGAGAGAGAGAGAGAGAGGAGAGAGAGAGAGAGAGACAAAAGGGAAAAAAAAAAAAGCCCAAAATCGCTGCTTGCCGCGTGAGGCAAAGTGTAGAGATAGGAAACAGAGAGACGGCTCAAGCCGGCGAGTAAGGAAGTTTGAGCCTTCCCACGCCTCTTCCACTTCTCTTCTGAGTCACCGGATCATCATCAAGCAGCGCAGCAGCAGGGTAGGTCTGCTGCGACTCGGCACTTTGTGTCGTGGGCTCCGGTGGCTCTTCTCCTTCTTTTGTGCCCCTCTTTTGTTGTTGAGAGGATGAAGCGGGAGAGGAGAGTATTCAGGCACCCAAACCGCCACGATCCGTCCTCCGGTGAGATGGTTAAAATTAAAAAAAAACAAACAAAGAAAACAAAAGAAAAAAAAAAAAAATAGAGAAACCCAAGAAGTGGAAAACGGTCCTGATTTCTGTAAAAGGCCCCCTCCCTGTATCTTTTCCTTTTGTTGTTGTTGTTATCCCCAGTCTGTCGATAGTTGAACAAGAAGAAGGGAGAGAATTGAAGATGAAGGGTGGAACAATGGAATTTTTAGCGTAATGCATCCTCACTGGCAATTTCAACATTATCTCCACGTGCAGGCCTGCCTCTTAAAGGGAGAGCTTCAAAACCACCACTCCCACACTTCCTTCTCATTTACTCAGACAGAAGGAGAAACTTGAGGGGAGGCGCTGAAAGGGGGAGGGGGGGCGGCGTCGGAGGGAAGATAAAACTAGCGAGAGTGAGCGGGGAGAGGGAAGCAGAGAGCCAAGAGGAAGTCGGGCCACGGCAGAGAGAACCGCCAGGAGAAAGATGTTGGTGTGTAGTGTGGAAAAACCGAGGTTTTGGGCCCCCGAATCGCTGTGAGACCTCACCAGCCGCCGGGCTCGGGTGCCTCGCGCCGGAGCCGCGCTTACCTTCGCGTCCTGCCGGGGCTTTGCGGCTCGCGAGCTTCGGGTAGGAGGATGAGGATGCGGAGGAAGAGGAGGAGGTCTGTTCTGGCTCCGGGGCCAGTGAGGAGGAGGCCGCGGCTCTGCCTGGGCGATGGAGCCCCCTGTGCCGCCGTGTCCCGCTCGGCCTCAGCCAGCCCCACCCCGGGCGCATCCGAACTTCCCGTCTTTGTCGGCAAGCCTCCTGCACCCAGCCTGTCCATTAATAGCCGGCAATCTGTCATGCACTTGGGGCGGACGCGATTCCACCCGACCCCGGCACGGAGAGTGGGCGGGGAGGAGGTATTGCTTGCTCTGACCTTCGGGTGACTTCGTTGTGTGACCCTTAGGTCATCCCCCCTCTGTCACACATACCTGCTGATCGCCCGGTCCCCGTCGTCTGCCACCCCTGCTGGGGCCCAGCAGGGACATACCAAGGGCAGGTGACCGCTGTCACCTTTGCACCCCTTTTTGTGGCATTGCCAGCGGACTGGCGAGATGCAAATAGCTCTTCCCTGGCCGAGTCAATTGGGTTGAAAGGCTCTGGGAAGGTGAGAGTAATTAAGTGGACCCCCGGAGGATTCTTATTTTGATTTCCCATCTGAGTCCAGACCCCAACATCGACAACAAAAGTACTAAAATTTATCCCCATGATTCCTGCCCCGGTCCCTAGACGTGCCAGAACGCAGGGCTCCCTGGTTGCAGGACTCTGCAGGGATGGCCGTCTTCCAGCCTCATCTCACCTCAGCATCGTCTCACTTCCTTATCGCTCTGTCCTGGAAGAAACATGTGCACACCTCTATGCATTGGCATGGTTCAGCATGGGTGGTGGTGATGCCCAGACCTGCCCCTTAGCTTCCATGGTCTGAGTTGCAAGGGCCCACCATTTTTCTGTAGGAACAGCTTTAACCAAAGCCACAGAAGCTTCAAAAATTATATTCCCATGTACATGATGCATTAACATAACCCTTAGGTATGAAATGTTTAATTCACCAAGTTTTGCAAGTGTTCATTCTTTTTCCATTTTTTTGGGAAAATGGGGGATGCCTGCAACACTAAGTTCACTTCTTAACCTCAGGTATTCTTTTTCTACTTTCAGTGTTCTATCATCCCCCCCCCAAAAATTCTTGATCCTGTACATTGGCATTTAAGAATGGAAGGAGGCCCACGGAACTGCGGTGATGTGTTATATATGCACAATTTACATCCTAGAGAGTAATTGTCTATGCAGCTTATGAGTATTTGAAAGTGGATTACTGATTAGCAACACCCTCTTATTCTGGCCGGAGGTGTCCATGCAACAGAGGTACAGTTAAGCATCGGTAAAGCAATGTAACTGTAAAGTACATCTTATCTAAAGCAAATAACTTAATGATTGATTGTTTTAGGTCACAGTCCACACCCTAAGCAAAGTCTGGTGTCTATAGACCAGGGAACTAAGCGGGACTACCGGCCGAAGAAACACGCTTCAGAGAGAAGTGAGGATTCGGGCCCAGGCTAACACACAATAGCCCACTTACGACAAGATGTTTACAGCAAAACCAAAAACATCTGCCCAGTTAGGTAAGGCCTGCTTTCATCAGGTATAGTGATAAACAAAATGAAAAGCTCGCAAATAACCGAGTGCTGTAAACGGCTAAAGGGGATCATGTTGTACAAGTGACACAGAACCTAATTTTAACTTTTACAGCTATAAAAGCAAAGCCAGGCGCTTTTTTCACACTTCTGGAGGCAAATCCTTCCACAAACCATCCAAAGCATCTTTTGGCAACGCCGACAAGGTAGCAAAGCCGTGAGAACTCAAAGAACGGAAAGGTCCTGCAGTATTTTTCGACTTGGGGAACGGGGAAAAAAAGAAAACCCCCAAACCCAAAACGCTGAAGGGATATTCTTACAGAACTTCATTGCATAAACTCGGCACATGTCTACCAGGAGCAATGTCCCTTAACGACGCGGCAAGGTAATTAATCAACAACAGCGTGGAGCAACCAGGACGGCTCGGCCAGGGGGCAAACACAAGGAGAGCAACCACAGACTGAATCAGGGCACCCACTCGGGGACAGCCAGGATGCAGCCATTGCCACAGCCCAAGTCACTCAGCTTTGTGCAGCCCGTTACCTGCGGTCTGTTTTACGTCCTACAACTGAACCGCAAGTGCTTCTGGCTGCCAGGGCGGTGGAGCATAATTCTTGCCTGGAAACAGCGTAACGATGGCGAACAAGCAAGACGTCTGTACTTCCTAAGATGCTCTCCCACTTTCACTGCAGGTTTGTTTGGGCGACTATTTAGGATAGAAGTTCTATCAGCTTCATATCTTTGATTTAGAACCCATATGCAGAGCGAGAGGAGCCAGGGGGTGCCTAAACAAACTTCCAGGGACAGAAGGACAAAGGCCAGGCTTCAAGCAGAGGGCCTGAAGTGGGCCACGCTAAGAAGGTCCCCTCTCCACCGGCTGGGGTTACCAACACTGTACTGGGTGTTCCAAAGAGGGTGGTGACAGCCCAGGGCAGGGGAAACACACAGTCTCAGGGACACCTCTGTCATCCCCCCGGACAGCTGTGCGTGGGTGCCGGTCCCTGAAAGGCTGCAACGACGCTGGATGAGAGCCGTATACTTAAGCGGGGCGGGAACCAACGGGGAACAAAGCGAGCAGGTGGCCGGAGGTCCAGGAGCAGCCCGGCACCACACGCTCGAGGGACACCTCGCACTGTCAAGGACGTGACCGTGGCCAGGGCCTGCTACATAGCGGGAGGGTGAAGAGGATGGCGGGCATCGTAGTGCTCCTAGTGGTCATGTCGAGGCGGTTGTGCTGGTGCGCACTTGCAGACGTTATGAGCGTCTTGGTGGCGGAGTTATGTGCCTTCCCCGGTTGGGGGGGTTCCTTCATCCTTGTCGACCCCAGCGCCACACCTTCACCCGGCCAGCGCACGTGGTTATCCAGGATGGGGCGTGCGGTGAGAGCCGGGAGCGATGGAAGGCCAGGGGAGCAGGTCGTGCTGCACCCCTTCCGTATTTGCGCACCATGGAGGCGTCGGCCACCAGCAGCAGATCCACATGCAGGCACGGGACACGGAGCGCCGCCGTCGCCGCGCCGGCCCGTCCCCGCCGACGGCCGGCGGGGGTCCTCGGGTCCGCCGCTGGTGAGGGCGGCCGGCACCGTTCGAAGCTGAAGCCTACCCTGCGGAAGACGTAGGGGCGCGGGCAGGGCCATCGCCGTAGTGCGGGCCTCCCCTGCGGAGCGCGGCGCAGCGGGGCCACGGGGTAGCGGGGGGCCCACGGCGAAAGAGAGAAGCCGTAGATTGGCCGACGCAGAGGTTTGAAGACGGCGAGCGAGCGCGGGTGCTGCAGTCTACCGTGCCGCGGTATGGCAGCGCGGCCCGTCGCGCCCAGTCGAGCAGGAAGTGAGCTGAACCGGGTAGAGACGTAGCCCGCCTGCCGCCCCACGCGTAGGTCGAGCCCGGTCGAGGGCGCCCGCCCGCGGGGCGGCCCGGGGGCGGGGGGCCGGGCGCGGCGCGCCGGGCTCGGAAGGTGGCGGGCGGCGGCGGCGCGGCGCCACGGCCGGACGGGCGGCCAGCAGCAGCACAGTCGAGGCGCATACTCGCCTCGGCACGGGGGCAGCGGGGCGGCGGGGGACAGTTCATTGTAGTGTAATAAGGCCGTAATAACGGGAGACGGCGTGTGAGGAGGTGACGGCCGGCGGAGCGGGCCAGCGTAGTTAAGGGATAGGAAGAAAAAGAGAGATGCGGGGAAGGGGGAAAAATAAAAATTAAAAAAAAAAAAAAAACCAAAAAACCCCAAAAAACCAAACAAAAAAAAGGAACCAACAACAACAAAAAGTTTTCCCTCCCGAAGTCAAGTGTGAGTGGGAGAGAAAAAAATGTCAACAAAAGCCGCTCGCGTGTGAACTTTGTGTTGCTGTGCAGGGAAGAGCCAGGAGTACATGGAAGGAGAGAGAGAGAGAGAGGAGAGAGAGAGAGAGAGAAAAAAAGGGAAAAAAAAAATCCCAAATCGCTGCTGCCGCGGAGGCAAAGTGAGGAGAGAGGAAAAGGAGAGACGGCTCAGAGCCGGCGAGTAGAGAAGTTTGAGCACTTCCCACTCCTCTTCCACTTCTCTTCTGGAGTCACCGGATCATCATCAGCAGCTGCAGCAGCAGGGCAGGTCTGCTGCGACTCGGCACTTTGTCGGGCTCCGGTGGGCTCTTCTCCTTCTTTTGCCCTCTTTTGTTTTGAAGAGGAGGAGAAGGGGAGAGGAGAGATTCAGGCACCTAAAACCGCCACGATCGTCTCCGGTGAGATGGTTAAAAATTAAAAAAAAAAAAAAAAGAAAACAAAAAGAAAAAAAAAAAAGAGAGAAAAGCCCAAGAAGTGGAAAACGTCCTGGATTTCTGTAAAAGCCCCCTCCCTGTATCTTTCCTGTTGTTGTTGTTGTTATCCCCAGTCTGTCGATGTGAACAAGAGGAGAAGGGAGAGAAATGTGAAGATGAGAGGAGGTGGAACAATGAATTTATAGCGGAATGCCATCCTGCAATGGCAATTTCAACAATTCGTCACTGCAGGCTGCCTCTTAAAGGGAGAGCTTCAAAACCACCACTCCCACACTTCCTTCTCATTTAATCAGACAGAAGGAGAAACTTGAGGGGAGGCGGAAAGGGGGAGGGGGGGCGGCTTCGGAGGGAGGAGAAAACTAGCGAGAGTGAGCGGGAGAGAGGGAAGCAGGAGAGCCAGAGGAAGTCGGGCCACGGCAGAGAGAGACCGCCAGGAGAAAGATGTTGGTGTGTGTGTGAAAAACGCGAGGTTTGCCCCGAATCGCTGTGAGCCGCAGAGCCGCCGGGGCTCGGGGTGTCCCCGCGGCCGGAGCCGCGCTTACCTCGCGTCCTGCCGGGGCTGCGGCTCGCAGAGCTCGGGGAGGAGGAGGAGGAGGCGGAGGAAGAGGAGAGGTCTGTGCCTGGCTCCGGAGCCAGTGAGGGAGCAGCCGCGGCTCTGCCGGGCTGATGGAGCCCCCGGGTGCCGCCGTGTCCCCGCTCGGCCTCAGCCAGCCCCAGCCCCGGGCAGCTCCGAACTTCCCGTCTTTGTCTGGGCAGCCGCTCTGCACCCAGCCTGTCATTAAGAGCCGGCAAGCTGTCATCCACTTGGGCGGACTGCGATTCCCCCGAGCCCCGGCAGCAGAGTGGGCGGGGAGGAGGTAATGCTTGCTCTGACCTTCGGGATGACTTCGGACCCTTAGGTCATCCCCCCGCTGTCACACAGACCTGCTGACCCCGTCCCCTCGTCTGCCACCCCCTGCCTGGGGCTCCAGCAGGGACAGCGCCAAGGGCAGGTGACCGCTGTCACCTTTGCACCTTGGCATTGCCAGCGGACTGAGCGGAGATGGCAAACAGCTCGTTCCCTGCCGATGTCATGGGCTGGAAGGGCTCTGGGAAGGTGAGAGTAAGTAAGGGGACCCCGGAGGATTCTGATTGATTTCCCCCTGCTGAGATCCAGACCCCACATCGACAAACAAAAGTACTTATTTATCCCATGATTCCTCTCCACGTCCCTAGACAGTGCCAGGAACAGGTGCTCCCTGGTTGCAGGACTCTGCAGGGATGCAGGTCTCCAGCCTCATCCTCACCTGCAAGCAGCGTCTCACTCCTGATCGCTCTGTCTGGAAGAAAACGATGTGCACACCTCTAATGCTTGGCAGGGTCAGCATGGGTGGTGGGATGCACAGACCTGCCCCTGTAGCTTCCAGGGGCTGAGTTGCAAGTCCACCATTTTTCTGAGGAACAGCTTAACCAAAGCCACAGAAGCTTCAAAAATTAATATTCCCATGTAAATGATTGCATTAACATAACCCTGAGGTTATGAAATGTTTAATTCACCAAAGTTTTGCAAGTGTTCATTCTTTTTCCATTTTTCTGGAAATGGTGATGCCTGCAAACTAAAGTTCACTTCTTAACCTCATGGTATTTCTTTTTCTACGTTTCAGTGTTCTATCATCCCCAAAAATTCTTGATCTGAGTCAGTAAGTTTCAAAATTAATAAGAATTATGTATTAGGAAGGTCACATTAACTTTTTTGGGCTTTGGGCCAGGACTATTCAAGATTTAAAAATTTAAACATTTTCTTAGTTACTTAAACTCGTTATAAAGTTAAAACAGCAGAAAAAAGTTTAAAGGGGCAGAGAGAGAGAAAGGACATATTTTGAAAAAAAGAACCTGTAATTTTCTTGGATGGGTTTTATTTTTCCTTTGAGCCTAATGCATGCCTGCTCAGCACCAACAATATTTTTATTGACTTCACGGGGACCTGATTGAGCCCTAGATTTGTAAATATGTCTGGGTCCAAACTCCCAGGTACCCCTGGGAGAGGTGCTAGAGATGAGATCTGGGATAAGGAATGTATTTTGGATAACTACCTCAGCACATCTCATTAAAGAAGTGTTAGTTTGTCAATGAAAAGGCATATGGTGCACAAGAGGCCAGTGTAATGTTCTCCCAGGCTGCAGCCTAATTCCAACTGTCCGGCCATATAACCTTGGAAAAACAGCAATGCTTAGCAAGGCTGGCGTTAATTAAATGGTGAGTCCCACTGCTCATCTCTGGAGTTGTCTTTGATTTCCCAAATGACTGATGGTGATGGCTGGGCTGCCCTGCTACACCAAGCAAGGATCCAGGTTTTCCAGGAAGGTACAAATTATTTTGTGCAAATTACCCCACAGATTAGGAAATTTGTCCTGTTTACATTTCAAAACCGCAATAACTCAGCACAGCAGTGCAATAACAGAAAGATGGGCCAGTCATGCCTCGTGCAATGAGAGGGAGCATCTTTTAGTCTGAGAGCCTGGAAGTGGAAGGATAAATCACTGGAATGAATCATCTCTTTCCTCACAGTTTTGCCCTCTTAGCCTCTTTTTACAGTTACAGCACTGCCTTTAAACAAGAAGTCCTGTTAGCATGTCCCAAGTTGTGGATGACACTAAATCCTTGTCAAACAGTTCTGACCTGGAAATTTCAGGGATGACCTTTCCCAACTGAGAGATAGAGAGCCACAAATCCTCAATTAGCTTTGAGGCACAACACAAGTCTTGTACACTTTGGATTGAATTCAAGCCTGATGAAAGAAGACACAATCCTCTGGAGTCTCTGGGAACTACAAGCTGCTGTCATTAAAGTTTTGTTTCTCCCCCTGGGTTGTTTGGCTGTGAACCCCTTTAGGATCCTGCAAATAACAGCCCAGGTAGCAGGGGATTCCTGATTCTACAGTGTTTTAGTCACATAAGAAATTTTGCTCTAAGCATTATAAACACTCCCATGAAGGAGTAGCTTGAGAGATGTGGAGATACAGGAAAAATTGTTAAAGATTTTATCCAGGTGTCCTTCCAGTTTTCATAAAAAGGTCCTCTATTACATCACCTTATTTTCAATGCTGAGGCACATCAGAAGGGGTTAGAAAACCATGAATTCAAGGTCCTATGTCTGTCTACAGCCCTCTGACAAGTTGTCAAGTCCAGCAGGATGTCCTACCCAGCAGCACCTGTCTTTCACCACTGACAGAACTCTTCCTTCTTGGAAATTAAAATAATTCTATTCAGTTTCCATTGTTTTTGTGTTAGGAGTGTGTGGCATTTCTGTCATTGCATAGGGAAGATGGCAATTACTGTGGGAAATAACATTTGTTCTGTAAAATTATAAGAAGACCAAATCAAACCCAAGAAATTTGCCTGCCCAACGTGTTCTAAATACTAAAATCATCAGCATTTGATAGACTTGTGATCAACATAGGGCTATTGCTGGGAATAGGTTTGGGTTAGATCTTATTCAAAAATCTACCTGTAGGAACAGATAGGAACAATTCTTAACATAGGACAGCTTTGTCCCTCCTGAGGGTCAAAAGCCTCTCTCTGTTAACTGTATAGGAAATTTTAATATGATGGTGGTCAGAGGGATGGAGCAGCTCTGCTAATAAGGAAAGGCTGAAAAAGCCTGGGATTGTTCAGCGTGGAGAGAAAAGAATTTGGGGTGACCTAATGCGGCCTTCCAGGCCCTGAAGGGAATTTAGAGGAAAGATGGAGCAAGATTATTTACAAGAGTAAATGTAAATGTAATGACAGGACAAGGGGGAACAGCTTCAGACTGAAAGTGAGGATGTTTAGATTAGATATTAGGAAAAAATTTATATTCTGAGAGTGGTGGGGCACTTGAACAGGTTGACCAGAGAAACTGTGGGTGCCTCATCCCTGGAAGTGTCCAGGGCCATGGTTTGTTGGTCTTGTTAGCAGTTTTAACGCCAACATTATGATTACAGTGCTCAAGTCTGCTCATCTTAAAGTTTCCCTTCAGTGATGTATTGAAACCACTGAAAAAATTGATTTTGAAGGGGCTCATTAGTAAATAAAATACTCATTATAAGTAATTTTCCAAAGAATTCTTAAAGATTCATATTTTAAGCTAGTCTTCTGGAAAGAACTAGATATTCCAGCATTTGGAATAAGTTATACAGCCTTTAACCCCCACCCTTAGACAGCAACTTATGCAGTATTATCCCTTTTTTGGACCATGTGTCTTTCTGTGGCCTGGATGCTGTGAAAGCCCCCTCAGATGAAGACCTCCTGGCAGCTGTTCTGACTGACTTTAGCTTGCTTGTTGATGTTGAAATGGATTTGTGGTTGATAAATGAGACAACACCACCATTATTGGTGCATCCTTCCTGCCAGTCTCACCAGATGTGTTGGGAGCTGAGTGCTCTTGGAGACTGAGGTAACTTTTGCATCCTTCTCCACTTGCCAGCTGCAACTGGCCAGGCTCTTCAATGTAAACAAAAATCATGAACTCAAAGCAATTCTATTTGGTCACAAATGCAAGTGTTTTTGGTGTGAACAACTGTGGCCGCAGGGGAAAATGTTTACTTGCTTCTTTATGGTCAATGACACCTTCAAGGGAGCAAAGGAGACTTTGCTTGGGGGTTGTGTTTTTATAAGTGGCAAGTGCAAGCAGTGGATCAGGGGTATAACAGTTCCAGTAGGCTGAAAATTTTACATTTAACATCAACTTCGTTTTTCTGTCAGGGCTGAGGAGGCAGCCACGAGGCGTTTGGAGTTAAAGTGGGTTGGGCGCTTTTAAATTACTGTATTGTTTTACTGTACCAACACAAGAATATTGTGAATTTGTGCGTACTGTATCAAATTAAAATAGGAAACTCTCTGAGGCCTGGCTAGAAATCAAATTGCTGAGTTATCTTGGAGGAGGAAAAGAGATTTCTGCAAGATTAAACATATATAAATATATATCATGTAATAAGAGTACCTGTTTTAGAGGTATCCAGGGGAGGGGTGAGCTGATGGATCAAAAGAAGCGGTGGGATTGTCCAGTCAGGAAGAGAAGGAGGTGCAAATGACAAGTTGTATTTGTTACATTTTCAGGCATTAACCTGGAGAATAGACTGGAATGGGGTCCTCACCTTCCAACAACGCCTGCAAGAAATAGATTCACATAAGCCATAACACAAGTGAGTAATTGTGACCATTGAACCCACCATGAATTTTGTTTAAAAACACATGTTGGGTGGAGGCAGTGCTCTGCAGGAAGTATCACATGTTAGTAGAGTAAGCATCAGAAACCCTTCTCCTTTTTTTATTTTCTGAACAGCAGCAAGATAATCAGAGGAAGGGTAAAATGTTAAACTCTCCTTGTAAAAAAAAATGACACTTGTTATAAAAATACATTTTAAGGGTGCAAGATATGCATGTGATGTATTCTACAGCTGTTCCTTCAGAGGCATAGAAGGCCTGAAAAACTCCTGAGTGTAGTTTATATGAGGAGCAGCAGACATTTAATTAATCTCAGTCCTAGAATTTTACAGCCAATATGTGGTCTCTGAACATCTCTGCTCTAGTTAGCAGAACAGCTGTAGTAGAAAAACAGAGCTCAAATAAATCTGCATTCTCTTGTACCCCTCCAAACCTTACCACTCTTTGTCATTATTTCTTTAAATATTTTTCCAAAGATGTCTATGTTCATCTTCTCCCAGTCCTCCCAGCCCTTCTTTTGCACATAGCCTGGATACAAATCCTATATTCTGAAATAGCTAGATCTGAAATTCTGGGGCAATTATAATAAAAGAAATGCCTGACATACTATTTTTTTAAGAAATATTTTCTTTCAATTTCTCAGTTGCTGCAAATTGGGATGGTTCCATGTGGGCAAATTGTTAGAGGCACAGCTTTATGAATTTACACACCTATAAATGATATTCCAGTACTGGAGGTGGAATATCTTTTTCCATGTCATCTGAGGCATAAACCAGAAAATGTACTTCCTTAGACTTCAAAGTCAAAACTGTAAGAGTGATTAAAGAGAAATTTAAAACAAACATTCGCTTGCCAGATCTCACCTGGCATTAATACACACGCTCCACCACTTCAGAGATCAAGTTCTGGTTGCCATGTGCACGGATTTTTCCATCTCAGTCCTTGTTGCCCTGAAACTGGGGGAAGGAAGGACCTTGCAGGTCCTGTGAGGAAGGAGACAATGCTCTCAGGTGGCACCACTGCCTGGCCCAGAACTTCATCTGGCTCATCCTCACTCCAAAAAGAAATCTTTGCCATCGAAGGGAAAGGTGGAGAGTCTAGAGCTTGCTCTCCCAAAAATAATCCCCAAGTAGGACCACTTTGAGAGCTCTTGCTGTCTAAGAGGGCTTGCAGGGTACTTCTGGGGTAGGATCATGATCATGCTTTTGGAGGACTGGCTGTGCTTTGGTTTGCACCAGGGAGGGGGCACAGAGGATTCCTTTGGGGTGAAACTCAATGAGAAATATGCTCCCTTGAGCACACAGGGCACAGGAACAGAGAGAGCTAGACCAAGTAAATCCTCCAAAAGGGAGTGGGTGCCACATCCTGAGCCAACTGTTCCACGGCCAGATCTCCCATCCAGCTGCACTCCTTCCTAGAGCAGCCAATCCTGCTACTTTAGAGGAACATCAGGTTGCAGTGTCAACTAAGCCCTCCTCTTCAAAGATTTTAGACACTGTGCAGGCTGAGATGTTCCATCTGTAAGACAGGGATGAAGCTTTTGGGATATATTTTCCTGTCTCTAGCAGTGGCAAGCATCCATTTAATGATTAGCACAGACATGTTAATGATCAGCACATACATTTTAATGTTTAGCACATATCTTGCAGTGCACTCGCTTCCCTCAGAAGGGCTGGGAGGTCCGTGTGACATTTAAATGCTATTTTAGTCTTATTTTAAGGGCTTAAATGGGTCTCAAATGATGCATTAGGCTCAGGCTTGCCTTGGGCGTAAGGGCGCAATTCACCCCAAAAGAAAAGTCCAAACACAAGTCTCATCACAGCTGCAATATTCATTTCTGGAAGGCACCCAGCAGGTCTTATCCAAGCCACTACAGAGAGGCAGTTTGAGTTTTTCCAGTTCCTAATGATTACACAGTATCCTGGAGTCAGTTGGACAACTTCCACCGAGAGTGAAACTCTTTGTATTTAATATCCCCCGAAAATAAAAGTGGTATAAGAGAAGGGCCTCAGTCTTTTTCTTCTTTTATTGCTGCTGTTGAAAAGGTTTAGCCCACAGGGATTGGAGCACTGGGCAAAAATACAAAATATGCAGTACATCCTGTTACACCAAAGCAGGCAGATCCTCTCCCGTAACAACCAGACCGGTACAATGGGAGACTTTGTCTGGTTTTCCTACCATACAGCCTGCATGGGCTGTCATTAGGGTTTCCATTTCAGGAAGTTAAATGGTGGAAATTGATAAATATCATGACTCCTTTTTCTCCATTGTTCAGGGAGGGTGTGTCTTTGAAAGGGATGGGAGAGCTCTATTACCTGATACTGCAGTGGAAGTATTCCTGCAACAGGAAATTATTTCCCTCCTTACTGGACACCCAGAATATCATCAAATATTGAGTTTTGGAAATCTTCAGCAGCCATGACGCAAAGAAACCTGTAAATAAATAGATAAATGCAGTGTTTAACAGATATAATATGTGGGCAGAGCACAGTACAGCTTGATTTGAGTTGATGTCAACAACCAGTCCTTTCAAAATCCATCTATCCTGACCTTCAGCAGGAGAAAAACCTGAGGTCCACTAGACAAAAACACTCTTCTACTCTACATAATGCTACAAAATCTCTGGTGGCCTGAAATGAATTTACAAAGGAGTATAGAAACACCCATCCCACCTTTCAGGTCATTCAAACAGGGCAAGAAACTTCCCAACCAAACCAAACTTTTGCTCTCCTATGTAGTCTGAGGATTTCATCATAGCCTCAAGGCTGTTTCAAATCACCTATTCTCTCTCAGAACCCTTCTGCTTCTCTGCTCTCTTGCCTGCAATATTTTCAGGTTTTTTTTCTCCCAGGGGAACATTTTGCAATGTTCATGTCATGGTCTAGATCATAACCACACCAGGCAACCTTATTTCCTTCCTGATGTTTACTGGGGTTTATATGCTCCAATATGAACTGACAAATGTGTGTACTCAAGCCCTTGCCAGTGAACAGCATGACTTTCCATGGTTCATAAAAACTCACCCATCCCCAGTGTAGCAGCACCATTCTCCTCTGCTCAGAGCAGGAGTTCACCACTTCCAAACATGGAAACCATATGGTGACATGTTTTAAGAGAAAACATAACCAAGCAATGTCCCACTCATGACCTTTCTCAACAAAAAACTCCCGTTTCCATGCTGGAACTCCATCTAGTACAGGTACCTGGTGTCCCACAAGGTGCCAGCTGCTCTTGTTGTGACGAAGATGAGTGTTACCACTATGTTTATGCCATGTGTTCACACCCAAAACACTCAGACTGACCCAGCTGACTCCTTAGAACTTGGTATTTTCAGGGAAGAAATGAGAGCTTTTGAAAAGGTGTTCCAATGCTTATTAATCTTAATTGGTAAAAAATGGCATCCAGCTCCTGATCTGAATTCCTTTTAGCTGCAGTGGCCAGACATCACACCTTATTAAATATTCTCCTGCCACTCTGAAGAGTCTGCTACTCCTTTTTCCTAGTTAGTCAAATTGTAGATAATAGCCCATCACTCTGACACTTTGCTTGCTAGGCTTAAGCACAATAAGAACCTTGTGCTTATGCAAAGAAAAATTTTCAATATTTCAGCCTGTGTTTTGGCCTCCTTCAGCTAATCAAAAGTACCTCTAAGCTGTGGATATTGCTGCTGGACAAAGCCATGCTGCAACTTGGTTCCATAACTCTGTTGGGCAGAGACCACACCAGGAACTCATTACCTGAGGAACAGCAGCAGCTCCTCCCTTTGCTTTTGCACAGCCCCTGCTTCTCTGGAGAGAATGTTCCTCTTCTAAGGTCATGGATTGCAGCCTTTGTTTCCAGAGGCACTGCTCTGCTCCATACTTCATCATCAGGATCCTAAATTCCTGCATGTCAGTGTCCAGCCCATTTTAAAGCTTAGACTGCCTCTAAAGATGATTCTGTGATTTACGTGACTCTGATTTTATACTTCAGTGACCAGTGGTGTCCCTCAGGGGTTTGTATTGGAATAGATTAAAGGAAAGAATTCTTCCCTGTGAGGGTGGGGAGGCCCTGGCTCAGGGTGCCCAGAGCAGCTGTGGCTGCTCCTGGAAGTGTTCAAGGCCAGCTTGGATGAAACTCTGAGAAACCTGGGATAGTGAAAGATGTCCTTACCCACAGCAGTGGAGTTGGAACTAGATGATCCTTAAGATCCCTTCCAACCAAGGTCATTTTATGACTCCATGATTCTGTGTCTATTTGCTGGCCACTGATAAAATTATTAAACTGTGTTGTGCTAAGAATTGTATATTTTGCTATGGAGAAAGAAAGCCTTGCTTGATACTGTCTCCTTACAATCACACGTTGAGGTCTCTCAGTTTCCAATCCAGTCAACATTTGCTGCATATTTTCTGCACCTCAGCAAATCCACATGAACAACACTGAGCAACCACAGCGTAATGAGGGTGAATAATAGTTCTTGGTTGTACAGTCACTTCCTCCCTGTCCCCTGTGAGCTGCAGTGTTTGTCTTCCAGGCCCAGGGCTGCTGTGTAGGACGTGGCTGTAGGGGTCCCTCAGAGTAAAGTCAGGCTTCCTGAGTGCCACTGACAAAGACATGACCTCACTCCAGCCCTGTTTTGGCTTCTTGGACATGTTTGTACTTATAGGGCTAAGGTAGCACCTCCCTTCTGCACTTCACAGAGACCTAAAACCCCCCTGTCCTTTCCTGTCTGCATCTTCTGAAGAGCTCATTTTGGTAAATTCTAATTGCAGGGTTTTTTTTTGTTTTACTTAGAACAGACTGTCTGCAGTTTTGTGTAGATGAGGTCAGTGCAATTTTGTAGTGAAGAGCATTATAGCATAATGTCACATTCTCACTCCCCCATCAGCGGGATCAGGAAGAGAATTGGAAGAGTAAATGCTGAAAAACTCATGGGTTGAGATAAAAGACAGTTCAATGGGGAAAGCAAAAGCTCCACATAAGTAAAGCAAAACAAGGAATTAATTCACTTTTTCCCATGGGAGGGTGCTCAGCATCCTCAGGAGAGCAGGGATTTCCATCACACCTAACAGTGATTTGAGAACACAAACCCCATCACTGCAAACATCCCCTCTTCCTCCTTCTTCCCCCCACTTTGTATCCTGAGCAGGATGTGACAGGGTGACACAGCTGATCCCTTTGATCAGCTGGGGTCACCTATCCTGGCTGTGTCTCCTCCCCAGCCTGACAGGACAAAAAGCAGGACAGGCCTTGGCTCTGTGTGAGCCTTGCTCAGCAAGAACAAAACCATCTCTGTATTATCAGACCCAAAACACAACCTCACACCAGCCACTGGGGAAAAATTACCTGCAACCCAGCTGAAACAAGCACAGGGAGAAAACATTTAATGGGTGAGGAAAATCTGCAAGTACTTGACAAAAAGCCTCACTGCACATCACTGTGGAGAAGTTGTACTTGTCCTTGGAAGCAAATGCTGAGCAAGGCGCAATATTTTATTGGTTTGGTTTTGGTGTTTTTTTTATCTGTGTGCTCATTCACAGCGATAAGGAGCAGTCCCCATTCTAAGTAGTCAAGGAATGCTGCAAGAATGCAGCTTCATGCACATATGGAAATGAATGACTGCCCGAAATGCAAGGCCCATCAGACTGTCTGCTATCTGCAGGGTAAGCCCCATGGCCCTCTCTCCTCCCTCATTTGCCTAACCCTGTTTTAACAAGCACCTGGAATGGTTCAGCTGTGCTGTTCCTGCTGCTCCTGCTCTGCAGGCCCAGAGGACTCCCTCACATACTTCTCTTGACACAGTGACTTGCATGGGGCAGAGGCAGAATTCCAAAACAAAGCCAGCAGATGCTGTGGGTCCTTGAAAGCCACATGCAGTTGGAGCTCTGATGGTTTTCATTATGTTGTGGTGTGAGTGCCCTGCATTCACATGGCCTTACGGATTTTAGCAAGCTCTGCCTTTAAGTTTCAGCTCTTTATGCAGATTTGAGGGCACTCTGTGTGCATGTAAGGGAGGGGATTTTATTTTGTAATGTTGGAAAGCAAAATACTCTCTTTCTCCAGCCTCCTTACTTGCTGTGCTACCAGGAAAACACTGGGAGAGTTATTGGTCAATACCTCTTAGAGTAAAAGTTAGTAATGTTTCCCAGTAGTAAATGTTGTGGCAAAGACATGAATTCCTTTCAAGTTCTGAATCAGATTTTTTTTTTTTTTCCCCTTCAAACCATCTCTCAGATCTGAGGAACTCTGAAAAGAAGGGCATTCATACTGAACCCAGAACTCTCTGTATTGTTAATGGGACTGTCAAGGTGCTGTTTTTACAAGATGTGATTCAGAGAGCTCAGCCACCCACAGGGCAACTGCAACCACAAGAGGCAACACTTCAGAGCATCCTATCTGCAAATCCATCTAGAGGACATTTCAGACAGACCTGAGGCTCCTCTGCTCCTGCTTGGAGCTGCCTGGACAAGAGCCAGCTTTAATTTAGAAGTCCTGCAGACATGTTAGCTCAGTTCTGTGTTTGAGCTAATATCAAAGCCCTTGCAATGATCTGCCTTGAGATGATGCCTTGCAGGTAAAACTCAGTCCTCAGGTGATCTGGAGTTTTGTTGCCTCTGTAGATGTCAGAGGAATTCTGCCTCAGACTAAAAGCACTCAGGAGAGGAGGTGTTTTTCTGCTTTCTGCTATGCCATAACCATTGATTTGGCCCAGCAGATTTTTCTACGGAGGCTACATCTGGTTTCAGAGAACCTCTCTGGACCCTGTTGAACATGAAGCAGGTTTTTAACAACCTCCACCAGCCTTCTCTGCCTTGCTTTGCACCCACTCAGGCCCGGCCAAAATCCAGCCCTCAGCCAAAGCCTGTAGGACTCCTTTGCTACTGCACAAACTTTGCAGACAAAAAATTAACTTGAATCAGAAGAAAACCAGGCAGAAACCCCCTGCCTGCAGTCACGTGTCACACCCAAAGCAAAATCAAGGGTTCTTGGCTCTCAGTCCCAGCAGACAACAAGTTTGCACCTGAATCATTTGGAAGCAAAATCTTTTCAGGAAAAAGGCATCTGGCCCAAAATGTAGTATGGATTCCTTTGTTTAGTTTAGCTGAATCCCTTGGTTATGCATTTTCATCCCTCAATCCTCCCTACCAGAGAAACAAATCTCCGGTAATTTGAACACATGTATGCTCTGCACTGACTCCCGACTCGGGTAACTTGTTCCATATTCTCAGCACCATTTGCATTAAACAGTTCTGCCACGATTCCCCTGTGCTTCAAGTGCAGAGAAACAGATGGGCAAACAAAGCAAAGAACGGCCCTGCCTCACTGCACCTGAGTTTTGGGCTGAAATCTATGCAAACTTGGGGACTAATCAGGTCAGTTTAAAATGAGGGAAATTCCTGCAAAGTTGTTGTTTTTTTTTTTTTTTTTTTCCCTACTTCTTCAAACAAAATGGAACGTGAAACCGCTCCAGATTACAGCATGTAAATTGATGTGGAGATAAGATAGGCTTTGTTTTGTTTGGGACTCAGAAAGATAACTTTATGTAAAACTCCTTGTTGTCGGGAGCCTACTTTCTTTGCTGGAATATGTTTGGAAGTCATCATTTACCGGCTTTTTTCACAACACTTTGATGGGAGTAGGAGGAAGGTGGTAGTGGGAAGTCTTTCCGTGAGAGGTTTGCTGAATAGTTATGAAAATGTTGGATTTAAAGCCCTGTGCAGGAGAACCTCTCTGCTTGTTTTTTTTCCTGAAAAATCACACCCACTGTTGACCGTGTCTTTCTCATGGTGTTGATACTGTCTGTACCTTTGAAAAAAAACCTCAGAAATTAAATCAGAAAGAATTAAACTTCTATTCTGTTAAGGAATGTTCTCAAAAGGCCTGTTGGTGAGAGTTTTCATCTTAGACAACTGGTATGTTACTGACTCAGGCAGCAATGCTTAATGATTGTTAACAGTATTTAGTGACTGTGAATGTTCAACCTGTATTTGCTTTGCTTTCTATTTTGTCTCTGACTCCCTTCACTAAAAGCTGAAAAGCTTCCTGAAAAGCCTGGAAATAGTTTTGCAAAATTTTTGCTAAAAAGCTGGGAGATGTTTGTGATGTTGAGTGAGTTTGTTATGCTCTGTCCTTTCCAGTTTTTCTACCTCCGGGAGCAAGAATAAGATGGAACCTGCTGATTGTTGGAAAGCAGGAGACCAGTTGCTGAACAATAACTTCACAAAATAATAAGTTGCCTTCAGCTTAATGCCATGATTTCTGGTTATTAGTTTGTTTGTTTGTTTGTTTTGTTTTTTTTAAGGGCTAGAACTTTTTCTTGCTTTTTAGCATGACAGCAATAAAAGTTTGTCAGTTAAAAATAAATATGGATTTGGGACCTGGAAAGGTTCACTGCTGCTTAGATAAATTTAAAAGAGTGAAACTCTTGATGAGAAATTTTCTGGAAACCAGCCAAGTCTCCAAGCTGAAGTCACACAGCAAAGTGGTCTTGAAATGTCCAGTGCCTCTTATATGTACAGAAAAAATTGGGTTTTGTGCTTATTGAGGATGAGTTGGACATGGAAGATCCTTATCCAAATGTCACAAGCATCCAAGCTCGAAGGGAGCTGGAGCTGGAGCACCTACAAATGACCTGCAGGTCTTGGGAAATAGCAGCAAAACCATCCCACACTTGCATTCCAGAGAAGTGCCTGAGGCCATCCTGGAAATCCTAAATGCCGTTGAAAGTCACTGATAAATGGCTGTGGAGTTTTGTATAACCCCTAAATAATTTAGGAACAGGTTTAGTAATCCCTTGAAATTGCATGCTTTGGAAAATCCGAGCAATGTGGATTTATCATTACAAATGAGAGACAACTGTGGAAAACCTGTGAAAAGGAGAGTCTTTTTTGTTGTCCTGGAAGATCTCAGCTATCCCATTTTATCTTCTCCTGCATCTCTGTCTCAATTTGTTCTGAAATCTTGGAACAAAAAACCACTTTGGTGCCCAAGCCATTCAAGAACAGTTTTCTTACAGATGAAATGATATGTCTGAAAGCATCTTGAACCTATTAATATTATTGCTATGACACTGAAAAGGTTCTCTTTTATGCATTTGATATTAGGACAGTGCTGACAGATCTGCAGCCTCACCTAATAACAGTGCTTGAAGAAGTAAGATTTCACTAACCATTAATCCTACATGACACAATTTTATTTTTATCACTCTGTTTGCCTAAACAAAAGCAAACTTGTCTAATTTTTCCTTTACTGCTGTTAGTTGTACAAATATTTACTGACTCACCTAAGCTGGGGTTTCCACTCCAACAATTTTTACTGAGCTGGATGAGGTAATTTAAATGGCCATTTACAATTAAAAAAATCCTCACATAAATCAAAACATAAGTTTTACTTTTGGTGGAAGGGAGGGTAATTTGCTACAATCAGTCTTGAGCTAGACTTTATTTTATAATGCAGTAAATGTTGCTACTCATCAACTCCAACCAATTAAAATGACATTGGTGTATGATCAGCCTGTCCACAACCTCACTCTGCTGCTTTTGTCCAGGGGGAAAGGATGAGTAAAGTGTCTCCAAAGCGTGTTTTATCTAGGCTGACACTGCAAAATGAGCGCTGTGAGGCTTTTGCTTGTTTTGCTGGAGGTGTGGAGTTGTATCCAGGTTCCCAAAAAATGGGAAAATGCAATCCCCTCCGTCAAAAGATGCCACAGGGTGCAGCAATCTTTGTGTGAACCAGGAGCAGCCGGGGAACTGGAGGCACAGGAGGAAGGAGTGAGGGAGGCATTCACTGTGCAGGCTCCCTGAGAGGCCCTGAGCACAAGGGACCTCTTTTTGAAAGGATTCTTTCCTCCTTTTCCCTCATTTCAGTTTTGGTTTAAATAAATAGGATAAAAAGGTATAATGCCATTAGTCCTAGCTTTGTTAGAAGGAAGCCAGCACTAAATCTTGCTGCCTTCTAGGCTCTGCTTTATATTTTGGTGATGTGAAGAATGGGATCTGAATGCACATGGGCCCATTAGTTATCTTCATCTTCTTTCCTACTTCTCCTCTACATTTTTAGTTTAAATGCAGCCCTGTTTGTCTGTTTCTAAGGCCTTGATTAATGGGAGCAGCCCACATCCTTAGCAAAGCCAGGAATGCTGCTGTGACATTTTCCAAGCCTACCCCAGGTAGGATATTCCCTGAATTGCAGTGGAGTCGTCCAGCTGCCCTCAGTGGTTTAGAGCTCAGACCCAAGGTGTGTGGTGGAATGCGCAGGAGGGATCTGGATCAAGTTCCTCTTCAGTGTCTGTTTTATAGAGGAAGGAACTGCTTAGTGGGGCTTCCCAGCCCAGGTCTCAGTGCTCAACCATATCATCAGCCAAAAAGGGGAGAGTTATGAAGAGCCTCTGACTGCTGTTTTCAAAAGAAATGCCTTTCTCAGGCCTCTGCACTGGAAGCATCTGTTCTTATTTATGCAGTTTTTCATATACAAGAGGATATCATACATCTTCATTCTGCAGAGATTATTCCTGATTGAAAAAAAAAAAACCCAACCCAAAGAACAAAAACCAACCCCAAACCAACAAAACCTCAAAACAACAACCAACCAAACAAACCCCAACCAAACATTTGAAAGGAAAATAAAAACCTCAAACCTTGAAAATATTTCCAAAGAAGGTGAGACTGGCTCCTGGGTGAGATGTTTTCATCCAGGCTAGCCCTGCATCAGCAAAGCACTCAAGTACATCCATAAGCTCTGTTCACTCCAGTGGGAATCCTGATTTTGACTGGATTTTGTGGAACAGCTGCCAAGCTAACTCGTAGTGCATCCTGGTGAAGGGAGGAATATGATTAAAGCTGTTGTAAGAGACCACTGGAGAAAGCCAAGTGCTCTGTACAACAACAACTTTTATTGATCCCATAAAACTCAGACACACTGCTCTTAGCCAGCCACCTATTTTTGCCTGCTATTTACAAAAAATGAACCCTGCTATTCACGTATCTAAAGCCAAAGAGAACTCTTACAATAAGTCCCAACATTCAGAGTACTCCTTGAAAGAAACACCAGTGCTCTCCCCACTTGTGCAGCTTCAGAAAACTCCTCTCTCTTTTGGAGCTAGAGAGGAGTGATCCATGGTGATGGACAGAGAAGAATTTATCGTGATGACTCAGGGAGCTCTGTGACCAGTCTAGCTCCCTAATACCTGAGTGGGAAATGAGCAATTAAACCATGTGCCAGTGGGATCCTGGGCTGCAGGAGGAAGAGCGTGGCCAGCAGAATGAGGGAGATGATCCTCCCCTCTGCTTTGGGCAGTGCTGTGTTGAGTTCTGGCTCCCCAGTTCAAGAAAGAGAAGAAATTACTGGACCAGGTCTAGCTGAGGTCTGTGGAGATGCTCCATGACCTGGAGCATCTCCCTTATGAGGAAAAGCTGAGGGAGCTGGGGCTGTTCAGCCTCCAGAGGAGACAATCAAGAGATCAGACTCTTTCCAGCAGTGCCCAGAGACAGGACAGGGGGCAGAAGGCACAAACTTAAAAACACAGACAGTTTCAGCTGAATGTGAGGAAAATCTTCCTTCCTGTGAGGGTGACAGAGCACTTGGAACAGGCTGCCCAGAGAGATTGTAGTCTGCTTCTCTAGTGATATTCCAAACCTGCCTGGATCCTGCTCAACCTGCTCTGGGCGAATCTGCTGTAGCAGGGGAGTTGGACTTTCCAGCATTCTGTTAGACTGTGAATCACTGCAAGTTTTAAAGCTGTGCTGCATTTTGGGCAGTATTTAAACAGGTGTGATTTTCAAATTGGCACTATGGAGACAAACTTGGCTTTTCTCTCCACCATCTCTCCACAGGATGGTGGAGAGATAAAGAAGGAAGTAGGGAAGCCTCATTCTGGAATGCCACCCACTTCATCCATTATTATTGCCTGTGTACTTCTATTTATTCATGAGTAGCTCAGTTCTGCTTCATTACTCCTGTCCTGGTTGTCTTGTTCCTTTCCTGACAGATTCCAACTTCAGCTGAAATCAGAGCCTAGAGGAAATGAGCTGGGTTTATGAGTGTGTAGCAGGGGTGCTCAAATGGGAGATATGTTTATTAAATCACTGTCTGACAATTCTCATAGGGTGTCTATAACTTGTAAACATTTAATACAAAAGGAGATTCAAAATGCAATCAAGAATACAATGGGGTTTGCAAGTTCATGCAGTTATCCCTCTCCAATCCTATAATCCATCCTTCCATGGAGACTTGCATGGTTCTGGCCTGATCCTACAACCCCATTCACATGGAAATACAGATATTCACATTAATAACTGTTTCAAATCAATACATTCTATTACATGGTATACACATTTCAGACACAGACCTTCTGAGGAAAAGATGGTATTGCTTGCAGACAAAAGAGCAAAGTGTTCCTTATGCTCAAATGACCTAAGGGAAGATTTGATATTAATTTTGATATTGATTTCTCTCATATGGAGAAAGCATATTTTATATAATTTTTCTAAACTGGGAGAAGAAACCTCAAAAAAATTCCACTCTAATTTAGAGGCATAAAACTGAACCATGGAGAGGTGTAAAGTCATCATCTGGTTCATGTCTCTTTTGAAGACTGGCTTGTAAGGAGAAACAATGAGAGAAAAACTTTGGTGTTAATTAATCACATTAACATAAAATATACTTTTACTAGTTGGGGATTAGTTCTCATATTTTTAGGAGAAAAGAACAACTCTGTCACTAGATGTTTGATAAAGGATGTCATCAGCATGAGATTTCTTTAAAAATCTTTTTAAAAAATATTTTTCCATTTCTGAACCAAGAGTAATTCCTGTTGACTGGCTATCCCAGTACAGAAAGCTTAGAGTGGGTGGGCAATTGTATCTTCATTTATGTTTGATTGCTTCTCCATATTTTATTAAAAAAGTTAGACTCCCTCACACAGCAATGTTATCAGCTCTTCTAAGTAGATAATTTATGAGCCAGCATAGATTACATTTGGGATGAAATAATCATAAATCTGTAGTATCTAATAACATGACTTTGTTGAAGAAAAAGTAATTTGGAGTTAGTAACCTTAAGCACAAATTTATTTCTGATGCCAATAAAACCCTTTTCCCTAGGAAGAGCTAATTCTGTGTCAATCAGCTTCTCTTCTAAGCCTGAAAAGAAAAACAAGAGTCTCACTTCCACTGAAGTGAATACTGAAACACAGGATTTTCACCTTCCCACCAGTGCTGATCCAGACTCTGGAATAAATTAAACCCTCGAAAATTTAACTGGGGAGGGCTTGCAGTGTCTGAGGCTGCTTGAAACAACAGATTCTTGGCACCAGCCGTTCCTCGAGATGCTCTTTTCATTGTAAAAAGGATAAATAATAACCAAACATTGCTGGTTAATTTCTCCAGAGTCCTTAAAAGGTGGAAATATTGTGTAGATGAGGTAGAACCCCTCACTACTCTCAGCATTCAAAACCCTGCTGGGTATTCATAGCCTTTGAAATGTCTGCTTTTAATTATGCATATTGCCTTTCTGCCAGGGAGCAGGTGGAACAGCTTTCAGCTCAACTGGGAGCTCACATAAACTCCTCTCAGCAAAGCCTCTTCAAGAGCATTCTCTTTCTGGGCTGCCTGTTTCAAGCTGAGACTTCAGGTATGCACAGAGAATTGCCTCCTTCCAGTGAACTGTACAAGAAGAAATTGTGAAGTCAGTGGAAACTGTACTTCCCCTCTTGCTCTGTTATCTGCCCCCCAGCCAGCTCTGTGGCTGTGCTTTGGTGAAAAAAACCTCTCTTTGCATCCAGCCTGGCATGGAACCATAAATTCATAGAATATCTCAAGTTGGAAGGGACCCATCACAGAGTCCAACTCCCTGCTCCTCACAGGACTGCCTAAAACTAAACCAGATGACTACAAAAAAAAAAAAAAAAAAAAAAAAAAAAAAAAAAAAAAAAAAAAAAATTAAAGGAATGTTAACTGGGAATGTCCTTCAGAAAATGTCATGCCAGTTTTCTTTTTATAGCTACATCTCAAAAGGTATTATATATCCAAGGTATACACACCTGTGTGCTTCACTTTGGGGCTGCTCAGCTTGGAGAAGAGCAGCTTTGGAGTTACTTCATTGTGGCCTTCCAGCATCTGAAGGAGCTGCAAGAAGGATAGAAAGAGACAATTTACAAGGAAAGCAGCAACAGGATGAGGGGGAATGGCTTCAAGCTGAAAGACCGTGGGTTTAGATGAGATGCCGGGAAGAAATTCCTCCCTGTGAGGGTGGGGAGGCCCTGGCACAGAGCTCTTGGATTCCCCATCCCTGGAATTGTTTAAAGCCAGCTTGGATAGATCTCTGAGCAACCTGGGAGAGTGGAAGTTGTCCCTGCCCATAGCACAGGGTTAGAACTGGAGGATCTTTAAGGTCCTTTCCAACCCAACCCATTCTGGGATTCCATGACAGAAATTCAAACGATAAATTAATGAGAAATATCAACATCAAGCTTGTCCAAGCAGCCACAGTTACTCTTATTTCTCCTCCATCCTTCTGTCACTCTTTATTCCAATGGCAAGAATAACTCCTGGACAACTAGCACAGGCCTGCCACTTGTTCTTATTCTTTCTCAACTTAAATTCATTCTGTCAGGGCAACTTTTTCCCCTTTTATGGTAATTTTTCTCCAGGTTTTCCCTGCATTGTTTATGGACAGAATGAACACAGCTGCAGATGCAGGCATGACTGAAAGTCAGGCATCCAAGCTCCCTGCCTCGTTACGAGTCTGCATGTGCCAAAGGGCTTTGGTGCACAAGCTGTTTGTTGACAGACATAAGGAGGTGGAGGTTTGAAAATTCTTGCAGATATTGTTACACTGTACCAGGAATATCTGTCAACAATCAAGAGAAATCCCACAGACCCAGGAATGCTCCTCGAAAATGATTCACAGAAACTTCACTGAAACTTTGGTAAAGTTGGGTTAAAGAAGACACAGCTATTTACAGGCTGAAAAGATACTATATTTTTTAAGCTCTGATTTGAGAAATAGCCCTAAATGTAATTGCTTTTCTGAATAAGTGTAAATGTAGATAAAACTCCAATCTACTAATATGAAAACAACCCAACAGCCCCAACCTGCTCTAAGCCTCTCACCCCCTTTGGTTTCATCTACATCTCTAGGGAATGGGAAAGGAGATTGTGAAAAGACAGCACGGGCTTGGCATAGCCACAGCTTTAAAAGCTCTTGATATTTGTCTTGAAAATGAAAAGTATAGGCTACTGCCACTCAGTAGCTGGATTTTGCTAGGAAAACTATAATCAGTCATCCTACTTTTCTTCTGTTGGCTTCGTTGTCAGAAGGCTCTCCAGTTCAAGGCTTTGGTTTTGCAAGGAATGCAGGGACAACTCTCAAGGGCAGGGCTATAAAAATAGCAGATATTCCATGCCACAGACTCGTTTCTCATCTGAGAGGAAACTTTCCCCACAAGGGACAGTACTTCTGGTGCTATGAGGTGGTAATTAAGAAGAATTCAGACAGGAACTTGCTATCTGTATAACATAAGCAAAATTACGTGGAGGGAGGATTAGTAAGAGGGAGAGTGAAGGACAGCATTTTCAGTGTCCTGAGCTTATTACATTTCTACCACAAACCTTAAAAAAAAGCAGTTCCCTACACAGGTATTAGTATTTCTCAGATCAAGTGACCAGCTCTTCACAGCTATTGCACAGAGATGTCACTGTCAGATTTCATTAGCTGGAGATGCAGGCAAAAAAATCAAAGTAGGGCTTAAGTGGGGTTTAAGATGGGTCTAAGCTCCTTGCAAAGCCTGAGGAACAGCTGGCATGCAATGTAAGCATTGTTCATCCAGCATGGAACAGTCCTAGGTCTTCTCCCCTTACAGGAACTCCCTCCTGAAGAGCCTGTTAATCCCTGCTGGGGCACTGAGCACCAGGAACAGCACGAGAACCATACAAAACATCACTGAAACATGCACTGGGCTGTGAAAATACCCACGTGGGACAGTGAAACCTTGCAAATAGTAAAACAACCCACTCAAATATGTGGGTTAGAATAGTAGGAGGGATCCTAATGCTCTTAAAAGTTCCCTCTGTCTTCAGCACTGTAATGGAATTTTGGAATTTCGTGTGTCCCTAAGACTCCTCCCAAAGCATATTCCAATGCCATGTTTTTTCACGTACCCATCTCATGCTTTTAATAATTAGAGGAAATAATTGCACATCTTTGATGTGCAAAACCCAGTTGAAAGTAACTATTTACACTTGAAACAGACCCCAGGAATTCCTTCCCTCTCTCACCCTCTTGTACTGAAATTGTGGTGTGTTAAAAATCATCTAAGAAAAGCTCAGGCCACAAATAGTGATAAGGTATCTGCTGCTTTCCTTTAATACTATTCTGGTCCTACCAAAGTGCAGCTTAAAATACCTTTTTTTTTTCCCTCCCTCTCTTGGTTTAAGTCAGAAGTCCTAATGGTATTTGAGCTCTTTTTTAAAAGACTTGTAATTGCCCAGATGATAAAGCTGGACACTGTGGCAAAAGGCATAATGGAAGGAATGTGTTTCACTTCTCACCTGTCTTTCCCAAAATGTGCTGGCAGCCAAGGATGATATTTGAGACCCTTTCAAAAGAATGCTTCTCTTCTCTAATAAAAGGAAGCTTTATTCGGATACTCTTTTTAATTCCAAGGTCCAAAAGAGGCCACGCTCTCAACATCCTCAGAAGCTCAGCTGGATTGAAATGGAAATGTTGGAGCCAGCACATGTGTTGCTACTTCTTTTGACTCAATAATTTAAAAAGAAAAATATAAAAATCACTATTAAATCTGCTAAAGGGTTCAGTTTTGCCTGGTCCTCAGTGACCTGAAACTCCCGGAAGGCAATAAAGTGGAGTGCTCAGCCCCTTTTGGGATTCTCCATATGGTCCCTGCCAAGCACATGACTTCCTGACATCTGCTGAAGCAGCATTACCTGCAAAGCCATGACACTGCTTGAGGTACTGGGAGAGTGCTGGAATCCAGCCCTTTACAGATGAACATCACAAATATCTCAATATTTCAAGTAACTCTTGACATCTGCAGACAGGAGAACCACTTCAGCGTTGCAGCACTGTGTAGGAACAAGAACAGAAATACTAAACAGAGGTAATACAAGCACAGAAATAATAAATCTTTACATTTAAATGGAAGCAGACATGGTGTTTATCTTGCTCAGCTTTACCCTCCAAATTTCCAGTCACTGCAGTGGCTTGCAAAGAAATCTGTAGCCCTTGCAAGAGATTGTTCAAGACCAAAGAATAAGTCCTGATATTTCATCTGACTTGGAAATTACCTCCTAAAGCTTTTTTTGGGAGAAAAATGTCACAAAATAATCTAATGTAGAATCCACACTGTAAAAGATAACATTTGCATAGGTCACTGAGAAATGTCTCAAGTTTTACCAGTGCATCTCTTTGGTTTTGGTTTCCCACACCTCCATCCCTTCAGAAAGTTGTGAGTTTTCACAGAAAACACCCAAACCCTGTGAACATGTGCTTGCCTTCTAAAAAATAACAACAAACCCCAAAGTTCTTAAAATCCCCAAATGCTTTCAGCTGAGAACTAATTTTTGCATGGTTTCTACAGATTTAAGCTGTCTATGTTTTCTTTTTGACTGCCAACAGCTCCCTTTTTTTTTTTTTTTTTCCAGAAACCCAGCCTAGTTTTAGTTTAAATAAAACCCCTCTATCACTCACAATGTACATGTAGGGACTGAGAAACCCTTCCCTCACAGAGCCTACCTGATGTAAAGTAGCCAGAAAGCATTAAAAATGGTTTTGAAAAAGCATTAAAACATATTTGCAGAATTGGCCAAAGAATTTCTTCTCTGCTGGGGAGTTTAAGCTTTCTATTTAAACCCTTTAATAATAATATCAGGATCACTGTTATTAAAGCCCTGTTATTTTTATTTTAAGCTAGCTACTGAGCACTTATTACTTTCATAACTAAAATCCTTGTCAAGGGGTACCTTTTCCTGTGTATTATCTGTTTCCTTCTACTGCCTTTGTTTCACCTCCATATTTCCTCCATGACTGAGAAGAAGCCTTTGCTCTGCTGTGTGTCTTCCAGAGGTGCATGAGATTTGAATAATTTCTCTTCCTTTACCTCTCTACTTTTGGAAGACTTTCCTCTCACCACCCCTGCCAAATGTTCTTGTCGCATTATTCCTTCTTTTTCTCCTCTGGATTTCTTTGCAGTTACCAATGAATTAAAAATGTAATGTCACTGTAGACTTCCTTGTGATAGAGAGTTGCCAACATCAACCACTGTCCCAGGGTAACAAGGTCATACTCCTTCTTCCAGAGTAGTGGATCCCCAAAAAACCAGAAAAACCTGGACAACAGAACATCTGAAGCTACGTGCACATCACTGGTTTAATTCAAACACCAAATAATGACATTAAAAATGAAAAATAACCCCAACAAACCTTTAGGAGTAACTGCACCTCTGTGCCACTTTGGGGTATCTGGGATACTTCTGCAGGGTTGGCAGCACCAGCCAAGGTCCTTGGGAAATTTGTGTCCTTTTGGATTAGCAGAGAGAGGCCAGGTGGGATCCCCAGGGCATCTCAGATGTCCCTAAACACCTGTGTTTTGGCATCTGAAGGGCAGCACTCCCATCCTAGAAGGCATGTTCCTGATTAAACTGACACTGATGCTACTCCTGATAGAACTCAGGAGATAAGGACCAGTTTTTCAACTTCGGGCTGTAAAGAACTACACTGACAAGTGAAAAAAAAAAAAAAAAAATCTCACCAGATTTCTAAATATATAAAGCAACCTCACTTCTTCTTTGAAATCATTATAAGAATCGACTCACAGTCTTATTCTAATTTCTTGGGTTTGTTTCTAATGTGTTAAGACATTTTTGCTGTGTTTTCCAGCTTTTGTACAATTCGAAATGCTTGAAAACTCTTCCTTCTTTACTGCTGGTGTTTCAGGACATGCACAGTTTTAGGAAATATAAGTTTAAAAAATAAAAATTGCAAAACTTCCAATATGAAACATTGAAAAAACCCCACTAATCTTTGCAACCCTGGAGGTGTCCTGATGAAACCTGATTTTGTACAGCTCAAGACTTAGAAGAACTGGATGTGTTAGAACATGATTTTCAAGAAAGCTCACGTTTGTTATGGAGGCTTTATTAAAACTTTATTCCAGGTATTATTACCTATAAGTAAAATGCAAATAAGTGACTGTTGGAGTGAAAGTGGGTCTAGTAAATAATCACTTCTAATTCTGATTATTTCAAGAAGGAGCAGAACAATTTGCAGCAGTCTTGGGTTGGTAGCATCCACTTTTGATTTGTATTCACTACGTCTGTGCAGTGTGTGGAGGATACATGTGAAACTGGAAAGTCAGAACAACATAAACTTTTAAGAGCATTTTAAAAAGCTGAAAGAATATTTTTTTTTAAATGAATCAAAATTAAAACCAGGCTGTATGGAAACTGCCAAGGAGGCCCAGAAAACCCCCTCACTTTATAACTCCTGCCTTGCTGCCAGGGCTTGTATTGAGAAATCTTTTTATCAAACAGGTGGGCCTGACAAAGAAGGGGCATTTGATGGTAATGTAATCTCTGAGAGTGTTTTCAGTTGCAGAGAAGATGAGAATTATTAAAACCAAAAAACCTTTCAGCAAGAAAATTAAGTACAGGCCAAAACCAATCTATGATTATTTATGATTATTTAAAACTAATCATAAACCAAACTAAATAATGAGCATAAAATGTTCTGTGAAGCTGCATTGAAAACAGTGCTTACTGTTTAAAAAATAACTTCCATTAAAAAAAATTCTCAAATTGCCAGCCTGCCTAACTCCAAGAAGAGATAAAATTATCAAGATTACCTTGCTTTTAAGTGAAGCATAATCAGCTTTTCTATTACAAAAATTACTTTAAATTTGGATTGTGCTGCTTTCTATGAATTGCTGGGGAATACGGTGGGCTGGCTAAGGAATAGCTCTTGCAACCACTGAATCACATTTCTGACCAAAACCAAACAGTTACATCACATTTGCATGGCCTTTTTCTTCATATAATTTTCACTTGCCTTCAGCATAGACACAGCCTTAGCAGTATGGCTCCAACATCTAAAAAAATTATTAAAACAAGTTATTTTAAAGCTCTCTTACTCACATTTTTGCCACCTTGCTACTGCCTCCCTCAGTTATTTGACACACACTTGATGTAAAACAGTTATAAAGAGAAGAAAAATATTAAACAAATTGGCTCTAGCAGACAAGCTCAACTCTGTTCCCACATAATTGTGAAAACAGGGATTTTCTGTTGGCTGGGAGCAGCCTGAGCACTGATGTATGGCTTTTCCCTGATTTTCCTTTAGCTATGCTCAGCAGAGATATTCTGTTTCAATCAGGTACCAAATTCACTTGTTTCTCAAAAGCTAAAGCTTTAGGCTTTCCACATGCAGCAAAACCTGTCTCTAGCTCTGACTCAAGCATCTGTTAAAAGCAGGAATCTGGGAGGATGGCAGCTTGGTTAAAGTGAAAAACCTGGAAAAGCCTGGAAGCACGATTTAGTTGCCTCAATTTCCTTCTCTCCCCTGCAACTATCTTTTTTTTTTTTTTACAGCTGCCTTCACCCCAAATTCAGGTTCAGGTGCCCAACAGAGGCCATGGTGCCCAGTGAGGCAGCTCTGGTAACCCATCCCAGCTCCCCACTGTGCAGGAGAATGTCTGGGTCACAGCTCCAGGGTGACTGCATCCCTTTCCTGGGAAAGGTCCTGCTTCCTTCCCAGCTTTTCATGGGACAATACCCAGCTTTTTGGTCACAAACAGCGCTGGCATCTTGAGGAAGCCAAGTCCTGTGGGATGGTGTAATTCATCCCTGAGCACCTGCAAATGATTATTGTTCATTGTGAGAATATATGGTTTTGGTGTTTGTGGGTTTTTTTAAATATTTGGTGACTTTCTGGCAGGTGCATTTGAGAGAAACACATTTTATTAGTCATTAAAGGACATAACGTTAGTGGTTGATGTGGCAGTGTAACATTTTTGATTGAACTTGATGTTAGAGGCCTTTTCCAACCTAAATGACTCTGATTCTTTGTGATTCTTTATCCTCCAGCCTCTTGAGGTCTGTGGGATTTGATTTGAGTGGGAATCCTGACCTGCTGTGCCACTGACAAGGGCGGTCACGTCCCTTCACAGAGCCCCATGAACACTCTACTCTTCCCCTGCTGGAAACTTCCAGGGAGCTGGAAATGAGGCAAGAGGGTTTACTGTGTTTATTTGGCATCAAAATATATCTTACTGTTGAAAAAATATAAATTAAAAAGTCAAAAGTTAAATTAATCCATAGCAAATGAGAACATAATATTGCAGCAACAGTGTCTCAGATGAGTTCACTGGACTTTGAATCATTGAAAACCACCTGCCCCAAGCCTCTTTTGCTATTTTTTAGAGTATTTTCCTTCTTCATGACTGTCTCATGGAAACAAAAATGGGAAAACATTGCAATTTTAGATTTTTCCTACAAGGTCTCTCATTCATAATTCTATTCTTACTCCAGAACCTATAAACTCTTTTATATTCTATTTTACTCTTAGAAGAAATTTTGGAGACCCTTCTCCAGATGCTAAAGCAGCAACAGAAGAAATGGATGTTTTATAAAAAAAGATTCAAACAAAGAATCAAAGAATAGTTTTTAGGTTAGTTTTTACATAACCTAAAAATATTTTCCCTCTCTTTTAGTTAGAGCAAACTTGCACACAACTCTTAAAAATATATCCTTTGTTTTTAAAGTAATGCTTCCTCTTCAAAAAAAATTACCTTCTAGCATGCTTAGAAAATTCAAGATCATTTACATCTTGTTTTACATCATCTTTTAATGCTGTAAGATGAGAAGAAAATTGTGTCTGCTACACAGAGGTCTACGTGAGAGCCTCTGCATTTGTTCTCCTACAACAGCCACTGTAAAATGATCCCTCTGCCTATGGCTGGGAAGTTCTGAAAGCCCAATTTTCCTCTTCCTCAAGGCCTCCTGCACTGTACACTCACTACAAAATGCAGCTTGCAGTGATGTTGCTTTGTAAAAGTGCAAGGAAAGGATTTGGAGTAGGTTTTAGGTGAATTGCTTTGCATACCTTGCTGTAGTTTGTTGGAAGCCTCTTCTCATTATCCTGAGTTTTATCACAGCTATTAACATTTATCAGTGGGTACTTGATATAAAGATTGCTCCTGTATAATGAGCAGGATGAAAGGCCCGTTTGTGTCTCTCATAGCCAGCACTCTGGAGATCTCTTGCAAACTAATTACCTTGATGAGAGCAGCTTGCAAACACAAAGCACTCCAAAACCCTGGGCTCCTATTTCTCAATTTGTATGAAGATGCACCCAAACCTTAGCCTTAAACGACCTCTGCCTTAATTTACACCTAAATATACACCAAGAATAACTTTTCCAGCTCCTGTGATGCTTTGTTCAATCCATCTTCCCAAACAGATGTAATTGGAAGGTTCAGGGCTTTATTTGTTACCCCAACATAGATATGCTTGTGAATCATCACTGTTAGAACCCTAAAATTAGACACAACTAAGGCTCCTTTTCCTTCTCATCCTGATCCCATACTGCTGTGATCTGATGGATTCTGATAAAAAGCAAGAGCACTTTTAGACCAGAAATGTCAAGGTGGCACTGAGCCAAGGCCCTTCTGATGCAAGGCAAAATGCACAATGAACAGCTGACCTTTGTTGCTCCTTGAAGTAAATCCAAAGCAATTTAACACAAGGCTGTGAGCATAAATGATAAAAAAGTAATATTGGTGATTTCAAAATCCTTGTATCAAATCAAAGCTTGTAGACTTCCAGGAATTTTGGATTTACCAAATAAACTGGAAAGGAAATAATTCCTAAAGTGTTCCAGGGCAGGTTGGATGAGGCTCTGAGCATCCTGGTCTAGTGTGTCCCTTGGCAGGGGGGGTTGCAAAATGGATCTTTAGGGCCCTTCCAACCCCAATCTTTCTGTGATTCAATGTTTCTATGGAAAATTTCCTTTCTGAGTGATTTTCCCTCCAGTGACATGGTTTTCTCTCTGAGGTGTTGCATCTCTCTTCTGTATCTTGAACTCCCTGTAGCAGAAACTGCACAATATTGCAGCAGCGTAAAAGGAAAACAGTTTGAAGATCGAGGTGTCAATTGTGCTGTAGAGCAACAGCAGAAAAGAGGACAGGAGAAGTCCATGAGCAAAGGAATGATATTGATGTGAATTAGCAGGGTCATTGTCTTAACTGTGTGATGGCAATGACATAAAAAAATTGGTGCGTTCTTCAAACAGTAGCAAATTATTTGATTACAAGTCCAGACACTGGTACCTTTGAGCTTCTACTTAGTCTCTTTAGAGGAGGACAAGAACACAGCTTTTGGACAGCAGGACAAAACATTTATTCCTTATGTAGGAGCACAGGAATTTAATGGCAGCAAGAGAGCCAGGGCAAGAGGCAGCTGAAAGGGTAGTTCCATGGCTGGCAAGAGGAGAATCCGTGGGAGCAGGACAGGAAGGAACAGCTGAGAGAGCTTCCTGGCATTCAGGGAGAGCTTAAACAGATCAGGGACTGAAGGGGAAGGTGGTGAAGGGCCTGAGCAGCCAGGTTTGCCAGGCAGAGAGAGATGATTTTGGCAGAAAGTGCTTGTGCACTCATGCATTCAAGAGGAGGGGGAGCTGTGATGGGGAGAGATGAGGGAAGAGAGAGAAAAGCTGTTTAGCCAGTGGAACAAGGCATTGGAAATAGTTTGAAAGCAGAGTTGGATGAGTGGGGTGATGGAGAAAGCAGCCTCAGATTTTTTCTAATTCAGTAGAATGGAAGGGCAGTAATATTTCTAACAGTGATAAAGAGGTAGGAACACAAAGTGGGATAGAACCTTGGCCATGATACATCCAGGATAAACTGCTCAGGGGTAACTGTCAGGAATACAATGATAGGAAACAATGACAGGAGGCAGTTAAAAAAAATAAATTCAAGGTTTGTCTTTTCTACTGTCCCTGTTTGGTTCAATTCCAAGTGGATAAGCAAGGAATCTGTTTGTCCATATTAGATGACAAAATCACAATGTTCTCCCTCATTAACCTCAGAAAGGGTGGTGGTGGGGGGAAAGACAGAATGAACAGTTTTGTGACAAAGGTGTACTTTTGCTGTTGCCCTTGAATCAATAGGGTTATTGTACCTGTCCAGTGTATCCTGCACTGCACATTTTCACTATTTTTTTGTTCAGCTAGGCAGGATTTTATTAATTTTCACATTTTCACATTTTCATGCTTCAGGTTTGCAAGATACACACCATGCTCCAGCATAAGAATTTCCTCCTAATCATCAACCAAGAGCACACATGGCACTTCACACAGCATGTGTCGAAGCAAGTCAGAACTCATTACACATTAAAGGGTGGCCAGATACTGTTTTCTTTAGGCACTCAATTAAAGGCAGGTGTCTGGCCCCTCATCAGTTCTAGGTGGTCTTTTCCTCTTGGGTTGTTTTCCTTTTCTTGGTGGTGACTCAAGTGCTTTCTTCACTTTTGAAATCTGTAAAACTCCCTGCGATCATTTCATATTCTCTCTGGTTACATGTGCAAAAGTTTCCAAGGAACAGTCAGGACTTGGTAAGTAATTTTTCTTTCTTCTTCTGCTAGGTATAGTTTTAGTCCAAATTCCTAATGGGGGTTAGTGATCTCAAAAGAAATGGAATTACAGAAGCAGGAGTGTGGATGGCAGGACAGGCCATTTTCCACTGATGAGTTCAGGGGACACTGAATTATGTCTGGTGCTGAAAGACCCCAGAAATGGAACAGTGATGAGGACTCCTGCTTTGTTTATCCTCTAATTTTGGCACTTGAAATTTAACTCCTCTCGCTGTCTCTTCCTCTCCACAGAAAAGCTGAGAAGGCACCACGTGTTTGGATTTAGCCACTTTTGGACGTAATTGCATGAAACTCACATTGACTCTGGGATCTCTGCCAGGGTACATGCTGACAGAAGACAGCACAGACCTTGGGTTGATAATGAACCTCTCTTCAGTCATCAATATTTTACATTATTTAATCATAGAGTAAGGTCAAGAACTGCAGAGGGTAAAGGGATGTAGAGGGAAAAGATGAAAAGATGCTCATGAAGCTATGTGAGGAGGATCATTTGATGTGAAGAAAAATTAATTAAAATTGATTTTTTACCTGTACCAGTCCACTAAAGATAAGCTGCCATCCTTGGGAAAACATTGCTCTTCAGGAAACAGCCACCTGCTTGTGGTGGAGCCACATCACCCTTGAATAAAGCACAAACATTGCTCCAGCAAGTGTTTTAAGCAGTGATGCAGAAGGAAGCTTTGCCCAGTCTTTGTGATGCCTTAAGTTTCAGCTTTCATATTCCAGATTCTGTACTACATTAGTGTATAACTCTGAACTCCATACAAAGTGTTAGCAAGTTCTCCTCACAGTTCAGTCAGACAGAACAATCCTTTTCCAGCCCCAGAACCAAGGACACTGCTGCAGCTCCAGGCCCAAAAAGTGTAAACTTGAATTGTGGAGAGCAATCTGTGAGGATGAGACTTTGTCAACTGAACGTGCAATTGGACAATTAACCCCAATATGGAAATGGACCAAAACGGATAAAAGTGTGAAAACTTCTGCCCAGTCATCCGTCTTGGGTCCATCTTGGTTGTAACCCTGGCCAGGCTCTTGTGCTGCCCAAGGTGCATCCTTTGAAGGCCTTTTTAATAAATCCCTGCTTTACTCCTTTAACACTGTCTAGCTCTGTTGCAGGTCAGCCTCTCCAGGCACCATTTGTGCAGTTGTGGCTTGCAGGAAGTGGAGGATGGAACATGAGTGTGCCAGGATCATGGGCTCTTTGTGCTCTGGAATTGCAGAGCTCACTCCTCCAAAGCTTCCTTGGAGCACACAGGGAGTGAGCAGAGGGTGGGGGACAGAGGGAGAAGGGTCTGGCTGTGTGTCAGGGGGTTCCAGGTGGCTGCTGGGGCACGCACAGACCAGGCTGCCTGACACCCAGGAGTGCAGGACAAACGGCTGCTGCATGTGCACAGCGTGCCCAGAATGCAGCAGCGCTGTCATGCATGTGCTGACCATCTGTGAGGCAAATGCAGTCCCAGCGAGCTGGGATGGAGACAGGAGGGCCCCTGCAGAGCACAGCTGTCACAGGGAAGCAGCTCCCTCCTGAGCTGGGTGAGGAAGGGCTCTGCCCCTCTGTATTCCAGGCTGACAGGGTTTTTAAAGACATTTAAAGGGTTTTTTCCAGGGACAGTGTGGCCATGAGACTGTTGTACACAGCTGTGGGAAGGAGATGGATGTTAAATTGTGTCCACAAAACACATCTGTTCTGAAAAGTGGGCAACTGCACATGGCAATAGCTCTTTTTGAGAAACTGAAATAGCCATTCCCTTTTGCATTTTTTTATACAATGCCAGCTGCTGGGAGGGAAATATTTGCATTTCTTGCTCTCCTACTATTACAGGACACGGGTGGAGTATAAGGAAAGCACAGCCCACAGTCTAGCTGGGATTTAACCTGTACCTACTTTGGATGCTCCAGAAGTGAGTTTTGTGAGATATTCCAGAATTTAAAAATATGGGCTGGAAGTGGCTTCTGAAGAATCTGTATTTCAAACTCCAGGCTAATTACAGACTTGACAGGGTCTTGTTCAGTTGAATTTTAAAAATCTCTGAGGATGGAGAGACTTCACAGCCTCCCTGGGTACCTGTGCCAGTGCTTGACCACTCTCAGAATGAAGAAGTCTAATACCCCTTTAAATAGGAAGGGAAGAACTTTAAATCCCATTTGTACCCTGCTAGTTTTTCTCCAGTTAAAATCTCATGTTCTATTTGTACATTCTGTCACCATGAGGGAATGCAGGTTGCACTTAGCATTTCATATATAGGCCCGTTTCTTCACCATATAAGAGTAAGATTATTGTCAGGAAATATGAAGTGAGAACTATGCCTAAATATTAGAACAAAAGACAGGTTTTAAACTTTGAAGCAATTACTTTTTCTTTTGAGGGGGGGGAATAATATCCATATAATCTAAGCAAAGCACTGCGTTACCTTATTCTTTCTTTTCTTTGCATGGAATTTCACAGATGTATCCTTACTCTCACTTTTTAGCTTGGATGTATAGACAAAGAAATGGGACATTCCTTTACATAGGATTTTTCCTACTCCACAAAGACTTAATTTTCTGTCCATAGCTCAGAGAAAAACGCATCTTAAAAAAAGAATGTGTGTTTTTTGGTTTTTATTTTAATAGTATTCTACCTTTCCTGAATCCAATCAGAAAGATTTTGGAAGGGACAAAACCACCACTGAAATACAGTAAGGAAATACTGGAATTTATACCACTACTGATCTCTTTGAAAATATTTTTTCCTTTTCTCACAATTCTTTGCTATCTCTAATTCAAATCACCCCTCTCAGCTGTGTTTTAGGTTTCATGAGGTGGCAATGCTGCATCATGATTCAAAGAGTCATGACACAAAGGTCTTGTCCTCTTTTTCCATCTGTTCAACAATGATCTTAACCTGACATCAGAAAAGATGTAAATGATGCCACATTAAACAAGGTTTTATCCTTCTAAACAACTGCAAAAAAATGCATTGCAGCTTGAGTGAACATTTGTTTTTCATCCCAAAAGTGACTTTTTACATGTGGTTTTTCATTATTAATCTTTGTAACACAGGTGTGATGCCCACAATGAAAGGTAATATCCCTTCAAACTGGGAATGTTTGAAATAGGAGCAGAAGCAGGAACCAGGTAAACAGAGACTATTTATACCCTGCTGGAGACAAGTCATAAGGCTGTAATGGACAGCTATAGACAGGCAATGACATAGTGACTAACGAAAAGAAATAGGAAAAAGCAATTGGAAAATTTTCTTACTTATTCCTTCTATGAAAAATAAGTAGGAAAAACACCCTGCTAACTGGGAAAAAATGCAAATCTGAAAGGTGTCTGATATCCTTCCTGTTATGTTGAAAGAAATGGGGAACTGGAAGCAAGTGAGAAGGGAAGAAAAAAACCCAAAGCAAATAATCAGCTTGTTTACGAGGAAGATCCCAGCAGCTGGGTGAGCAGCAGGAATGGAACGGGATGGGATGGTCTGGCCCAAGCCCGCACTCCCCACAGGCACAGCCTCCTCCAAGGAGTGACAGCAGCCCCAGCCAGTGCCCTCTTAGACAAAAATCGAACTTCACTCCTCCCCGCGGCTGGGGTGCAATGCTGAGCGCAGGGCTGGGCAGCTCCTGAGGCTGAATTAACTCTGCTGGGCCTTTCCTTCACTGCTTTCCCTTTTGTTTCCAGGTTTCCTACTCCTGGTTGTGCAGTCGGGTCCTTCCCATACCATCCTGAGCTTGCTGGTTCCTGAATCAGCTGTGATGGATCCCCATGTCCCAGCAAAGTCAGGCGTTTTCCCCTGACCCTGCCTGGCACCACACCTGCTGGAGGTGCTGTTGGAACAGCCTCGGGAGCAGCCTGGAAACCTCTCAGACACTTTTATAGACTCCGAAGAAATATTTTGGGGTGATTTCCTTTGCTCCCTCTGAATCCATTTCCCCTTGTCTTTTTTTTTCTGTCTCTCTTTTTTCCTTCTTCCCTTCCCGGTATCCCCTTGCTTGATCCATGCTCACTATAGTGCTGCTGCCATGTATTTTCCTCTCTTCCCTTGTTGTACTCCTTCCCACTTTCTCCTTTTATGTCCCTTTTGCTTTATTAATTCACTTTTCCTGTTACCTCTTCTCAGTTATCCTCACCTCGTTCCTGACAGGTGGGGCTTCTTTTTTCTGCTAAATTGTTCCATTTAATTTCAAAATCACTTTTTCATGGCTACACACACACAGAGCAAACCCCCTACATACTACATAAAGAGCCAGAGGACATAAACTACCTGAATTTGCTTTTCCTGAGAAGACTTTATGTCACATCAGCCTTGTGATAACACAATGACAGGGAAATGAAGGGCATTTGGGCACAGGGACCTCCATCAGTGCACTCCCATCTCCCTCCCATGTCCACTGTCCTCTCATGCTGGCTGTGGTGGGGTGCTGAGGTGGTTAAAGAAAAAAAACCCTTGGATTTTGGCTCACAGAATGAGGTGGCACCAGGGCAGTTCAGTGCTCAGATACTCTGCAGCTGAGTCAGGAAGGCAAAAGTTCAAAGAAGGGCAGCATCTACAATCAGAAACATGTTTTGGGCCTGAGGACTAGGGGAGTTAAAAATAGGAACATGTGGGCTTAATTACAGAACAAAGGGAAAAGGGGCTAGAAAAAGGAACAATTTTGGGAAATTAGGAACAGTTGATCAACCAGAGTATTGCAAACAACCTCATACACTGCTCCTGCTTTCCCTGCCAAAGAGACCCAAATCATGTAACAGATGACCCATGCTCTGCATGGGCATAAAATGCATGGGGGGCTAAAAACTCGAGATGTGTAGCTGACAAGATGATTCTTGCATGGTAAAAATATAGGTTAACTCTGTCCTTGTAGAAACTGTGCAGACACAGAAACTGTAACAGCCTTCAAACCCACAAATTACAAAACCTACCTGATCTATCTTTTTGAGCAGGATAATTAATGTCCTATTCCTCAGACCCTCACAGACTTGCTCCCCTGAAAATTCAATGTATTCTATTCAATTTTTTCTGCTTAATGAAATATATATTTCACCAATATTAAGACTCTGAAGATATTCATGTTCAACTGTATTGGCTTTTTGAATATTATATTTCATTGGGTATGTATACAACTATTTCTAGACATTAAAACTCCAATCAGGGCAATAATAACTTGGTGGCAGATGTGCTACAATTTGAAAATGGCCTAGTGGGGCTACACTGCAGCCAAACTTCATTTTGACTTGGGCCTAAATCCTGCAATAGCCCTCAGATTTCTTGACCCAGTTCTATTTGCCTGTTTTGAACAGGCTCTGTGCTTGTACAGATGGTAGGAGATTGTCTCAGCACTGAGGCAAAGAAGAAACCTACCACAGCAGAGCAGTGGCCAAAGCAAGCATGGAAATTACTGGATCAGTGTATTTGACTGCTGCTTTTCTTTCTTCTTGCTCTGATTCCAGCAGGGATGTTTAAACATGCCTGGCTCTGTGCACTGTCCAGTGTGAAATCCAGCTGGACTTGGATTTCATATTTGCCAGCAGCACTTGGGAGTAAGTGCAGTGGCTTCCTGGCTGTGTCTTATTTTTGCAGTGTTGAAATACCATTTTCAAACATTATCTTTTTGTTCCAGCATTTATAGTTCAAGCTTCTGTAATACTGGACACAGATTAAGATGAGGATCTTAGGCAGAACTGTTTCTTTCCATTAAAATCTGCCCAACACACGACAGAGAAATGCCATGGTAAATTCAGAAGCTTCGTACAGCACAAGGAGGGATCTTTACGGCAGGGATCTCACTGCGTCATCAAACTGATAAAGAAGCAATAAATAATGTGGGTGAGGCATTTTAGTGATTGATTGTGGTGATTACACAGAAAAAAGAACTGATTTTCCCTCCCAGCCCATTTGATTAACGTAAGAACTCTCCCCTCAGAACACAAAGAAATATCAGCCAACCTTGAGGACTTGCAGTCCTGAACAAACCCTGTCCCTTACAGAATAAGAACTTACTACCCAACTATGCAATAATTTCTCGTGGGTTTTGTCAGAATTGTTCTTGGACACAGAGATATCTCGTCCAGTACTGATAATTTACAGTCATTTCATCACTGAAACCTGTTTGCTTGTTTGCTTTTCTGCTTTGAGCTTCTCAGATATGGCAGAGATCAGTACTTTGAAGGAATCTAAGGATATTTGTTTTGGATCATGTTTTCTTGGAAGACAGCAAAGAAAAATACACTTTTTTTTAAAAAAGAAAAAGCTCTCTGACTCAGCAATCACAGAAATTATAAAAGCTACTGACATCACAAACCTGCAATGGTGATTTTTTTTTGTCTTCCTGAATTTTGTATGATCATTGTCACCTGTATGTTATTCCTGACATCTAGAATGGGTGGAAGATAAAGAAAAAAATTCTGTACTTGAACTAACAGAATAATGATCATCTTTCCTTTAAATAATAAACCTTACTTGCTCAAAAACCCAAACAAGGACATGAGAAAACATTCTTTTGGGTCAAAAGAGTCTTCGTGGGCAATCTGACTTCCTTTTACACCCATCTGTATCTTGGATGCCACCAATGCCTGTAAGAAAAAATGACCCTTTCTCTAAAGATGCATCCATGGAGAACTCTAGGATGTCTATGCTGCAGGAATTATTTCTGGTCGCCAAAAAAAGGGAGAACAATTTTAGAGTGCAGCATATAAATTCTATCCTGTGGACATTAGAGAATTGTAGGGAACTGCTTGAAAATAGCATTTTCTAATTTCCAAAGGAATATTTGAAGTAAACTTTCTTCTTTCTCCCCTGAGGTACTACTGAAATGACAATTTCTTTCCATTTCCAAGCAAAGAATGTTTCCAAAAATATTTTCTTACTTAACCCCAACATGCTGCTAAGACAAAGTTATAAATGTTTATTTTCTGCAACTCCCAGAGTTTTATTTCTCCTTCTTTTATGTAGGTCTGTTTTGCAAAGCTTGATCTCCAGTGCCTAAATGTGAAAAGGCTGATAATTTACACTGGAACCAGCATTTGGAGAACTTGTATATCTGGAGAGCTGGTTTGAATAGAAATTGTAAAAATGCACTAAAGAGGAAAATTGACTGCCAAAATTAGACTGGCACACTTCGGGATTTTAAAGGCCAAGCTTACTGCAGAATGGCCTGATTAGCTCTGTCTAAATTCATTACTGAAGCACAGTTATTGTTGGTGATCTTCAAAACCCTCAAAGATGAAACGTGCAGCAAACATTTGAATGCATAGACTTGAGCTTTAGGGTATTCTTTTGGAATATAGAGTGTGTTCAGTGTTACAAAGCACTGGACATGTTCAGACAATGCTCTGCTAGGAGGGTGGCTGAATATTCTCTTCAGTTTGACCTCAGGGCTCTGTTCTTGGTTGAAGCTTTTCTCTTCCCTCAGCAGTTGTGGTGATCAACTTTGCTTCAGTGGGAACATATTTAATAGCAAACTGAGAGTCTTCCTCCCTTGTTCCTCCAACAGATTTTGGAATTACAGCTCAGTCCTTTATAACAAGGTTTCCAAGTACCGCAAGAAAATTTAATGTCCAGGCACTTCAACCAAAATGTTGTTTCTGTTACTGCTTTGGAGAGCTGGATGGGAACTGATGGTGAAGGAAGGCAAAGCTCAAAATCCCAGCCTGAATCCAGAAACACACAGTTGTAGGAGGCTGAAGCCTTCTGCTTCCTCAGATATTGTTGACAGGAGCAGGGAGTGACAGGATGGGGAGAGGAATGCCTTCAGACTGACAGAAGATGAGTTTAGATGCGATACTGGGAAGGAATTGTTCCCTGTGAGGGTGGGCAGGCCCTGGCACAAGGTGCCCAGAGCAGCTGTGGCTGCCCCTGGATCCCTGCAAGTGTCCAAGGTCAGGCTGGACATTGGGGCTTGGAGAAACCTGGCATAGTAGAAGGTGTCCCTGTCCATGGCAGGGGGTGGCACAGGATCATCTTGATGGTCCCTTCCAACCCAAATCATTCTGGGTTCTGTGATTCTCCACCTGCCCCTCACCTCCATGTGAAAACCCCTGCCAACAATGGATATCTGACTGTGCCCTTCAGGTTAACTGCTTCATGCAAGGAGAGATTTGCATTTGCTAAAAGCCAGCTTATCCAGTTTTTACCCAAATTCTCCATTTGCCGTTTAATCACAAGGACACAAATGCACACACAGGAGAAAATTCAGAACACACAGTTTCAACTTTCCCTCGTACAGCACGTGGATCCACTCCTGGCTCTGAGAGAAAAAGAAACCCCTTTGAGCTAAAGAGGGCAGTTATAGAAATTCCATGCTCACACGTGCTACGGTTTCATTTCAGTGACATCATTTATCAGTTTGACTTTGCCAAAGGGAAGAAGTTCACATTGTACGATTCAAAAGCAGCATCTAGGATGAAATGGGTTAGAAAGGCCTCAGGTTTCAAAAGGACATGCCAGACGTGGGCCTTCAGTCTACTCACTTGAGTTCATTCCTGGAGATTCACATTTGTAACCAAAACTTTCTTTGTTTCAACCTTGAAAAGCACTTAGAAAATGAAAACACATTCCAGACAGTAAAAAAGGCTGCGTTAAAAAAGCTCATATTATTTTTTGGAAAGACATGAAGAGAATTTAGGGGGATTTCATGCAGATTCTCTAGTGAAAAGGCATGCCAGATAAAAAGCTTAATCACGTTAGCTCTCTGGAAGACAAAAGGACTGGCACACTTTGTGTATGTCAACTTACAGAAATCCTAAAACTCCTTAGAAGGGTTCTTGTAACTTAATACACTCTGCAGCCTCTTTTTAGTTCCTGGGAGACACTTTCTAATATTAATTTTCTTTTTTCACCTTGCTATGTATAACAAAAGCTGGACAAATGTCAGCGACTCAAACACACAAACACAGGTGACTAATCTAGCTAAGCCTTGGAAATAACTGGGTGAAAAAAATATAAACCAGTTGAGCTAATCCAGGAATGAAGAAAAGATCTCTAACCAGCAGAGATGAATTCTATTCTTGCTCCAAGCACTGAATGAATGAAAACCAGAAAAGAAAATTAGCATGTGAGGATCTCCTTTTCCCTTCTGTTCTGAGCTGGTGTTACATTTCTCTCTGTGTCCCTTATGGTTTTGTGCCTTTTTGTGCTCTCAGACAGCTTGTTCTTGCACATGTGACAGCAGGAAGAACAAGTGAGCAGAGCAGAGGGTGAAAAGGAAAACTGGTCAGAGTAGCAGATGGCACGCTTCTGCTCGGGGCTGGTGTTGCTAAAAAGCTCATTTAGACACCTACCCAGAAACAAGGAATCCCATAGGACTCTCTGCTGATTGTCTCCAGAAATGATCAAAAATGTTGTTTTCTGCTTTAAAGGGGCTGTGTTAGAAAATGGAACACTGTGAAATCAGCCAACTCTAAAATGCACTAGAGATGGGAAAGGGCCAGTTTACTCCATCCAGACATTTTCCCCATTTGTCGAAGTTCTCTTACAAAACAATTGTTTTCTTAGATCACAGCAAATCTTCCTGCAAAGCTCTTTCTTTTATTCTAATGTAGGAAGGACCATGATAATGGGTGTGGAGGGTCCTTTCCCCCCAGGACTCACTTTCAGCCTCTGGCAATTTGTAGCTGAGAAATATTCTAACACTCCATCAATGTTCTTGTGCTTAAAGACCTTCAGTGAGCTCTTTATTCTAGGATTTTACCCAGCTGCTTTCTGAATCCATATAAACTCTCAGGATCCACAAAGAATTCCCCAGGTCAACCAGGAAATATATGAAGAAATGTAATATTTTGGGGTTTTTTTGCTGTGGGATTTTTTCTGGGTTTTCTTGGGGTTTTTTTCCTGTTTCTGTTTGAATCTTGCATTTGGTTTAGGTCAGTTTTCCTACAACAGATGACTAAACCTTAGCAAACAGGATTTTCCACAGAAGGCCCTCAAAAGGCAGCTCTGGGTCTTTCTAATAGCAAAGTCCTCTTTGCACTTAATGCAGTGGGGAATTTCTGTGAACTGGGGTTTATGGGATGATGTTTTAATAGGATTAGGGAGCAGTAACAGAACCCATGGGAGTTTCAGGTAGAGATATTTGGGGCAAGATTTCAGAAAGGTGCACATTTCTATTGGCAGTTTGATTTGAGGGAGATGAGCACAGAGCAGTCATGTCTATTCTTTACCTCTCTTTTTTGAACTTCTGTGAGGTTTTGGCAACTCTTCTGGGTTTGGACTCCACACACACAAAAGGAATCTTTTCCATACTGATGAAAACATAGAAGGGAAAATTGGTATAGTTCTTCTGATGGGAAAATGAAGATCAAGAATGCTGTTAAATTATAATATAGGCCTGGGAGAAAATAGAGGATGATGGAAAATACTGACAGTCTAGCTGGCTTTTAATGAAGGATAACATTTTCCATTACAGGAAACATAAAGAACTGGAAAACATTTTGAAGAGCTATCATTTAAAGTTTTGGGTTTTAGTGGGAAATATCCCTGCTCAAATTGTATTCATGGTACAGTCTCATAAATATGGGAGCATAAGTTGCCTTTAAAGTTTTGGCCTTTCTTCAGCATATATATTTTTTAATCCTTTTTATATTGTATTAACTTTTTGTTTGCTTTGAAGAGAAAAACATGCTCCTCTCTGTGTTTCCATTCCCCTCCCAGTTTTCTTCTTTTAATGAGTTGTTTTACTCAAATATCATCCTTCATGTTACCCTCCTAAATTTTTATGTTCTCTCTGTTCTTGTTCCTGGCAACATCAGAGTCTGCCTTCTCCCTTTGTAGAGATAAATGGCTTTCTTAAACCCAGAAATTCTCAAATCAACACCTAAACTCTGTTACTTCTGTTGCCTCTTGGGCATAATTTCTTTTTCATTTGTATCACCTTAGTTTTAATCAATTTTTGACTGATTGCCCAATTTAATTTAGGCAGTCCTTCTGTTGTGTCCCTCCACTGATGAAAACATTAAACTAACAAAATCCCACTGAGAAATTTATCAATAAATCTACTTAACAAAGATATGTCACTTAAAGAAAATGAAAATGGCTTGAATCTGTCCAAAGTGGATAAAGATGGTTCAGATGCTCTGACCTAATTCCAATTCAGCTACCAAATGTAGGTGTCTCTTGTGAGTATAAACCTTGTTAAATGAGTTTATTTGTGATGAAATTAAGCTCTTCTGATTAAAGGGAATAATTTGTGTACCACTGAAGATGCATTTGAGCTATATATTAGCAGCTTAGAACACGGAAAAATGCAAATTCCGTAATCTACTATCAAAGTTGCGCTAAGAGGAAAGTAAGGTAAGATGAATAAAACAGACCACCAAAGCAACTTAGTTTTCTGTGATTGTTGAAATTAAATTAACCAACCTTTTGCAAAAGCTGATGTTTCATTCCTCTTGAGAAGATCTAATTTACAATTATGTTATTGAAATCAAATTATTACTACCAAAACAGGTGAAGGTTCATTGAATGTGGATGTAAAGTTCACAAAACACATTATGTATCTTAGTCTTGAAAAATGGGTTTTGGGGTTTTTTTTTCTACCTAAAAGCTCAACCAGTGGCTCTACCAGTGGCTGTACCAGCAAACTGCTTTTCCCAGCTCTATCCAGTGGTATCTGAGATTCTAGATGACATCATTGTTCTGTTTTTCTAGAATTTCATTACTTGGGGAATATTTACTGTCTCACTGCAACATTTAGAGTTATTTACACAGCCCAGCAGACAACTGTGCAAAGATCCAGGAACTGGTGGGAAGCCGAGCCAGTAATGCCATGGGATCCAGTGAATAGTCCAGTCCTGTGTGACTGGGAGACCTCTGACCACTTTGAAGTGGCAATTTGCCAGGGGCTGGCTGTGGAGCCCTCACAATAGCAATAATTATGTTGGATACGAGAATTTCATAGAGAAATTGCATTGTCCATGCACACAAGCCCCTCCTCAGAAGCTGTGCTATTAAGTTGATTTATTATAGGCAAACTCCAAAGCTTCCACACAAAATCCAAGGATATGGAATCCTCTGTATGTGACCCTCCTCTCCCACCCACCCCAGTTCAAACACGACAAACACATGTCCCTGTTACCTTTCATCTTGTCATAATTATTATGTCCTTTAAAAGATTAAACATACATAACCTACACAGTCTCAGTAGGACCAAAAGTTCATTCTTGGCAGAGCAAAATTACCTGTAGGTGTTTCACAAGATGAAAAACAAACTTTCAATTGCCTGTGAGATTCAAAGGTATTTCAGATAAGACTCCAATTTGCCTGAAATTTGCTCACTAAAAATTGAGGAATGTTGTCACTTTACTTTGAGTACAGTTAAATCCTAATAAGAAGTCATTGTTGAAAACAGAGCCATTACTGTATTTTGATAGTAAGGTGGGAAGAATTTCCACAAACATGAGGTTTAAAAATCCATTTAAAATGAGAAATGAAATTTCAAATTGACAAAATCAAGTACTGTAGGAAGTTCTTGCTTCTTTTTCTTACAAGTCACCAAAGTGCACAAGTATTTCAAACAGCTTGACATCTGTATTACATAAGCAGAAAGCAATTCAGCTGCTTGGAGAATATAAAAAACAACTTTGACCTTACACTGGAGTCATGCTTCAAAAGACTGATTATTCATATGAAGAAAAATTGCTCAAAAACAACTGCTTGGAAATATTCTCAGAAAGAAAATAGATTGATTGTTCTGAGGCAATAATATAATTATGGTATAACAAACTGCATTTAAAAAAAATTTACTCCTAAGGCTTTTTCTTTTTTCACAATAAGCGCTTCATCTGCTAGTATTTGAAATATTTTATCTTTCAAAATGTTTCCCTTGTCTGCTCAGTATATTTTTTAGCTTGCTTGAATATAACTCTTCAAGAAGTTTGAGAGTTGCTGCTAATGGGAGAATTTTAGGCCATGTTGCCCTTCATTAATTCTGACCCCATTATGGCCAGAAACCATATCACTGTAGGGTCAAAGATGTGTCGTGTTGGTAGAGAATACTGCACAAGTGTTGATTACAATAAAAGTAAACTGTGATTCAGTAAATTTTCAATGTATTTTTGATATAATATTAAATTACATCAATTCTGGATTTATTTTAGGCTAGTATTTATTTTCAGTAATATTTTCTCTCTGGAGGAGGAGGTACGGTTTTCTGGCTGAGGGGCTGAGTGGAAGTTCAGGAAATCTGGGTTCAATTCCAATGCTGCTCCCAGTTTCCCCCACCATGCTGGGTGGAGAACTCAGGCCCCACTCCTGAAATCTCTTATGCAGATCCCCCAACACTACTGCCGTGAGCAGTTGAGGATTTCACCAGCTCAGATCATAGCCTGGCTAAATGTTAAAGAGTGAGGCCATTTTTCCTCAGATTTCCTCTGAAATCTGTGGATTTCAGTTCTTTCCACCCATTCCCTGCCTATCCCTGGAGTTTGTTAAATCCGGTGATCTGGGACTGAGCTTCTCCATGCAAGCAAACTGAGGTGTCTGAGCCTTGCCAGTGCCCTTAGAGAAGCACATCTCCCACACTGTGCTTGATTCTTACAGCACATAAAAATTAACTGGGCACCAGAACCTCCAGAAGAATCATAAAGTTTGGAAAACACCCCAAGGTCATCGAGGCCAACCATGAACCCAACGCTGCCAAATCCAGCACTAACCCATATCCCTCAGCACCACATCTACACGTTTTTAGAACACTTCCAGGGATGGTGATTCCAACACTCCCCTGGACAGCTCCTTCCAGTGCTTGACAATCCTTTCTGAGAGAAATTTTGTGCTAATCTCCACTCTAAACCTCCCCTGGCCCAGCCTGAGGCCATTCCCTCTCCTCCTGTCCCTGTTCTGACCCCCCCCCCCCCCCCCCCCCCCCCCCCCTGTTAGCCCCACAAGCCCCCCCCTGAGCCTCCTTTTCTGCAGGCTGAGCCCATTCCCAGCTCCCTCACAGCCTCTCCTGGGGCTCCAGCCCCTTCCCCAGCTCTGTTCCCTGCCCTGGACAGGCTCTGTCCCCTCCACATCTCTCCTGGAGTGAGGGCCCAGAACTGGACCCAGGTTTTGTGCCCAGCACAGGGGACAATCAGTGTCCTGCTCCTGCTGCCACACCATTCCTGATCCCAGCCAGGATTCCATTTGCCTTCCCAACCACCTGGCCCACTGAAGACCCACAGCAATTAATTCAGTCCATAAGCAAATCTTGTCACTTGGGTTCCAGGATCTGGTTCATACCCAAGTATAAGAGTTCAATTTTTCTTAAAATCCCCCTTTACAGTAGTTCAAATTTTCTCCCAGCAGTACTATTTTTACATAGTTTGTTAAAGAAGTTGAACTAAAAATTTGCAGTGTATTCCACATGAGAAGTTTCTTGAGAAAATCAGAGCATTTTCTCCAAGTTATCTGTAATTCACCTCAGCAAAACCATTTCAAACAAGGATTTCCCCTCTGATCTGGTCACAGAGCTCTAGACAGCAACATGACATGACATTAAAGCAATTTTAAAAGGTACATTTATGTATATCATTCAATGTGTATCCCAATTTTATCACTGCAGAATCACAGTTCAATAGGCTGCTTCATGTCATGCTTGAGCTATTCTTTTTCTATGTTACATTTTTCAAATAGTTTCTAAACCAAAGGAAGGAATTTCACACCACCAATCAAAACAAGACACTCAGCAGAAAAGTTTCAATTTCCAGCTCTTAATAAATCATACAGATTTAAATCAGATTCACAAATTCCACAGAAGTTATGCATTTATGGTCTCAATTTCCATAACAGAAATTGCAACTCTGTAGGAAAATCTGAACTCTCTAATAGTTACCTGCTGAACTTAATTTTGGGCAGAACTCATTTGTTTATGTCTGCTGGCCCCTCAATAGAGAAATGTTAACCATGGTACAATATTAACATAAACTTCAGCTCATTCACTTTTCAGCTAAATAAGCAAAACAAACAATTTCCTTCTTTAAATTCAACACTGATTTCTATTTATTACACAGCATATCTAAGTACTAACCAGAGGCCAAGTAAGGACCATAAAAAAGATCAGATGTATTAATTTACAGCCGAAGTGTGGGACTGTGAATCCCCTTGAAAATCTCCCTCCACCAAGACACTACAGTGGCTGTAAGGTGTGTGGCATGACCCCTTCCTGTGACAGTGATCATCAAGCCCTTTTCCAACATTGATTACCGAACTTCTGTGTTTTGGTGAGCACTGCTGCTCCCTTCTGCAGGCTGGGGCCTTCTCCCCAGAGCCAAAAGGAAGCTGCTCCAAGAGGGTTTCTTTTGCCAGGGATGCTGCAAGCAAAGCCCCACCCTTCCCCTGTGCTGAGGAATGTGATGGATTCATGCCACAGCAGAGGTCTCTGAGTTCACAGCAGAATGTGCTGCAATCATGTCCCCAAACTGGGACTTTCTATCAGACTAAAATAAAGCACTGCCCTTTTTCTCCTCGATGCTAACTTGGCCAGAAGGGACTTTCTCATTTCAAAACATTAGAAAACAAAAACATGCCTATGTGTGTGGGTAGAAATAGAGGAAAAAATAACATCTGTAACCTGGTACCTGTGTGTCAGGAGTGACTGGTGACACTGAGAGTGCATAAACACATGCAGCAATTAATTCAGCCTCTCTCTGATCACGAGCATCACATTTGCTTTTTCTTCTGTTGATTACAAATGCTGCGTGATTGCTTTTAATCCAAAAGTAATAAATTTGTCCTGACTGCTTAATCTCATCTGTAAATGGAGCTCTTTGGTTTCATCAGCCCCCGATTTTTTGCATTTTTGAGATAAAACAGCCAATGTTTGATACTGTTTGGTTTTAGTGTGCTGCATCTTTTTCAATTCCTACTTTTACTATGTTTCTGTTAACCTAAATTCTTCCTGCAGATAAATTAAAACCAGTAAGATTTTTAGAGTTCCAAATCTATTTTTTGCTTTTAACTTTTTTCTTCCCTCCCCCTCCCAGTTTTCCACTTGAGATGCATACACAGTATCAAAGACATTTTAGATGGTGCAGCATTAGTTGAACCTCAAAATGTATTTAAACTCTCACTTTGCAGTCCCATTGGCCAAATCCAACATTTTGCTCTGCCAGAAAATGCCAGGTGGTAACAGAATAATTTGAGGGAGTTTTTTAGCTGTGCACCAGATGGTGATAACACAAGTAATAATATCAAACAAGTATTAGCTTGTTTCTAACCCCAGCCTCCACATGCTACAGATGCAAAAGGTCATTTATATGAAGCACTCACCATGTGCTGTGGAAAATACAACAGAAATTCCAGCCAAACTGGTCCCTGGAGTGTCCAGGAAGCATCCTGGTGAAAATTCCCCAATGACTGTGGAAAATGCAAGAGGAAAAAAAAATCCCAAACTATTATCAATCTTTTGTGATTATGATTTGGAATGAACCATGTCAAGCAAGTGCTTCATAGTGTTATGTCAGTGCATCACTCTTTCAAACAAATGAGACATGTATAAAGCAATTAAAGGCCATGTCTTTATTTAAGGCTTACCTGGCTAAGGGATATTTGGTGTGAAACAAAAAACACCCAAAACTATGCAAGCAATGATCTAAAATTAAACCAAGTTATTTCTCTATTTGCCTTCCATTAAAAGGAGTGGTTAGAGCTTTCTACTTCCCATGGAGGTGCTTTTTCCATGCACATTTCCAGATCCTGACCTCTTTTTTTCCTCAGCAAAATCAGCCCTGAAATTATGTCATCTCCATGCTGTATTGCAACTCTTACAAAAGAATTCTGGACTTCCTCAGAGACTGTATTGGAATAAAGTCACCCAAATTGCAATGTAAGATTGCTTTGCTTTTAATTCAGATATGAGAGTGATCCATTCCAAATGCTCCAGAGAAATATTTCCTTGTTCAGCCCCCTCTTGCTTCCCCTCAGCTCCTCCTCCAGCCTTCCTCAGATCATTTCCAGTTTGCTTTTAATGGAAATTCCTTCTGACCCCAATCTTCTGCCTGATGAATTTAACCTATTGCATGTATCAATCATACAAGCCTTTAATCCAATTTGGGGTGGGGGGGGGAGGGCTGGGGAGAATAGGAAGAAGCAAATGTATAGAGATCAGTGGAATCAGAGCAGTGTGCTCAAAACCCACCCCCAAAATGCATGAAATTAAGCAGTCTTCTGACTCTAGGAGCTGAAAGGCTTTTTAATATCTTGCTGCTTCTTACCTGGATCCAATGCCCAGGACCTTTCAGACTCATCAAGTTATGGGTTATTGTTCTGCTTCCAAGGTGTGCATGGCAATTTCTCCTGAGTGCTTGTGTAGTCTAGTTCTCAGAAGCATTAAAGGCCTCTGGCTGATCTCTCCTTGTGCACACATAGTTTGCATGCCTGCCTGCAGGAGAAGTCCCCCTGCCTGACCTCTGTCCCAGCCAAGAAGGTGGCCAGCCAGCCATCAGCACTATCTTAGGGTGCTGGCATCTCCAAACTTCTCAGCATTGTCATTCATGGCACAAAAATGGGAAGGGTGATCCTTGAATAATGCAGTAGGGAACACCTAAAAGTCAAGCCCTGAATTTGAAAGTGACTTTGACCTACAGAGCTGTTAGTGCCCTGTCCCATGGCTTTTGTATGTAAAACCTCACATATTTCAAAATAATTAGAGGTTAATTGTACTGATAATCGGCATTTTCACACAGTCATCTAAGCCCATTTATTTCTGCTGTCACACTTTTTATGGATTGAGTAAGAAATTCTTACTCACAGAATCCCAGGATGGCTCAGGGTGGAAGAGACCACAGAGGGTCACTGATGCCACCTCCCTCCTCCTAGTTCATCCCAGGGCACAGGGCACAGCAGTGTATCCAGATGGCTCTGGAATATCCCCAGGGAGGAGACTCCACAGCCCCTCTGGTCTCTGTTCAGTGCAAGGCAGAAGTTGTGCCTTCTGAGCATGAGGAATTTCTGGGCTCAGTCCCTTCCCATGGCTCTAACATCATTCTGGGCCCTGGAGCAGATCCTGGGCCCTGCTCTGCCCCTCCTTTCAAAATCTTCCCCAACACTTCCACTGATTTCCACCCTCTTGATTTATCCTATCACAAGGAGCTGATACTTCTTGAGAAAAGATGAATACCTTTCAAGCTGATGACTGAGGCAAACTCCTAACTCCCACTTTTATGAGGTGGAACTCAAAAATCTTACTTGGTTGGCCCGTCCTGTAGCTGGCTGCTCCCAGGGTGCCGCTCCAGGCTCCCGGCCCAGCCAGGACAGCGGCCCGGCCTGGCCCAGGCTGTCACTTCTTTCCAAGCTGGAAATTAGAAAGAAAGATTCCCAGGGTTTTCATCTTAAAATGTGTATTCGAAAAAGGCCATCTAAGTTTTTCATTGGTTTAATTATGTGTTAATATTTAAAACTGGTTATCGATTGATTTTCTGTTAGGTCTACGGGAAGTTAACGAGGCCTATAACAGGAACTGATTCATAATAAAATATTAATCAATGCCAAACTAGGACAAAATAGTAACTGAGCTAACTGTAGCAGTATCCTTCATATTGGCTTCAGCACACCCCCATCCCCTGGGAACATTATATCTGGAATATTACTTTATTCCAGAATAATCAGTGTGCTTTGTAAGCAAAGTAATTCTTCTTGGGAGGAATAAGGGAGGGGGGAGGGAGTCCAAGCCACTTTCTCTCTGGGTTAGAGTTCCCTACCAGCTGTTCCTTGCTGCTCAACAGAGAAAAGAAGCCTGGACAAAAATGTGCTTTTCTGGAATTCTGAGTGGACCACTAAAGAAGCTGGATAAGAAGTTAAAACTGAAAAGAGAGAAAACAGCCAACCTCATCATACATTGCCCTCATACAAAGACTTCTTATCAACAGCAGCAGCTGTTACCCAAAATAACTACTATTAATTTAGCAATAATCCTGAACCGTAAGACCAACTCAAAACACCTTTGGAAAAGAAACACATGTATTATTTAAGACTTAGGTAACACACCATTGCTTAATTTGAGCCAATGTGAGTTTCTGAAGAGGGTGCAAAGCTGGAGGTGCTCACAAAATGTGTTAAAGCACTTTCTGTTAGTTTGGAACTGAATCCATGACCACAGCTGTTTCAGAAAAATGCTGTTTGACTTTAGTTAAAATTGTACAGCAAAATTTTAGTCAATGTAACGATGTGAAAATATTTTCAGGAAAATTTATTCTTCCCATTTTTCCTTCACACTGAAAGTTGCGGTGAAAAGAACCCCCAAACTCCAAACCTTTAAATGCATGACAAATGCTTCTGTGAAAATCCTTGATTGATTTCATGAAGGAATTAAAGTTTATAGATATACTGTAAGAAACCTCATTGCTGTGCAAGAACAAGGCTTGAAGGAAATGGTTCCTCAGACATAATTTCTCACCCTTCTTGATTCATTGGTGACTTTGAAACTCAAGCCTGGTTTTGGCATTATCCTACCGTGGAGACTGATTTTCATGGTTTCTCATGGGAGTTCATTATTCATACAGGTTAAATTTCAGTGAGTGGTAAAACAATCTCTCCCATGACAGTTTGTCCTCTCCAGGAGCAAGGAGCCTGCTCAGACACTGAGATGTCCAGGGAAACACCCCAGTTAATCAGCAGGAGCAGGGAACTAATCGGATTATATTGTCTGATCCTATTTTCTAATCACAAGATACCGTGATGGAAAGAAAAACAGAGTACATGTTCTAATTAATACACTCAGAATTTGCTCTGGAAGGCTCTGCACCAGGGCTGAACATGACAAGGTACAAAATAATCTAGAGTTCAAGGATTTATATGAAATATAAGAAATGTATCAAGACTATATTGTGAAAACATCTGTAGCATTTTATTCCCAGCACTCTCCTATTTTTTTATTGGATGGAAAAAGATGTTGATGTCGCGATGATGGTGATGGTGGTGGTGAGATAGAGTGGGAAATGAAAAATGGAAGGAGAATCTTCTAAGGTTCTCAATATCTTACCCTGGTCTTAAATTTAATAATAACCGTGTAGAACTATAAAGAGGGATGGGAGTCAAACAGCAAAAGTAGGCTTTTTGGAGACTGTTGCTAATACAAAACTTACAGTACCTGGTGCCTCTTGGGGTGTTGCTGAATTTTATCTTGGACTGGTGAATTGTGGTTTTTAGTTGCCTCTCTGCTCTTCTCTTCTCTGCTCTGCTTGTGCTTGGCTTTGCTGTATCTTAGGAAAGAAAAATCATAATGTCTGAAAGAGAGAACATAATTCAGTGAGTGAAATAATCTGTAAGTCGTTATTAAAAAAAAATCTCTATTGAATTAAAATTGTGCCAGTGTTCGTAGAGGTACTAATATGTGAAAATAAAAATAGTGCCTCTCACTCAGGAATCTACAGTTCAATTAAAAGGTCAAGAAGCTGGATTTTCACCTGCAGTTTAAAGTGTCATAAGTCGAAGAAGCAGCTGCAGAAGCACCATGATCTCCCCTGATTTCATAGGCTCCAAAAAGCTGAGGGCTTGTTCTTTTCTTCCCGCATTTCAGTGTGGCACAACATTAATGGAATAGGAATTTATAGCCCTGTAATAGTTTACAGCTTCTAAATTGAACCTGCTGACTTTGCCTCAGCAAATGTCTGTCAGTGGCAGACAGTTTGAATTGCAAACTCTATTCCATTAATTTTTTTCAGTAGAATATAAAAGTGCTGTAAGTGACATTTAAGGGCATGTTCCACCATTTCAGCAAAGATTGAAGAAACAGAGACTGAATAATGCTGGGGGGAAAAGCCAGAGGAAATCCAGATGGACCTTTTACATCCTCATTTTGGTATAAAAATTGCTGAGAGAGTGGGGGATTTCACAGTGACACCTGTGCAATATAATATGTAACTACTGATAAGTTATGAAAGAGCTGTTTTTGAATGACTTTCTTGACTTTCCCATTAAAGAGGTCTGTGTTTTGTTATTGCAAAGGAAAGGTGGGGACAGCTTTATGTATGCTCTTTTGCCATGTGTATTCCCTGCTTAACTCTTTCTTGAAACACAGGCCAGGTGCCAGAGCTTTTCAGGAAGCATTATGTGAAATTTAATGTCTCCTGAGTTTTAACATGGTGTGAACAGTTCCTAATGGGTTTCCAAAGAGGGACTATCAAACAATTCTTAAATAAACATGCTTTGAGCACCACAGAGCACCCACTGTAGGCAGTAGAGAAGACAACAAGCAGTATCTGCTAAAACAAAAAGGAGAGCCCAGGCCAGAGGAAGAACTTAGTCCATTCAAGGAGGGAAGTGAAAATAGTCTGTGCTACAGGTTCTTTTCCCCCCCCCCCGTCCTCCTTCTCCTTCTGCCTCATACTTCAGTGTCCTTGTGGGAGCTTCTGGAGGAAAACAAGTCCACCAAGTTGGTTAGAGAGAACGACCGAGAGAATTGGGATTGTTCAGCCTGGAGAAGAGAAGCTTTGGGGTGGACTCATTGCGGCCTCCCAGTACCTGAAGGAAACCTGCAAGAAAGATGGGGGAAAACTCTTTACAAGGGTCTGGACTGACAGGACAAGGGGGAATGGCTTCAAACTGACAGAGAGTAGGTTTCGATTGGATATTAGGAAGAAATTATTGCCCCTGAGGGTGATGAGGTCCTGGCACAGGCTGCCCAGAGCAGCTGTGGCTGCCCCACTCCTAGTGCTTAGGGCCAGGTTGGATGGAGCTTGAAGCAACCTGGTTTAGAGAAAACTGACCCTGCCTGTGGCACGTGGGTTGGAACTGCATAATCTCCAATCCTTTTCAACCTGAACAATTCTGTGATTCTCTGATTCCTTGTAGAAGCACGGAGCAAAACTCCCAGCTCTCTTCATTAGGAGCCAAATCAAACAGAAGCTCAGAAACAAACGGTGTGTTCATCACACAGCCTTAAGCTTACCCAAGAGCTCCTGTCCCTGGGAGGACCCAGTCGACAAAGCAGCAATTCTGCCCATTTGCAGTTCCTCAGGGATCAATTAAGAGACTATTATACTCTTTACTGCTGCTTCAAGATGAAAACAGCCAGCATCTCCAAGGGAACTTCTTGTAAAATCCAAATTGAGCTTAATGAGAAAAGACTTTTGACAAATGCTGTTAGATGTGAGATACATTTAGCACTTGTCAGGAGCTGTATTCCTGACTTAATGAATTTATAAGTTAAGTCATGCTCCACTGTTGATGTGAAGGAGACTGAGATCAGTGGCTTTGACAAGGTGTGAGGGCACTGGGTACATTGAGCTGGCCAAGTTAATGGGATTCACATTAACCTTCATTAAATATATGAAGATGAACAGCCATAGCCTGGGTTGAGTTGAATTTTAAGGCAGCTTTCTTCTCTTTAGTATATGAGAATACACAATTCTTTTGGAAAAAAAAAAAAAAAATTGGAACTACATAAAAGAGATCTGTGGACAAGCCTTACAGGAATTCTCAGGAAGAATAACCAGCAGTCAGGTTTGGTCTTTCAGGGGTGACATTTGTCACCAAGCAGAGCAATCTGTGATTCCCCCCTTGGGAAGCCCAGTATCAGTGAATTTTAAGGGCATTGTATGAATTTGAAGGACATTGTGTAGTCACTGAATCAGGATGCTGTCAGGTCTGTCTGAATTCTCCCCTGCTTGAGCCTTCTTCAACCCCAAAAGGTGGGCAGGGAGAAGGAGGAAGTGACAACTGTCTCATCCTACAGCTGCTGTGCTCCTGGCTCTGAGGCAGACAGGCATCAAACTCCACGGCAGCCTCAGAGATCTGTCAAGATCTTCATGAAAGTGCTGTCAAGCTTTGCTGTCTTTCAAAACAGAGGAGGTGGTTTGTGCCCATATCCTTGTGCTGCCACATCTTTAGCACATTTTTAAGTGCAACCCAAGTAAAGAGCAACTGCATTTTAAGAAATTTTATGGGCAAGTATTCAGTACAGCTGGAAAAGCCTCTCCAATGCAGACAGGAGTAACACAACGTTGAATTAAAAATACCACACAATTTTTTCCACTGTATGGGAGCATTTTTCATTTCTAAAGCAAAATGGGGTATCTGGGCCTTTCTGTCTCCAGAGTGAGGTGCAATTCCCACAATCCCTGGTACAAAGATGACTCCTGCCCAGCGAGCTCCTAAACAGAGACATTAAAAGATTCAGAGGCCTTAATAAAGCTGCTCTGCCTACACATTTAAAAGTTACATCCAAAGGTCCCTTTTTTCCCCCCTCTGTTTTTCTCTGTGCTCAAATACATCCAGTTTCTCTCCCATCTCAGCAATCTCATGTGTTTGTGTGCCCAACTTCCATGGCAGGCAGGACAAAGGGGGCTGTTATAAACCCAGTCCCAGGCAGCCTTTGCTCACAGGCCTCACACCTATATTTCTTCCATAAATTCCAGTCAAATCTCTATTCTAAGAGGCAACTGCTGAGTTGGCTGCTGGCCCTGGAAACCACACTTTCAAATAAAATGCAATAGAGGAGAAAGAAAAACTACTTTTCTTCTTAAGGACAACAAAACAAAACTAACTACCGATGGGAAAAATAGGAGGCGGTGGGGGGGGGAAAGGATTTTAGGTAATGGCAATAAAAATGGGTTCAAATTTAAACCAGAGCAAGAAAATAACTCTCCAGAAAGGTTCCTATTTAAAGATCATTGGGACAAGAGGCTCAATAAAGTGGGAGAGCTCCTTAAAGGTAATGGATCTCTGACTATTTGTTCCAGAGGGGAATCAATGTCTCTTTTCAGGAGAATTCCCTCTGTACCCTCTGTGAGCTGTAGTGAGGTGGGCAAATCCTTCCCCTGTAGCTTCCCCCTTCCAGCTTTGTGTTTTGATTGATTTAGCAGCCACCTGGCCTAAGTGGAAAAAATAGAATGAGAAACATTTAATTAACATGAGAGGAAATGCTCCAAGTGTGCTTGGAAATAGCAGGGATAACATTAACATGTCAGTAAATATTTCATAGATTTACAATCCTTTCAATTTAGGCTTTTATTGACTTAACAAACAAGGTTATCCCTGTGCTGCCTTTAATCCATTTACAGTTGGGGTTTTTAATCAAAGATATGGGTAAGGGTAACAGGAGACCACTCATTTCACACATGGAGGTATGAGGTGCTCAGGGAACCAGCAAATCCTCAGAGCATTTTGCAAAATGTTTACTATCTAATGCAGGAAAGAATCCCTGATATTTAGATTCTACATCATGCTATGGAAATGTATCTGATGAACAGAAAAACCAACAAAGAAAGTGGAAGAAAGTTTAAGTCCTCTTTTTAAATTTTTTTTTTAAAAGAAAACACTGCCTTGTTATATAAGAAATTTGTTCTTTTGGGTCATGAATCTGCGAATTGTTTTCAACTATTACAAATTTCAACAAAACCAAACCCAGCATTTTGACAGGAAAGAGAAGAGTCTAACACTGTGAACATTTTTGCTTGGAAATCCAAGCCTTTTTTAGTCTGAATTTCCACCTAATTGCGAAGGCTTCACTGCTAATCAGAAATACCAAAACTTGCAGTCAATATTTGTTACAAGAAAAGCACAGAATTTAGAAAAGCCTAATTATTCAATAGTAGCAATCAAGAAAACAAAGAATGTGGCACTTTTACAGAAGATCAAAACATTTCTTCTGGTGTATTAGAGAAATAATTGAGCCAACAACTCCACTGGATTATTTCAAGTGTGTAAAGTGCTGAAAAAAACCTCCCAGTGCTCCGTGCTGAGCAGGAAAAATTCTGTGCATGGAAACAAATTTCTCTAGGTTACATCTGAAATGAATCTTAACTCTGTTCTTATCAGACGCTGGTGCCAGCAGGAACAGCTCTAGCTCGCTCTGAGGAAAAACACTTGGACACGGCATACCAACACCTCATTTTATGATGCCTTTTCCTGAGGAAAAGTTAAACCAGTTCACTCCAAAAAGTCAGCTGAAAGGTACACAAATTATTGTTGTGCAGATGGGGTGTGTGTGAAATGAAATATGAAATCCATTTGCCAGTGGAATGGAAAAGTAGGCATGGTAGAAGCTGTAGGGATAAAACACTAGAATTACTCAGATTGCTTTATGATACAACACACAGAGGGCTCAGCCTTTCAAAGAACTCATCTTTGGCCTCCGGAAAGGCTCCCTCAAGGATGATTTTTGTTTATGTTAAAGCTGGCCACTGTCATAATAGCAAATGTCTTGAAAGTACACAAGGGTCAGGCTTTCCTGCTGATTGGGAAAATTTGTGTTTAGAAATTGGAGTGCTTCCTTAAGTGTTTCATGAAAGGAATTGTTTATTAATTGAACTCTGGCATTTTAGCCACCAGGCTGTAGCAATAAGAGGAGTGGCTGCACAGGTATAGCAGGCATTGGATGCTGAAGTGGTTCAAAGGCTCTAACCTGGAATCTCCAGAGTCACACCCATGGTCATATCAGAAATCACAACTGAGACACTTCAGCTTCTATCAGCAACAAAATCACATAAACCACGCTTGTTTCCTAGACAGACATTACTGTTTCCTTAATTATAGACCAAGATTTCTAACTTTTTTCCTTTTTTTTTTTTTTTTTGAGAGAGAGAGAAAGAGAGAGAGAGTGAGAGAAAGAACTGTGAGCTCTGACCCACTGGCCTGGATCAGGAAGCTTTAAATACCTTTGTCGATGTTCTCTAGTTCTGCTGCCAAGGCCGTGGCCTCCTTTGCAAGGACCAAATAAAAACTCAGAAGTGGATAAATTCTCAAAGAACTGTAAGACTGAAGAAGCTGTTCCTTTTCCAGAAAGGGTAACAAAGGTATCTTTATATATCCTGCTCAAACAACAGGAGCTGTGGGAAGAGGAGGGGGAGCAAGAGCAGAACAAGAGATTCCAGATATTGAGTAGGCCTTTATATATTCTTATACACTGATTTTAGGAAGAAAATGTAGCCCATGAGGGCAAGTTCAAAGCAGCAGTTGGTGTTGTCTGGGCTTTTCAAACAGTGCTTGAAGGAGCTCCCTGAAATAGTGATGACAGCTCATTTTTGCACCTCAAATCTAAGATATATGTGACAAAAAAACCAGGTAGATTTGGGGTATTTTAAAGCTGAAGAAGCAGTTCTTAAACTGTGGTCTATAGATACCTGCATGTTCCCAAAATTCTTGGTGAAAGGCTTGTGAGAGGTTGCTGTTGAAAGGTGAGGCTTTTTCCTTCTTTCTTACTGCAAAAATGGATCGCTGGGCCTGAAAAATACATGAAATACATGAAAATCCTCCTCAGTACTACAGTTCTGCTGGAGGTCACCCTGAAGGATGGCACCTGATCTTTAGTAGGAAGGGACTGGATAGGATATCCGATGTGAATTGAAGCAATTTCTGCATTAAACTGGTGTTTGTACTGCAACAACCTGTCCTGATATAGCATTCCAAGGAAAAAAAAAAAAGCCTTTTTTTGGTGGTTTGTTTGGTGCATGGCCTATTTTTTTTCCCCTTCTGTGCTTATAATCACATACAAGCAATGACAGCTGCAATCTTTTTGATAAACATAAAATAAAATCTGTATCTTGTTCCTTGGAGTTCCACAGCCTAATTTCTCTTACAGAAGAGCACTCAGGAAGGCAGGAGAGGCCAGGGGAGGATGAGCAAGGACCTGTTTCCATCCCTCTCCATCTTTTAGGGCCTTCTGCCTAACAGCAGTCAGGGCTCCTCTGACTCTTGCCAAACTTCTTTTTATTTTTTTTTTTTTTTCCAGGAAGAATCAAGGAATTTCCACCCCTATTAAGTAAAATCTTATTTCAATGGGAATTACCACGAAAATTCGGAACAAAAATATTTGTGAAATGGTAAACCCACCCCATATATTAAAAATAGAGTGCATACCTGTGTCAATATGTATAAATGGTTCTGAATAGGGGTATGGGGCTCATTTACAGGATAATATATTTTCATTTTTCAGAGTGTGAAAACAATGAAATAATCACCTTTTGAAATGTAAGCAAGCACTGTGGGTTTTGTTCCAACTCCCCATTTTAGCACTTTGTCCTGAAATGCTTAGGAATACATAGAAAATGTACAAATCTGAAGTTTTCTAACATTAAGTAGGCTTTTAGTTATTTTTATACATACATATATATGCATATATATATGCATATCTTTATATATCCTACTCAAACAACAGGAGCAGTTCTATTTTTATATATAAAATAGAATATGAAGAAACTATACTTTCTATTTCTGAAAGAGTAACAATTTTCAGTTACAATTTCAATAGTAATTTATTTATTCTGAGATACTCAGCAATAAAGAAAGGCATTTCTGGTCTTCCATCAAGTCTTTGAGCCTCTGTATTCTCTTAAGTTTTTGGATTTACATTTTGATTAGCTATCCAGTATTGTCTGACTACTTCTATGGATTCTTTCATTATTTGTTTTCTTTCTCTGTTGTTCACAAATAGCCTTTGTATTTTTCATTTGGTTTTTTCCCCCCTGCACCCAGCAGAATCTTTGTAGATATCAAACGTCACAAACAGAGCTGGTAAAACATTTCTGCTCTGAGAAGGCTCAATTCCTAACCCACTAATTTAAGGGTGGAATTATTTCTGGGGATGTTATGAGCCTATGTGCTGAAGAACCTCTCTTCTGTGAGTGCAAAGGCACCACCACTAATACAAATGACCTGTGCAGAGATGTTCTCCATACATGGTGAATTGGTTTCATTGAAATTCTCCCACAAAAAGCCATGCCTCATGAAGTTTGCCTGCTGATTTTGACATCCAGTTTTCAAAAGCAGTCAGGGAGGAGTACATAGAACTGCTTTATCTTTTTATATGTCATTCAAGGATGTATAATTCCTATTTCTTCAAGCCTGCAGGTAGGGAAAATGTTGGAGGACATGGTCCATTTGTCTATCACTGGAAGTGATTCAAGGAAAGAAGAGCATGAAAAGTTTTGGAGTCTGTGATGCAAAATGTGCTATTTACAAATTTAACTTTTTTTTTTTTTTTTTTTTTTTTTGTGATTCCAGGGTTGAAACAGAAGAATATGATTTTAGAAAGAAATTATGTTACTGACCACTGAAAAGTGAATATCAGAACACTTGAGCAAATCAAATTGTCTCTGATACTTTGAGAGGAAGAAAGGAGGTAAAAATTGCAGGTAGAGAGTTCCTATAGAAATGGATTTTGATTGCTCCTGTCAATTTGCTTTTTCTGTAGACGGCTTTTCATCTCCTCCTACTCTAATGTGGTTCAGAATTCAGTCAGAAAAATAGAAATATAAGCAGTCTTTGGGCAGTATTTCACTGTGTTTATGTTAGGACTTACCTGAAAAATTAGATTCTCAGGGAAAAAAATCCCAAACTTGTTCTTTCTTTTAAGTTTTATGTAATATAAGGTAAAGGACAGGGACACAGTAATGTTGGTAAAAGAGCTGATCAGCCCTACCTCCACTCAATTCTTGTCTGAGAGGAGTCTGATATGAGGACTTTATCCTCTGAACCTTGGCTTTCCACATTTTAAATGAAGTTTTAATGCCCGTGGAAGGTGTTAGGCTGACGGTCCAAGGAGCAGGGAAATAACCTCAAAAAGTGCACGCCTCACACCCTTCATAAAAATATCACAGCACACTGTAAAATTAAATTAGACTCCTTGTTTTGCCCACAGATCAAATACACCACAAGACAGAGGAATGCAGGGGATTTTTTCTCCACTACCCTGCAAAAAGGACTTCAACACCAACTCCCAAGGCTTCCTCAAAGGCGTGCGGCTAATCCCATTTGGTCTCTATTCCTCTTTAGTAAGCCTGAAAAAAATTATGTGGTCATAACAAGTACAAGTTAAGCTGGTGTTTTCTGTGGTGTAACCATCCAAGGGGAATTGGTTTGTACCAGTTTTTCCTCTCCAAGGTGAGAAATCATGCAATGGCAGCATAACACATGTGGTTCAAAGGCTGATGGGTTTGAAGGAGTGACCTAAAAGGGGATAACACACCACAGTGGATAACCAGGAACTTAATGTCAAAAATAACAGCCACTATAAGGAAAATATTCAGGCAATTGTAATTTTCTCCAGCGTTTCAGTCACGAGAGAAGAACACTAACTCTGGCAAAACATGCTTTTTTTTTTTTGGTTGTTTTTCTACAAGAATATTTAAAAGATAATGCACAACACTTCAGTTTACACTGGAAAACACAAAAGCCACTGGGTGTTAGGACAAACAGAATTAAAAAAAATGAATCAATCATATTTCAGAGGCTGTCACAATGGGGAAGGAATTGGTTACTCCTTAGCAATTGCCCATATTAAAGCACTTATGCCAATAAAACATTTACACTCCTATTTTTGTTTATAGACTTAAAATGTATTTTTTTTGCCTGGTACACTGTGGCAAACCCCTGCTAGGGAGGTGAAGAAAGTAGGAGCTGAGGTCTAGTCCTAACCAAGAACTTTGCACACTGAAATCCCTGACAATTCTCACTCGGCATCTCACCCACCTTTTCCTGGACTGAGCTTTTATATCCTCAGATTCCTTGGACCCCAAACAGTCAGTCCACAGATCGAGGCAGGGCACGAAAACAGCAACCCTTTCTTTGGTCAGTGAGCTCCCCAGGGCAGAGAGGCCAAAGTGTTTGGGTGGTGTGAGCTGGCCTTGTGCTGACCTCTCGTGCCAGCCCTTTACCCTTGGCTCAGCTGGGCATTCTCCTCTGGCCCAGCAGGAAATCCACTGGGGCACCTCACCTCCATCCAGGGGGCAGTTTTGGGAGCTATAAAATAAGATACCAAGGTGGTAGAAAGAGTCCAAAGGAGTGCCATGAGGACGGGCACAACCCCACAGAACTCCAGGAGCATTTGGACAGTGCTGCCAGGGATGCCCAGGAGGGGTTTTTTGGGGTATCTGTACAGGGCCAGGAGTTGGAATTGGTCCCTGGGATACCCTCCTATCTAAGCATATTCTAGAAATCTCTTTCCTGCTCTCAGCAGGAAAATTGGAGAAAGTGCTCTGCATCCATTCCTACCTTTTTTTTTTTTTTTAGTAGGAATCCTTGCAATTTTCTCCTGACTTCTTTTCACTGGAAGAAAGGAGGATGAAAGGAATAAGATTTTTTTTTTTTTTTTTTTTTTAGTTCAACAGGATGCATATTATTAAGTTGTAGAAATCCCATAAAATAATGGAACATTAGAATCATAGAGTGACTTGGGTTGGAAGAGACCTTCAAGATCATCCAGTGCCACCCCCTGCCATGGGCAGGGACACCTCCCACTGTCCCAGGATGCTCCAAGTCCCAGTGTCCAGCCTGGGCCTTGGACACTGCCAGGGATCCAGGGGCAGCCACAGCTGCTCTGGGCACCCTGTGCCAGGGCCTCCCCACCCTCACAAGGAGGAATTTCCTCCTAATATAAAAATTCTTAACCTAACCTTTTTGTCAGTTTGAAGCCATTCACTTCATGTCCTTGTATCAAAAATACCCACAGTGGATGAAGCAAAGTGAGTGTGCTGAGTATGTGATTTCAAAGTAACTGATCTAGAGGAACAACACTGTTGTCCAGTAAAACATCTGGTCAATAAAATGGCAGCAACTCCCATGCAATTATTAAATCAACATATTGATGCCTTTCAGCCTTACTGCATCTTTTCTAATTAGTCAAGATGCAGAAGATGATTATAAAATACGGAATCTATTATGTCATGGTCTGCTTAATCTGGTTATTACCCAATGAACCAAAGTTTTGTGAAATCCATCCAGGATCCAAATGGCTTTTTCACATGAGCTCAGAGCTATTTTACTGTTGCAAGCAGGCCACTTAATTCCCAGGGAAGGGAGTGGTCTGGAAAGCAATATGGAAACGAGCCTTTCCCTTTTGGGGAGCCAGGGGTCATATTCCCCTAAAAAAAGTAACCTGTAGCTGTGGTGGAAAAGACATTTACAAAGAGAAAGCTGCTTGAGCAAGAAAGTACAAGAAGTGTTGCTCAGCATGTATTTTGACCTAGGAATTTCATACGAGTTTAGCATAAAAAGGACAAGAGCTCTCTTTTTACCTCGTGAAAAAAATTTCACCACTAGCAAGTCAACTGCACCAACTGAGCTGTTGTGTGTCAGCACAAAGCTTCCATTTGGCAAACAGCTGTCTCAGCACAGGTAAAAACACTTAAAGGGAGATAACAAGACCAGAGATGTGGCTGGAGATGCAGATTTCTATTTCCAGGTGTCAGTCATTCAAGGATATTCATAAGGCAATTTTTTTCTTGCTTTGTACGTTAGTTTCTTGTTGAAGAAACACCGCTGATGTGAGAGGGGGATGGCTGTGCCTAAAATTAAAACATCAGAAATGTTGCTTCAGTTATGGCTAAAATTACACTGAAATCAAGAGAATAGAGTAGGAAAAACACCCTCATTCTCATGATAGAGAATATTATACAAGACACACAATCTACTAAATGAAAGTGTTGTCACTGTTGATTTCTGCCAGGTCATAAAGAAACACATGATATTTCTCTCAATAAAGGGTTAAAATGAATCAATATTGAAGGTAAAAAGATAGATAGGAAAGTTTAAAAAAAAAAATCTATTACGAAATACTAAATCTCCACAAGTGAGTACCCAGTACTGTGGGTACTATACTTTATCTGGTTCCTTTACAATCATTTAACCAGAGAAACAGAGATGTAAAATATCAGATTAGAACAGTTCTTTGCCCTGATTTCAGAACAGCCAAGTAGAAGAACTAAAATGCCTAACCCAGATCCTCACTTTTGCATTTCAAATAAATCACAATAATGATTTTTTTTTTCCAGCTATGGATATGGTACTTTCTCCTTTCCCCTTTTCATTTGGAAGAGCTGATTTAGCAAATTCTCATTTTTCTTTCTTAGGTTTGCAGGATTAATTTTAAGTATATACTAAAATATTTTGCTACATTAGGGTTACACATGGTAGTACTTTTAGCAAATTATTGAAGGAAAAACAAAGAAGGAGCTTCCAAGACACGGCTTGAGCAATCCCAATAAAGGCAGAGCTCATTGCTGGAAAGCTGAAATTTTTGGAGGGGAGGGACTCATAAAGGAAGAGCATCAGTGATAAAGAATTTGGCTCCTTGGAGAATTAATGTTAATAATTACAAGTCCTGCCAATACGCAAACGGCCTGATGGAATTTGTCAGGTTCTGGCCTATCAGCAGATGCAATCTCCTTCTAAAGAATAACACCACCTATTTATCATAAGTAGCTGAGCTATAAATCAGACAGTACAGAAAGGAACTGCAATAAATTGCTCAGAACCAAGTTATATTTTGGAGAAAATCCACTGTCTTGTCCCAACAGTAGAAACACACTTTGGCAGGCCAGTGCTTTATACATTTGTGTTTAGTCCCTGTCAGAATAAGATGTTTTTCCTTCCTACCTCTATCACTGTAATTTAAAAATAGGCTATTAAAATTTAAATTATTTATTATTTTTTCCTTGTTTGACATTGTCCATATAGAAGGAAAAGATAACATTTGTGTTTCTTGGTTGGTGTTTTCAGATTGTTTTCCCAAGCTTGAATTCAGGGAACCACGTCCCAAGCCACAGGGCCAGTGAGGTGGATGAGTTCATCCCTGTACCTTCTGGCCCTATAAAAAAACCCAAAACATTCCCCAGCTCAGAAAAAGGCATTTTTCCAGGGAAGTCTAAAAGTTATTAAGCAAAGCTTTCCTTGCCTGTGAGTTGGACTCTGTGCTCTGCCAAGCACTGGAAAGGGAAATTCTCCTTTGCCCTGGGGCCAGGCCAGGTTGCTGGGTCAGACTTGATGTATCTCTTTCCTTGAGGAGAGCCTGGGATGGCTGGGAGCTCCCAGAGGGATGGATCCCTTCCCATCCCTGCTGTCTTCTCAGAGGGGAGGGAGGGGTTCTCTGCTCCAGGCTTTGCATACAAGGACAGGGCTGAACAGGTTGGCAGGAGAGCAATTTCAACGTTCCTTTCAAAACTTTTTGGGTTTGCCTTCACAGAAAACTGTCCAAAAAATATGTTCATGCGTCAGTTCACAATTAATTAAAAAAACATGGGTTCACTGATCTTAATCTGGGTTTGTAGAACATTGAAAGCAGAATTTACAATTGTTTTTCATGGAGATAGGTAGCAGAGGAAGTACCTAACACTTATTCTGTCTATTTTAGTCTGTTGAAGGTAGGTAGCAGGCCCTGGGGTTAAAATGATACACAAACCCATTTTCTTGTAGGGAATCAGGGTAATTTCATAAAATCATGGAATGGTTTGGATTGGAAGGGACATTAAATGATCCAGTTCCAGCCCCTGTCAAGGACAGGGACACTTTCCACTATCCCAGGCTGCTCCAAGCCCTGTCCAACCTGGCCTTGGACATTTCCAGGAATGATGCAGCCACAAAAATAATCCCTCCCACTTTATTTCTCTCACCCCATAACAAATTACAGGTAGGATCCTGAAACCAGTGTGAACATTAAACCTCTTAATATGTAAAATACTACAGAGTTGTGAGGCCCATCCTAATCCATTGGATGTGTCAGGAAAGGGATACATGAGATGTTAATATGTAGATCCTGCTTTACTGGGAGGACTGGAATCACTGCACTGGGCACACCAAAAGCTGGCTAAAGTTTCACACAGCCACTACAGCTTGTGTGGACACTCTGGGTAAATCATCCCCCACAACTCAGAACCCTTCAGTGGTGCCCAAAGACACGCATGAGCTTTTGCTCAGTAATTAAAGATTATCAGATGGGCATGGAGGAAGGATTTGGGGCATTGGAATACATCCCCTTGATCTGCCAAGCTCAGTGGTATGCCAGCTGTGAAGGACTTGTTTAACCAAATCCTCATTAATGTATTGACTGCAGGGAGGAGAAAAAAAATTCTTTAATACCACCAGGAGTAAATTAGCAGGGACTAAATCACTACTTTCCACCAATAACTCCTGCTTGGTTCCTGTCTCCAACTCTGCACCTCATCCAGCCTCACCAGAAATTCCTGCTTTATTTCTGGCAATATCCCATGCTTTATCTGGGCTGCAGTGAAAGTAAACAACAGTTGAGTCAGAAGATGTGATGGAGCATCCAGAACCCAAATGTCTCAGGGTACCTCATGCTGCAGCATCCCCCACTCCACGACTGCTGTACCAGGAAAAAGAGCACTCTCCATTTCCATCACTGATTTTTTTTTTTAGATGTAACAACTTCCCTATCTTGACAGGTGGAGGTGCATATCTGTCAGTTCTGCTGTGTGTGCCTCATGATCTCAGAGATAACCTTTTGAGATTAGGCTAAAAGTTTTTGCAACCAGCTTTAATCTCAGAAGAGTTATACCTTGCTCACAAAATGGTTTCTTAGTTTCCTTATTTTCCTGTTCTTCATGTCCTATTATCCTCTCCTATTGGAACAGTTCATCTGACTGAATTTATTTTCTAAATATGTTCCTCAGGATTTTCCCACAGATTTGCAGCCCCTGGAGGACAACATTTTGGTCCTGCTCATTATCTCATCCACTTCCTGGGTGGGTGGGGAAAAGTCCTCCTAAAGGTGTACAGGAGGAACTGCAGAGGCTGAGGAGAAACTTCCAGGTATTATAGCTGCAGGTTTATAATGAAATATTAATAAAGTGACTGGACTGAACAGCCAAAGAAGGGAAGTGCTCTTTGGTGTGCCCTAGTCAAGCTGAGAACACTGAAATCACAGCATATGTTTTCTCTCTTCTTAAAGACTGCAGATTATTGCAGGCAGGCTTTATTGTGGTCTATAATTTTGGTTTTCTACCTCTGACTATGCCAAACAGCATTTTTTGTTTTGTTCAGGCAGCAATCAAGAATGGTATGTTATCAAGCCACAGTGCTGTGACCTTTGAATTTAAAGAGAATACTCCAACTACTTGGAGCCAACACATATATTAAATTCTAAGGTTGGAGGAAGGGTGAAAAGCAGAGGACATGTTTTTTAAGATGTCTTGCAACTCTGGAGCTCAGTTCTTCATTTCTCTTCAAGATTTATTGATTTTGGTGCATGACTACAGATTTTACAAGGATGTTACACAAAGGGCATTCCATTTATTTTGGTCAGCAGCCAGACAGTTAAATTTCTAAACAGCTGTCTGGGACTAGATGAACACATGGACTCAAGATGTCTTAAAATAAAATGAAATAACGACTTGAATGCTGTTTCTTCCAGTATAGGTGTGGTATAAATAAACAATTAAAATAGTCTTCCTTTTTGTGTACATGGGGAAGAAACAGAAAGTTTCTTCAAGTGAATATTAAGTCCTACCTTCAGTACAATTAAATGCAGCAAGTTACTAATTAATTTCCTTCCTGGGAGAACACTTAACAAGGCTGAGAACTTTCATAGAAAATATTTAATCAGTTTTTTGTAATAAACAACAAAAAAACCTCAACACTGTAAAACAAATCTTTGATTCTTACCTGTATTGTAAACCTTTCTGTTTTTTTCAACCTCCTTCTTTATTGCAATAAAAGACAAAATTGTCATCCATATTTCTTTGTCTCTCAAAATACAGTGTAAAAATTTAACTGTATTTAGTGGTTATCTCATTAATTAAGGTATATGGAATTATGTTTTTGTTATTGTTTTCTTCCTTGTGTTACTTGTAAGTAACATAACTGGGAAATATAACTTGTATCAGTGTGCAGCTTCCCATTATTCATATCCTGAGAGCATTAAAGGTGAATGAAGTACTGAATATTTCCAAGCTATCAGAAAACAATGAGAAATTGAAAAAGAATCGAGATTACTGCATGTTTTTTACACTGAATGACTGACTACCTGGTCCAGAATAAGGGCAGCCTGAAAGGAGCTTTGACCCAGGCTGAGAGAATTACTGAACAAAGATTTTGGTGATAGGATGGAGGTGTACAGTTAGTATCTCTCTAACTTCTGCCATATCTGTTGTGCCAGCACAATAATTTCTTTTTTTCCCTTTTTTTTTTTTTTTTTTTTTTTTTGAGCAGGAGGCAAGGAGGGGGTAGACTAGACTTTTTTTTCAGTCAGATTAGACTCCCATTCCATCTCCCTGTGTAGAAGCAGAAGTATTTGCCACAGAATAATCAAAGGGATAATGCAGGAAGGAAGACGTGGCTAGAAAAGAGGGAGATTGCTTACACAGAACTCCAAGAACCACAAAACCAATCAGGTCAGCACAGGCTTTACAGAATCCAGTACCAATACTTCTAATTTGGACTAGAAAAGGAGCAGTGTTACAATTAAAACCCAACAACCCCCAAACTTCAAAGAAATCTAATCTGAGTATGGCTGAGTGCAAATCTCTGAAGAGCTTGACAGCCACCAACTCTATTACAATCAGATGCTTCTGAGGAATAACCCGAAGCTTTCTCCTTCAGAACAGCAGAACCAAAAAGCCTCGGCTTATTGCTGCAGAGAACACAGGGAGAGGCACCTCCCAAAGGCTGGTTTTAAGGGCCTGAGGCCTGTAGCTGCTTATTAAAAGCTACACATTAAACAAGTTACATTCCACAGTACTCGCAGAACTCACCAGGATTTAGGTCTGGTTCTAAATTACATACGAGGTTCAAACCACACCAGACTTGATTTTTTGGTTTTAGAATAATAAAATCATTAAGGTTGGAAAAGACCTCTAGGATCATTGAGACCAACCTGCTTTGAGAAACAGGAGACTATATTTAAAAAAATAAAGTTGTACAAGTCCATAATGAGAATAAAATGCCCTATGGAACAATTATCATGCCTTTCCCTTCCCCCACAAGAACACTTCAATGATTTGAACACTGCCCAAAACTGAGGGGCATGGACCTGCCATTAGAGATAAGAAGACAATCCAGTAGAGGTTATAGAGATTTTTACAAGTATAGTAAATTTTAGGCATCTAAGCTTTAGCTAAACATTTAGTTACTGATCCTTTCTGGCTTAAAAATTCTTTTGAAGTATTCCTGTGTGTATCCCTGTGCTGGCTGTTGGGACAAGTCACTGAAGAAATGCTTCCCTTAGTGCCAGTTGTGAAAGGGGTTTGGGGAAATGTGATTATTAATGAGCATTTATAAGGTCTCTCTGTAGATTCCCTCCTAATGAGATCAGATTTTTAGATGTGAGGTGAGCTTTAGCCTGTAGTCTTATCTAATCTGAATTTAAGACTGAGATCTCTGCATGTGAAACTAAAATGCTGGGAAATTAAAATACAGCTGCCTGTATTGTAATCACAGAACTGTACAGAGAAATGTTTTCATTAATTCCTGATCTGCCTGTTTTGACAGCAGCTTAGTTGTCTGATAACGGCAACGAGACAAATTAAATCCTGCTGCAGGCAGTACACAGACCACATTACTCAAAAAGAGAAATTAAAAACTGTTGAACATCTGTTATTACTGTGAATTTAATCTGTAGAACAACTTCATTATTTTACTTCACATATTTAAGTTTATTAGCGAGGAAAAAGCGAGCGTCCTTGTGGTTAGAACATTGTTTTCTGGGGTAAAAAAATTCTGTTATTTATTCTCCTATTTATCATTGATTCCAGAGTGACTTTCTACAAATAAATTAGTCTGTTTGTACCTTAGCTATCCCATCAGCAAAATGGGAATACTATTAGTGGGAGTACTCTTACTGCTCTCTTCATGAGGTGCTGGGATATTAATTAGTTTGAAATGTGCCCTGATGGGAAATGGCATAAACTACTTCCCAGTATAGAAAATACTTAGTCTCATTTTGTAGCTGTGAACTACTGTGAATTAAGTCTACCCAAGAGTTCCAATCAGAAAATGAAACTATTTAAGAAAAAAATCCAGTTTCCAGAGACATAAAGGAAATTAAATAAGATATAAATATGAGAGAGAAAACAAAACAGTAAAATTTAAAATTTAAATTGTGTGTAGCTGTAACGTGAATGGAAGTTCGTCAGACTTTATGGAGAGTGCAAATTAGATGTGCATCTTCTGACTGAATTTTGTTAGGATTGGCTTGATATGATTAAACCCAGCTATATTTCAGCTTTTATATATGATACAGATATAGCAAATGCCAATAAATGGCAGTCTGGATTGCAAGATGAGGAACACTGATGACTTGCAGAAAGACCATGACTTAATCAGAATTACAGGAAGCAGGTTTAAATAATAATCTGTCCAGTAAAAAGTGCAATGATGATACACACAATTTTATATGTCCTATAAAGAAAGCCATAAACAATATTGCAAAAGATACAAATATTCACAGATAAAACTACATACTAGAGCTTTCCTATGAGTTTGCATTAATAGGTATATCCTGTCTTTCCCAAAATACCATGGAATATTATGTAGGAATTCCTAATGACCATCAGCTAGAGAGCACAGGAGCACAGCTGATCACACTTTTGGAACAAACATGGTCTCTAATGGATGGGCTAAGCATTGTGATGAGTCTCTGGTGTTTGCAGGTTGTAATGCTGCTTTCAAAAGGAACAGGATACCTACAATGAGCTCCTTGTTTGCCATGAATTAACCACCCTCTCCCAGCCCTCCCTATTTGTCAAGATGTAGACATGAATCAAACTCTGGAGGTGTAATAAAGAGCTGGTAACTCTTTCTTCCTTCCTCCCCCCGCCCCCAAGCTCCCCTTTCTTTTCCAAGATCCTCAGAACTTGAGTTAAAGAAGTTTCTGTATGAACAGATCATGTGGCAGTAAATGATGATATGTCACAAAGTGCTCCTTTATTCACCACTTCAGCCACTTTCAAGCAGACCTAAATCACATCCTCTGCCTCAGAAACGCCCGGATACCTCCTGTTCCTGCCTGAGCACTGAATGAAATGCAGTAAAATGAAATTAAATGCTTCCTGAACAGTGAAGAAAGAGCAGATTTAAGCATTTTATATTGTACCTATAAGCACATTTACCACCTGAACTACATACTAATTTCCACCATATCTCCCTAAATCTCTCTGCTTTCTGTGAAGTTCTTTTGCCACATCAAGTCACAGTGATCGTCCCTTTTCAATAGCTGCACTCACCATTTTCCTTTTTATGAGATTTTAATGAGTTTGGCAATTATTTGTCCATTCACAAGAGTGAGAGCTGATCTGAAGCAAAAATAGGAGGGAAAAGAGCAACCATTTCAGGAAGATTTAAAAGCTTTTTCAGCTTCATGCCTGATGTATTAGCTGATAAATTACAAAACCTGCTACAGCAAGAAGGCAGAGGTGTAGAAAAGCATTATTTGTGCAATATGCTGCCTTTTTGAGAAGGATACCATCTTCTAGGATCTGGGACAGTTATTCTGACACAAGTTGTCCTTCTAGCAAATGATGGGGATGCCAAGCATGGCCCCATTCCTAGCCACTGAAAAAGTGAGTGTATGCCTTAAAAAAACACTGTTCATGCAGTTAAATAATTTTTATATTTAATTTTTCACTTTGGTTCTTAAGGAATTATAAACTGCAACCCTCCAGTGACTGACTTCACCCTTAACCTTATGTTATACTATTTTCACAACAAAACTTTTTGTCTTCTTCACTGGTGCTTGTGTCCAGGAATGTTTTCAGCTCACCTCCAGCTATGACTGAAGCTTTAGAAATATTTCACAAGGAAATAAACCCTTTTCCTTACTTCTTAAAAACAGTGTTTCACTAAAATGAAAACGCTAATTTTTTTATTTCCAAACAGTTTTTCTGCTTTTCACCACACCTTTTAGAGTAAATATTCATGGACTCATGGAATGGGTTTGAAGTGGATTTAAAATTATTCAGTCCCACCCCTGCCCCTGTCCAGGGACACCTTCCCCTGTCCAGGATTGCTCCAAGCCCCCAATGTCCAACCTTGCCTTGGGCACTGCCAGGGATCCAGGGGCAGCCACAGCTGCTCTGGGCACCCTGTGCCAGGGCCTCACCACCCTCACAGGGTGCCCAATATCCCTTTTAAACTGTCTCTATTTAAATTTAAATATCATAAAAACTTTCCTGACCATCCATTTAAGAGGTGAAAATATGTAAAAAAATATCAGCTAACTGATAGTGTGAGCTAAATTTCAAATATCAGAGTTAGCTAATCCTTTTGGTAAAAACACCTAATAGAAAATTTAATAAATTGATGATGACAATAAGTTTCATCACATGAAAACAAAAAGAATACAATGAAATATCAATATAATTTCTTTCTAATGTAGACTCCAGCCATATATTACCAGTCCAGTGGTTGCCACATCAAAGCCATAGAATCAGCTTTGCTTAAATAAAATTTCTTTGCAGATCTAGGAAACTGCTTCTTGCCTTCCTAAAATGGAAGCATTCCCTCTCATCTTTCTTTTTGGAGGCACTTTCTGTGTGTTTGTCCAAGTTCTTTGTAGTTCTGATTAACTATAGTCACCTATTTCATGTCACAGCACACAATAAGATATTCCTCCCCCCGACTTTCTGCATACCCTCCTCCGAATCTAATCAGCTTTAACATAATTAACTCTCAAAGAGATTGAATAGAGTAGCAAGTTATATAAAGGAGCAGTTGATTGTTAAAGATGACAGACAGACCCTGATGCATGAGCTTCCAAGCAGTGAATCTATATAAAAACCTGGTTAATTGGTTAATTACAAAAAGATAGGGGTGTATCATCCATAGCTACCCATCACTCAAAAAAGTTTTAGCTGTGGCATCAACTTCAAGTTACAACAAACCCTATCTTCAACCCTATGCAATAAATTCAGCATTGCAAATGAAACAGAAAAGGAGCATTGGGGCACTTTCAAATTATAAATAAATTATTCCAACTGAATGTTCAAAGAATACCACTGCCTCAGTGAAAAAATTATTTTTTCCCTTTGCTGGAACCCTGCAGAATCCATCTTTAACAAGCTCTCAAACTAAGTGCACACCATGTAAGCAATATTTGGAGTTCCTCTCAGTGTTTCCAACTTGAACCCAGTTAACTGCAGTTCACCTCTTGGAAAATAGTTGCTCTTTTGCCTCAGATGTCTTTGCCATGAATCACAGGTGGATACTCACAGCCACTATTTGTTTTGAAAGCAGAGAATGTTTCTCTACTGAGCTCTATGTGAAGCAGTTCAAATACTCTCTAACATGAGCTTCATGTAAGTTAATTTGCTACTGCAGGCCAGAGCTAAATTATGAATCCTTCAGAGCTGTAGGAAACCTTGTGCTCTTCAGCATTGGCCAAAGAAATCTGTTTAAACACATCAACACTACTCACTTGATGCTTCTCCCTCTTTTTCTCATTCTGGGTTACAAAGTGAAAGGCTCATTAACAAAGGTTTGTATAGCCTAGGCCTGGATGCTTGTGCTTACCTTTTGTAATTATAAAAAATTCCTACTGAATATTTTCAAATAAAAACATGAAAGGAGAAAAATCTCTGTAGAGGAGACAGGAATGAGAAGCAAAAATACTGAAGTTTTAAACAGCAAAAAAACCCTTCAGACGTCCCCAAGAATCAGCTGCTTTTTAATCCTGAGGGCAATAAATCCCTTAGAACAATTTTACTGAGGACAAACTTCATTTTGTGTTACTTGGAGTGTTAAGATCAAGATAAATTTCTGCAGGACATGCTGTAACTCATCCAACAATTACAGGCTGAACACACCGTGAAGTTCATGTGGACAGTGTTTTAATTTTTTTTTTTTTTTTTTTTTTTTTTTGTATCAAAGGTCGCATTTTTTGGCCTTCCTGGTCTTAATATATCTGTTGTTTTTAAAAAATTGTCTTTAAAAGGCCACACGTGTCCCAAGTATGAAATTTTATGAAAATTCCTTTGCTTCGCTTTCTGCAGAATGCGCTTTCTGCAGAATGCGCTTTCTGACAAAGCCCTTATAACCAAAAGGAAATCTGGATATGTTCTACAGTCCAGTTTACAATTTAGAAAGATTATTCTTAATAATCAAGAAACCAGGAGCCTCCACAACTGAATTGCTCGGGGCATTTGGATCACTTAGAGTCATTGCTTATTAAACAGTGAAGAGGTTGGAGGTTTTATGGTAGTGTTTTTCTTGTTGGTCTTGCAGGTTATTTAATTTTTTTTTTAAACCTTATGAAGGACAAGAAGTCTAAAATGTGCAATTACCCTAAACTTTTGAAAAGTTTATTTACATTGAAATCCCTTGCTTTTGCACTCCTGCCTATATACAGCCACGCTTATTTACACTTCTTATCTCCATGTTTTTAATGAAATTATCATGAAGAAATCTAAGAGAAGTAGAAGTTCTGGGCCATTTCAATTCTGTTCCCAGAAAAAAAAAGGTAGCAATGTGTGTTGCCCATTTCTCAGTAGCTTTTTCCTTGTGACAGTACTAATTTTTTTCCTCTGTCTTTCCAGAAAAAGAAACAAATACACCTGGTATGGAAAAACTTGTGTATAAATACAGGAAAAAGGGATACCCCTTGGCAGTTCATGAGGAAGGTCAGACTGAGGCTAAATAAACAGGATACTTTTCTCTCCCACTCAAATAATGAATTCCTAAGTGTTTCATGCCTTAATCAAATTAAGGAATGAATTCTGTATTGGTCCCTGAGCACCCTAATTCCAGAAAGTCTCATTTCTCCTGGGGTTCTCACCAGTTCATCCAGCTAACACACCACAAATCAAACCACCCTTCTTGAAAGTTCTTTTCATTGTTTTTACTCATGGCATTTAGGTTGCAAAATCTGACTGTTTCCTCAATTACCAAATGTGAATCACAGCTTTTTTTTTTCTTTAAAAAAAAAAAAAAAAAAAAAGTAATCTTCCCATCCTCTTGGTTGAAGCAGAGAGGAAGAAACTTTTTATATGTGAGCTTTATCTTGACCCAGGGGTTTCTGGGTTTTGGCATTCCTGTTGTGTCCACCTTTCCACTGAGGGGCAGGAAATGAGGGAGAGAGCAGCTGCCGCCTCAAACATACTGACTCCAACCAAAATCTCCCTCTTGGGGATTTCAGTTCCCTTAAACCAGGCTGATTCAGGAGCAAATTTTGCACTGAGTCAAACTTTTCTCTTCCAATTGGCTGCAAGGTCACAGCTGTGCTGCTGTTTCAGGTGTGTCCTGCAATGCAAGCCACCTCTTGTGATCCACACTCCTTGCACTCTCCTTATTCCTCATTCCTTATACATTTAGTATTCTCTGGGAAGCAATGGAGTTCCAGCTCTGAAAAGGCACAACTTTAATTACGAGTATAGGCATATTCTCAAAACTACTCTGCACTAATTTTGGCCCATATCTTCAGCCAAATATATCAATTTTTGTTGGTTTTAGAATCACAAAATAACTAAGGATGGGAAAAAACCTCTAGGATTATTAAGTCCAACCTGTTTTGAGAAACAGAAAACTATAATTAAACAGTAAAGCTGTATTAAATGGCATCCCTGAAATTATTCAGTGTCTTTGGACTCTTTTTTCCCCACTAAATTTATAATGTCCTTTTAATACTTAAAACCAGGGAATGCTGCATAAAATGGATTTATTGATTTTTTACTAAATATTCAAAATCTACATGTGCATGTATGAAGAATATAAATATTAGTAATACCAGGAAAGTCATACATTAAAAGGGGAAAAAAGATTTTAATATGTTTTTTGTTAAAAAATTTGCTCAGTTTCCTCCTTTGACTGTGTTACATACACAGACATCCTGCACTCCACTTTTTGGTTTGATGCATTCTAAACCTCGAGGTCCTGACAGCCTGAAAACTGGGAACCCAAGTGATTTACTGACATGATTTTAGTGTTCTTGGGTCAGTTCATCGTGTTCCTGGCTTTTCTCTGGCTTTTCTGCGTAGATGTGCAGAGTTCAAATCTCTGACAAGCCCCATTTAATAACTTGCATCTGTCTGCCTTTGCTAGCCTAGAAAATGATTGCTCCAGTTTGGCTAATAACCTTGCTGTTCTAAACCACTCAAAACATCCTTAGCATTCTATTTATCACAATAAAGAACAGCAGTACACTGAGCATGGGGTGTTGTTTTGAGTTCTGGAGCCTCCATTTCTGTCATGATCTATGTGAGGGCTGGAAACTTGCAAAAAGTTGTTTAGAAAATTGCAAATCTGATATTGGAGTCCAGCTAAATTAACCTCCTTGGTCAAGCCCTCACCTTTCATTAATCATTACCTCTATAAGCAGCTTAAACTCTTGAAATGAGCAACATGGGGAAAAGAATGACATTTGGAGATAGCAGGGGAAGATAGGAAGCATTGCTACCACATGCTTAATCATGGTGGATTTGGGAGAAAATATGGCAAAGAGACCACAGGCTGCACAATTGCAGGAAACAGAAATGCAAGGGGATCTTTCACAGTGATTAGAACAAATGGGACTCATCCATCAATGCATTTCCCCCCAAATTCAAGGGCTTACACGTGAAGAGCTGAAATTACTTGGGGGTATCTCTTACTTAAGACATAAAAATATGTTTTAAAATTTGTTTATGTTAATAGCCTTGACTTTGTTCTCTGTCTTGCTGGTCTGATAGAAAAAGTCCTGTGACCCAGGCAAAGCCTTCAGAGGAACCACTACCTGAGGACGTAGCTGTTCCTCCTTCAGTTCATCTGATGCACTCTCAGGCTTTTTGGAGCACGTTTGTTTTATTTCCCTGCTTTGCCTCCTAAATCAACAGTCTGGAAGCAGCCGCTGTTTTCTTTTTATGACATCTTGTGTTTTCTGTGTTTCAGAGACGGGCAAACAGCTCAGGGCTGGAGATGCTGACACACAGCAATTGCTCAATAAGGGCACTTTTGATGTGGAGGGAATTGGCTTTTTAAGGCGGCGGGAGAAAAACAGTGCAAATACCACTTGTGCTCGGTGGGGTTTCTGGTGGGTGGACACCTCCTGGCCTCTGCTGACACCATCAAAGCTGCTGAGAGCCAGCAGTCACCTCCCAGAGGAACACAGGCAGCTCCTGCCTCCCTTCACAGCAATCTCCTGAGCTGGGGCTGAGCTCAGGAGAAGCTCCTTAAGGAAATGCAGGTCAGCTCGGGGGAGCTGTCAGCCTCCTTATGCACATCAAACAACCTTTGTTTGTCCCTTATTTTGTGGGAAGATGCTGAGATCCCTGGAGAATTTAAGCCAAAGAGCACAAACCTTATATACCCACCTAAATCAGCAAGGCTATCATATGAAAATTCTCATGAGTAAGTATTTCCCAAATATTCCTGGGTTTGATGTGCTTTCTCAGTCCAAACTCCTTTGGCTTCAACCACCACAAGCAGGCCCTGCTCATTGTTAAAAAACTGTAGCTACAGAGAAGACACAAAAATAATGGTGGGAAAGCAGAAATTTAAAATTCTAATGACTATTTAGGACGAAAAGGCAAACCCTGACATGCAGTAATCCAAGAGATGTCAGAGTTTAATAATGCAGGACACTTTTGCAGATAGTGTCAAATGCAGGCTTTCAAAAGTACATTAATTTGATTTTCCCTGTCTGACAGAGCACTCTTGCCCTTCTCACTCTACCAACTGAGGAAACATCAAAATGAGGGAAGCTTAAAACCTCCTGTAAACTGAAACACATCAGCAACTGATGTGACACTTAAACAATTGCAAACATGGTCTCACACCTTTTGCAGATATAGCTTTAAATGATAACTTTTTCTGCCAGCTCCATTTATGAAAGGAATAGGATAAACCAGGTGAGGTACTGTGATTTCATGCATTAACCTTACAGCATATACTTTGAGAGAGATGAAAAAACTCAGAATTCTTCTGAATAATACAAGTCCAAAGATCCAAAAGAAAATGAATAATGGATGTATAAGTCAAAAAAAAATCAATTATAAATGCAGGTCAAATTGATTTACATAATGGAAGGCTTATTAATGATGTATACTTATTGTGAAACATCTCTTCTACTGTAATTTAAGAAACTATATAATCTTTTTCTAATTGTGAAACTTGTAGGATTCCTTGATGTTTAACTTGGCCCCCGAATGTTCACACCAGGCTGTTCATGCAAACTCTTAAAATATTTGGAGTGGATTGCAAAAATAGGAATTAAAATTGCTCTTGGTAGGCCTCAGCTTCCTCCTGCACCCTTCCATTGCTCCTCTGGCTTTGGCAGACCAGGAAGTTGTTAGCAGCAGTGAGGGATGCTCTGTGTTTAGAAGGGGATCCACTGTTTGCATGCAGGGTGAGGTCAGTCTGCAAAAGTGCTCATTAAATGGGAAAGGAAACCTTCACCTGCCAGGCAAAGGTAAAGGGATGGCGTTGGATTGCACCAATAGCTTCCATTTTAAGTTGGTTTTCAACTGCATACCTCAGAAATGCACATTTGCCTTCTATGATGTGCAAAGTATGACTGTCAAATGTGCTTTTTGAGTGTTCTGAGAGCTGCAGGAATGAGCTTCCTACAGCAACACCCAGAGCTGTTGAGGCAGGATACCCTGGGGCCTTGAGATGCAGCATTTCACTTCTGAAGGACTGAAATCATCATGGAGTGGAATCATGATTTGGATTGGAAGGGGCCTCAGAGCTCATCGCATTCAAACCCCTGCCATGGGCAGGGACAACTTCCATTATCCCAGATTGCTGCAAGCACTGTCCAACCTGTCCTTGGACACTGCCAGAGATCCAGAGACATCCACAGCTGCTCTGGGCACTCTGTGCCAGGGCCTGCCCACCCTCACAGCCTCCTCAGAAGTTGGCAGGGCCACGCCTTGACTTTTCAAACTTGAAATCACGAGGCAATGCTTCAGCTAACGAAAGGCAACACCAACTCTGGGAGTTGTTCCTTCAATCCTTCATTCCTCCACATGGACTAAGCAGCATCTGGCCTCCTGCCTTTAAAGACATCAAGATATCCCTAATATATCTTTTAAAAGGTTTCATGATCAAAGGCAAGTCAAATCCAATGTGGTTTAGTGCTTGTGAAACTCTGGAACATCTTTAGGGTTCACAAAGCTTGTTTTAACTTGCAAAGTATTTTCCCTTTAATTAAACCCCATATTTCCCAGCCAGGGTGATTCAGTTTTATATTCAGCTGAAGTGAGAGAGTGCTGTGTGTTCATATAATCTAAAACACACACAACAGAAAGGGAACAGAAAACTGGATGCTAAAAGTCTTCAGACATAAACCAGCAAACTGCTCATTAGCAAACAAAGCAAAAGAGAATCTAAACCGGCAGAACAAGACTTGACTACTCTTGCAACAAAACCACAAAGCAGAAGTGTGATGTCATTAACTTGCTTTAATAAGCAGAGTTGCTATTTAGGGTGATGATGTTCAACCAGAGGAAATCATCATAGAATTTTATAGACCCATGTAAGAGGCTGAAAGCCTCTCCTAAAAAAGCCCTGGGTCAATTTCTGGTATTTTTATTTTTGGAAGGAAGCAAATGAAGGGATTTCAGAAGAGAAAAAAAAAAAAAAAAAAGAAAAAAAAAGAACAAAAATTGAGGGATCAACTCCCAAAGCTAAGCAGGTAATGGCAAACTTAATTTACACAGAACTGAACTGCAGCAATGTGGTAAATGAAGAAAAAGGGAAAACCTACTCAGATTATTCTTACCCAGAGATGTGAGTAGTTGTGGCATCCTGTCCGGTGGTGCCCTCTAAGAACTGAAACAGCAGCTGCTCGATGCTATCCCAGCTGCACTTGAAAATTCCCACTTAGAGAATCATTCCATGGTCCTCACACTTGACTCTGCTGACTTGATTGCCCTCCCTTTTTAGGAAGAACAGAAATAGGATGTGACAGGCTCTAATACCATTCAAAGCTAACTCTAGAGATAGAAAAGATATTCTGGAGATGACAACTAAACTGCTTTTGACAAGTAAGAAAAATCCACTTGCAGTGACAGAGTAGTCACTTGAAAAACTCAGCTTAAGAGAGGTGAAAATTCAAACAGATGTCCAGTCACAAATTGTGATGGTAGAAACAACTGGGAAAGATTTGGGAGCATCCTACTCCTATACATCTCTACTAAAAAAGTATTCCAAATCTGGTTACATAGATTTGTATTTTTCAATAAGCTTCAGTTAAGAGAAAGACAAAAACCTCTGGCTATTCTACATGTGCTGCTACACAATTAAGCTGAAGCTAAACTTACACCAGTGAAGGAAACAGAACCAGACAGAAATCTGCCATTCTGAATGAAGATTTACATTGGACACTGCCCTGGGAAGTGTCATCAAGAGTTTCCTGTTGGGTACTTTGGAGATTTCAAGCTTTTTGCTGGCTCACCAGAGCCCTGCCAGCTTTTATCATTTCTTGCAGACCACACTGTATTCTTACCCTTGGCTCTGAAAACTGTGATTCTTTATTTTTCCATGGCTTTCAGAGTAGGGATTCTCCTTAAAGATATGCAAACTCCACCTGGACTGATTTTTGGAAATCTTTGCTTTGATTCACCAGTGCCTGTGGGAATTCTCAAAGGTGCTCCTTCCTAAAGAAAAGGAGGAACCACAGAGTAAAGGGGCAATATCTCTACTACTGGACTAAAGTAGTCTTTCCTCACCATCCTTCTGTCTATTGCCAAACCACTGAGCTGTTCCCGCTTATTTTAAAAACTTATTTAGAAATCTGAATCTGGATGGGGATAGGAAAGTAAAGTCAACATGAGGTAAGGGGAACAGCATTTCAGTTACTTAGCTTGCACTAGATTCACCCTTATTTGTTATTGCTAAATTAACTCTGGGCTGGAAAGAAGAGGAAGGCTATAATCCGTTGCTTTTAACTCAGGCTTAAAAATTGTGGCTAAAGTTTCTTAGTATTTTGGATTCCTATGCCTAATTGCAATCCCACAGTGGCAACTGCCCTTAGAGAAATCCAAAGAAGTTGTTTATAGGGCAAAACTTTCTTTCCATGGCATTGAAACTTAAATCATGAGATAGTTTTGGGTTTTTTTTTAAATTTTTGTTTCGTTTGGGTTTTTTGTCGCTGGTGGTTTTGGTTGCTTGGGTTTTTTTGGTTTGTCTGGTTGGGTTTTTTTTGGTTCTTACTGTAATATATCTCATCTCTGAAGGCTCAACATCACTGTGCAGAGTTGCTGTTTGTGGTCAGTGCCTAACACTTTATCCCTTCTGAAAAGCTGACTTGGATTTGTCCAAATTCCCAGTAAATGCTGTTCCTGAAATGTTTGTTTCTTGGGACAGTAAATGCTACAGACCCAGTACAGGCATTTACATTTTCCTTTGTCCTGCCATTCCAGTGGAGCTATTAAGTGGCAGAACTTGCAGGACACAGCATTAATTCATAATCTTCCTCATATGTTTTTCTTCACTTAACAGTGCAAAACTGATTCCTTTTTTCCCTAAAGCAAGTCCCAAGTTTCTGATCAGCTCTACTGGTCAAGGATGATGTGGTAGCTCCAACTGTTTTCCTCCTGGGATCTGATGCTGGCTGGATGCCCAAGGGCTTCTCTTTTGTTGTTTAACCACTCTCTTACAAAGTTTGAGGCCTGATAGTATCAGGCCCAATTCAAGTATGAAGGTGAGGGCAACACAAAGTGTTTTCCTGCCACCCCTTGCCTTGCTAAAGCCCCAAAGAGGATCCAATTCTTTTTTCTCCCTAGAAATGTTCATCTGCTCCAATTTAGCCCTAATCTTGCAAGGTGAGGAGCAGTGGGTGAATGTTCAGTTGTACTTCTCTTCTGGCTGGTACTTTTAGGAGAGGCTGACCAGGTGCTTTAACATTTTGAAAGTGAATAGAAGCAGAGAGTAATTGTGAAGACATCTGGAATTTTGGAAGTCATTTTCTCAGGCACAAGAATTCTTCACTTCCCCTTCCCTGGCACAGCCTAAGAGGGAAGTCCAAAGCGTAATTGGAAATCCAAATTGCTACTCAAAGTCCAAACATAACCAAAAATTTGAGTGAAAACTCAGCTGCCTCACAAAACCAGACTGCTGGGAAACACTTTTTAATGACTTTCTTGATGCTCTTGCTTACAGGTGAGCAACAAGACCTCCCTGTCACAGGATAAAGTGGATACATTCTCCTGAAAAAAGGTACTTTTAAGGCTGTGTTTGCACACACAGTTAAGGGTGGATGCAATCCTGATAGGAAATATTTCCTCCAGAGAGCTGTTGGTTTCCTGTCTTTCCTTCTGGTAAAAATGGACCCCTAAGTGGAAGATTCCTTGCATGTGAGAACAACTGCTTGCAAATTTCATTGAAAATGTAGCTTTAAAGCCATGGATGCAAAGAACACCAAGACTGTGCTCATGTCAAGAATCTGCTGAATCCTGTGCTATCCATCTGCCCATGTGTAATTTAATCTGGCACCATTTCCACTGATGTCATGCCTGGAATGCCCAGCTCTGTGGAGAGAGGCTCCCCAGGATGGAGCTGCTGCACGAGGTGGAGAGATCAGCAGATGTGGTAATTCACTCCTGGAATGGTGCTCATCTTGAGTTGCATATTTGAGTAAAGGCAGTTTCTGTACTTTAATCCATGTAGTTTTGGAGCAGGCATGTGTTCAAAAGACAGGTAGGTGAGCCAGGCAGCTGCGCAGCCAGTTCTTCTGGCTGAATATTCCACTTTTAAGGAGAAGTGTTCTGTTATGCCATTCCAGTTCATGTCATTTTTAGGCAGCTGGTTTGCAACTGCAGGAGAAGGAGGGTCTGGCAAAATCTGTTCCATGTAGATAAAGTTCTGCTGCATGAGGAATCTTCCCCCAGCCCAGCTGAGAAAAACTGGGGTCACTTTCAGCCCTGTGCGTAGCTAAGGGGACACAGCCAGCACTCATGTGATGATTTGTTGGTTTCTCTACAGTTTGTCCAGCAAAATTTCAAACATGCCAGCACTATGCTGAGAAATCACAAGGTAAGAGCACAAGATGTTCCAACATTGCTGTCCAGAAAAACCTGGTGATCACAAAGTTGTACCCAGGACTGAGACAATTGTTTATCATTTTTGAAAAATGGACAAAAATATGGCAGTCAGCATTTCTTGGAAAATTTAATGTGATTTTTTTTAGTATCAGAATCAACATGTCATATGCCGTTATTCAAGCCCTGCTGTCACATTGGAGACCATGTGGAGATATGGAAGAGTTAAATGCTTGAAGATTAAAATAAAATTCAATGAGTTTAGTATAAGATTTAATTTTGTAACGTTAAAGGAATTCCTGACAAGAGGTTTTTTCAATTCAAGCCGTTAACATTAAATATAAGAAAAAAAAATGCTGTTACAAAATAATTTTTAAGACCTTTCCTAAAAGTTCTCCTGTCAGGTAGACATTACGAGTGGAAATTATTTCATGGCAGCAGTGAGGGGCTTTAGAAATTCGGTTTTTTTCTTTTAAATGTAGCATAGATGCTGATACAGAGTGCTGCTTTTAGCAAGAAAAGAGCAAAAAGAAAAAGCTAGCAAAAGCTTATGGCTGAGAAGTCTTCTGGAAAGCTAACTTAGATAAGAGAAGCGACAAACATGCCCTTGATATTTATAATTTTCATCTGCTATGTGGCGGCTTTTGACTTTGTGACATTCAAATCTGTTACTGTGAAATGGATTCAGATGTTGCAAAAACGCACCAGATTTTCCAGAGCATAAAATTAATTGTCTCTAGCACAGAAAGCTGTTATTTTTGTTGCAGAAAATAAATCAAAAACAATTTTAGGCTAATAATAAATAAAGCTACAGTCGTAAACAATCTGTTCCCTTTGTTAGGTTTTATGTCGTGTTTTGCATGAGAAGTTCAAACAACAAAAAGTTCTGAAAGCTCCTCTCATGTAAATGACTTTACTCAACAGTGGAAAAATCCATTGGAATGAATCCTCAATGATCTCCTGCACTGAAGCTGAATTCCTCAAAAAAGGGCAAAATACTCAAATAAGACCCCCAAATATATTTGAGGCTTGTAAAAATCTTGTAAAAAGTACAGAACAAAAAAAATCTTTCACTTTTTTCTACAGAGGGACTGACATTCTGTCCCATAAGCAAAGAAATTCCACAAAACCAGGGTTTGTTCAGAGAAATTAGTTCAGAGACTGAAAAAGTTCATAAAAGTTCATAACCTGAAGAGCAAATAGGTTAATGATGCAAGAAATGAGACTGTAAGAAAGGAGAATTTATGATTGGTTCAGAGCTGCTCGATGAGGTGCAAAGCTCTGATTAAAGAGAGACTCTTTGATCACCAAGTGTGAAAACTTAGGAACCCCACAACACCATCAGGAGTGTCATCTCTTCAGACTCCTGCTGCCAGCCTCATGTCACCTCCTGGGGTCCCTTCCTTTGGTAGGACCTTCCACCAAGAGCCAGGTTTGACATCAGAAGCAAACTTAGCCCGTTTCCAGTTAACAACTTGTTCACATTCCTCCTCTTCCAGTGATGCAGATGTGCAAGATTTAGATGATGCCCTTCCCAGAGGAGGAACCTTCACCTCTTATGAGTTTCTCCTCCAAGCACCAGAATGACAGATCTCATCAATTTCATTAATATCCTGCTCAGTTTGATTTTTAAGATCCTCACTACATATACATCTCTAATTTCAATAGCAAGCTTATGTGATTTTTTTTCAGATTTTTGCTTACCCTGAACTAGCCATATCCATGTATCTGTAATTTCATCTGTGACAAAACTAAACTAAGAATTTCTTTTGAGATTGTGAGCTACATGAGCTTAGAGATGGTGTCGCCATCACAAATACATGGCTTTGATTTGCCTACAAAACCCTGCGTGTGCTGAACCCGCGGAGCTGTTTCTCTTCAGATCTTACTCAAAACTGAATTCCTTTAAGTTTTACATCATCAGCGGTGACTTTCCAATTCCCACCTTCAAGTTTCCAGCAGTGGCACCAGAAGCTCCTAGGCTAATCCATGTGTTTGTAAGTCAATTCAGTATCTTGACACAAGCACTTCTGTCTGTCTGCTGAGAGTCCTTTTAAATCCTTCTGGATGTGACACTGGGGAAATGGTTTAGGGGTGAGGTGATAGTGCTGGTGCTGAGGTGAGGGTTGGATCAGAAAATCCTAAAGGTCTCTTTCAGCTGCATCTCTGAATACAGTCTGCTGTACTGTACTTTTGCAGGACAAAGTCTTGATACATTGGTGGGGCTGGGGGGGACTCAGTAGACAAAAATAATTACAGTGCTAAAAAATTCAATAGGCTACAATGGCCTAAATCCCATCTTCCTGCTTCCATGCTTTTTTCCCTATGTTTTTTTTGTACAAACTCACTAGAAGAGGATTAATTTCATATAGATTTAATGGTGGCTGAAGGTGCAGTGGAGGTAACTGTCTATAAGGAAAAAAAAAAAAAAAAAGGTGATGAAGAAAACTGATTACATTTCAAGCAGAGCACCTTTGCTTCCAGTGAGATCTCTGCTGTTTCTCAGTTTTGGAAAGGTTTTCTGATGACAGCGTGGATTGTTTTTCCTGTTGCACTTTCCTTCAGTCTGTCTACAAGCAGTCGTTGAAGTGGATTTAAATGTGCAAATGGTATTTTGAATAGAGTCTGGAAACTGTAACACATCAGAAACGACAAAGAAAAAAACTCTTTAAACTGAGAAGGAATGCAAAACAGGACAAGCAACAGTGCCAGCCGTGAGAATGGAAAAGTTCCTTCTGGTGTTTGCTGCAGCAAAAATTTTGTTCTTTCTAGAACTTCAGGAGATATTTATGCTCAGCAGGAACTAAATATCCAATAGGAATTGGAAACATGAATGTTTATTCATTGACAATGGCACACACAGAGAAACTTTGTGTCTAAGTTCCCCTGTAATTACTGGAGGTCAAAATTATTTCTCTTTTCCCGTGTGGATGAGTATTAAGGCTGCCCTCTCCAAGGTACAGACCTAAGCTTTGTGGAAGACAAAAAAAAAAAAATCAAACTTCTGTGCCTTTCCACAGAGAAAGCAAACAATATCCTCATGCAAGTTCATTAAGACTTCTAAGGGGACACTATCATGCAGGCTTTGTGCTACATTTCTTCAAACTATTAAACTATCATAAGCCTTAGACAATTAGGCTGAGAATTAATTTCTCAGAGACAGCAGGGAACTCTGAGACTGCCACCTCCATCTGCTTTAGTGAGAAGAGAAAAAGCTGAGAGTATCATCAAAGCAGCCTTCATGGGGCTCTGAGGTTTCTGAGACTAAGGCCCAGCTAAGTACTGACATTGCCCAATTTCCTCATGGAGGTATTTAACATCATGTACTGAAAATCAGAGCCTGTGAACAACAAAGGTTTGGAGAGACAACACTCAGTGTGCAAGGTCTGCCTGGAGAAATAAAATTCCAGCCAGAACCTTGCTCCCTGGATCCTCACAAAGAGAATCCAGAGGGGAGAAAGTGAGGATGAGAATTAAAACCATCAGCATATTCAGAAGGAAACAAAGGCATAACCAGTTCCCTCAGAAGCTCTGTCCTCACAGCAGGTATGGTGCTAGCAAATTCCCCCAAGTCACAGAAAGCAATTCCATTGTTTCAATGTCATTGTACTTCCTTGCTGCTGTACCTTGCTGCTAAAGCAACCATTACCAATTAAAAAGTTGAAAAAAAAAAAAAAAAAAAAGTTAACCAATGTTGATGACATTTACCACAAACAACTACACCAAGGACTCAGCTTGGACAGTCTGTGAAATGTTGTCCACAGATAGTTCTGACTCCTCAGGGAGCTGCCCTGAAAATGCACACAGAGCCCAACATGCTGTTTTTGATAACTGCTGTAGTCGGGGCGTTCATGTCCTTTCACACCTTTGTCCACACAGTAAATGCATCCCCACCCCTCAAACCCAGGAAAAATAGCTGGACATCAGTTTTTATTAGTTCTGTATTTCCCTAAAAGTCTGCAAATGCTTCTGTCCTTAGTTTCTGAATACTTATCATTTTATAAGCTTCAGGACTGTTAATTTGACAAAGATGTAAGGCAAGAAAGAAGTGTCCCTATAAAAGGGGAAGATCCAAATTAAAGTGTCCCTCTCACTCCCAAATACCTTAAAATGCTTGGCCCACATGCTTATGAAACAGCTGAATAGGACCAAACAAAGTTGCTAGGAGGCTTTCTTGAGTCAGTTATACCACGTTACAGATCTGTTTCAAGGGTTCCCTCTCCCATTTGCAATTCATCAAGAATGTTGGAAGCTTGGCAAAGAGCTGGGGCTGGAATTGCAGGTACCAACCTTATCCCTCAACAAATGTCCCTTGCATTTAAAGGAGAGAATATATGAAAAGCACTTTGCTCCCACTATTACTTAGCAAAGAGACCCATTCAACTAAGACCCCAGAAAACCCCAAACCAAACCACAAGATTAATCAGATACACATCCTTGCTGTTCCAAAATGACTTCACTCAGAAGACCATGGAAGAACACCCATAACATGTTTATGATGGCTGCGATGTGCTGCTTGTGAGTGTGCGTGTGTATAAATAAATAAATACATATTGGGAAGAAATTCCTCCTCGTTGGGTTGGTGAGGCCCTGACAGAGGTTGTCCAGAGAAGCTGAGCTGCCCCATGATCCCTGGAAGTGTCCAAGGCCAGGCTGGTTATAAGAGTTTCTAAAGCACAGAAGAAGTAAAAGGCAGTCATGTAGAAGCAGAATGTGCCAGGTCTGAGGCTGCACATATTACGGGGACAAACAGTTTTCAAAAATCACCAGAGAACAACCCAATTCAATCACTAAATACTAGAAAATGAAGGAACTTGACTATGTTGCTTTTAAAAAGTTCCAAATTATGCCATTTTCCCAAAACACCCTGTATTTGAAGATTTCACTGCTAACGGTTTGATTTTCCAAACAGTTATTAATAAAACTGATTTTACTTCAACATACTTCAAATGAAATACCCTAGAGTTCTTTTCTTTAGTGTTCCATATATTAACTCTGTTCTGCTCTTTAGCATTTCAAGTCGTTTCCATAGGCATTAATTTGACATTAAAGACGTATTAAGCTCTGGGCACAAAAAACCACAAGAAATGAACAAACCCTCCCAAATCTGACAATTATTTGGCTATTATACTGAAGTTGAACATTAAATTAACATGCAGGCAGACGAAGTGTTAATCAATAAACAAGACATCAACAAGGTACCTGTTAGCATTGCTAAAAATACAGAGCTGTAATATTTCCAAGGATCAACCTTTTGATGACACTTTCCATAAAAGAATGGAAATGCTCTTGGTAGGTGATTTGTATGGCTTACAAATACAAAACTCCTAAGAAAATCCCACGAAGAAGGCTTTGTTTCCAAAGGTCTCTGAAAGCTCCATGTATCTTGAAACAACAAAGGATGTGCACCAGGACTTAATTTATTGCTTTGTTAAATGAATTGCTTCCATGCAACTTCCCTTCTATTAAGATGTAAATGTGGGAAATGAAGGTGGGAGCTGAAAATATCACAGGAGAATTCTTCCCTGAAGGAGGAATTCGAGCTGTGTCCTTACCACCTAGGCGATATTAGCAGCAAGTTGTGAATAGATCTGATAAAATGAGTGTGTATTGGTAGGATAATGCAGCTGTTGCAATGTAACTTTTGGCTTACACCAGGCTTATTCATAATCTATTTTTATGGTTTTCAAAATCCAGTAAAATAAAAAAAAAGGGCCACTGGCTAATTGTTACCATACTGTTTATTCAAAGAGCTATTTGCAGTGCAATTGCAGAAGCAATTCCCTCTCCTGTCCTCCCCCTCTCCAGCCCTCAAGTGCTTCTAGTTATAGCAATTGATTTCTAAAATTAAACTTGGATCCACCTTAAAGCTCATAGTTTAGAGAATCTGGATAAATGAAATGCCATTTAAAATATCCGCATGCCATCCCTTTCCTGAGTTACTCCTTTCTTGTACTCTACCAGACTGTAACTTCTTCACTGCCTAAATGTTTAAGGCAGCACTCATTTTTATGCTTTTCTCATTTTTAAAATTTCAAATATTTACCTTTTTGTTGTTGATGATGTAATCCATATACAAGAAAACACAAGTGAATTTTACATATGACTATTGGTACTCAGCAGTGATTTGATATCTAAGCTCCCTTCCAACTCCAACCATCCTATAATCCTGTAAAACAATAATGATGCTAAATGTGAAAAGTGGACCCAGAACTTTTATATTTACTCCATTGTAACATCATTAAAATACACAAATGGAATCCCTGCTTACACTACAATAACTGAAAGGTCACAAGAGGTTCAAAGTGGATGGAATTTCTAAACTTTGTTACATCCCCTCAAAATAACTGCAGAATTCCTATTTATGCCTCTAAACATAAACAGTGTGTGTATTTAATTCCACAAATAGTTCAACTATTTTCTAATCCCTGTTTGACTGACCTACTAACTCATAGCTGGATAATATTTACTGGCAAGTATGTTTTTAACTATTTTTTAGTTCATTGTGTTAGGCCCCTAAGAGGCACCTGGGCTCAACAGGCACCTTAAAAGAAAAGCATAATCCAGGTATTCTGAAGGAATTCTTCAGCTGGCACCTGGGAAGGAGCTGAAATCTTTCTTGTAGTCTTAAAAGTCTCATGAGAGAAACCTCTCAGAAACGTGAAATTTCTGTGCTGTTCTTATCATGTGGGAAACCACCTGAGTCTGGTCTCTCCTGACCTGAGGAAGAGGTACATGCAGAAGTTCAGAACAGAAAAAAAGACAAATCCCACTTCATTCCAAGGCAGCCCTGCAGGGAATTTGCAAGCAAACACTGTAGTAGTTTCACTGTTTCCAAATGCTTATTCTAGTCTATTTTGGTCTTACTAAAATACTTAATTTCCTCTCCAGAGTCATCTGCAAAATTCATTTTTGATCTCCTTGGTCCCCTTTTTGGGTAATTTGTGTATTCCAATGTCTGTGTCCTATTTAGTGGCTTGTATAGTGCATTGTTTTGCAGTTGCATTAACACTCACAGTCTAAAAATACAAAGTCTGTTCACCAGCTTTCTTGAGCCTTTGCCCAAACCCCTTTTTTCATAGGACAGTAGGCAAACTTACCACAGGGAAAAAAGAAGAAAAGATTTCTCTGTCCCATTTTTTGTTTCAGCAAAGGTAAACCAAAAATTGGATGGGTGATCCTTCTTAGAAATAGTAATTTAAACCTTAATAAGCAGTAGATACTTGAATGTGGTTGTGAAAATTAATTATATTTAAATATACAAGTGTGAATGTTTTCATATTTTTGATATTTTAGGAAGAGTCAGAAAAATCTTTGTGGGATATTTCCTGATTTTTCTTTTCTAGATGTTTCAGGTAATAAATTGATCTTTTGCATGTATTTTTTTCCAACAGAACAGGGTAAATGACCCCTTTTCCAATGAAACTTAGCATTTCATGTAAATTAAGCCTTTGAACTCATTTCCAATCAAAAATTCCAAGATCTGCTGCCTAATTCAAAACTTAAAGATATATTCTACAGATATTGTTTGGAATTAAATGTTTCCAATTGCTGGGTGCATTTAATTATTGCAGTTTTTGCAATGATCTTGTCTTATTGACATGAAAGAGCATGGCAAAGTAGTTCCATCTTGGTGATTTATTTACTAATAAAAGCACCTTCTAGGTTTTCTCAAAAAAATGTTTATGTCAAAAATAATGTTGAATTTCTCCAATGAATATGAAGAAAATGAACATTCTTTCTACTAATTGCTGGAAAAGGGACTTAGGTTCAATCCAAACCATTTCAAAAACCTGAACAAAATAACATGGAATTAATCTGAGGAATTGTTCTGAGGAAATCACAACCTGCCCATGGGTAGTGAGTGAAGAAAAACAGATTCTACGTGTCCAAAATACATTATTCAATCCACAGGACTGATCATCCATACTTATTTTACCTCATTCTGCATTGCTGAACTTCATTAGGTTCTCCTTCCTGCCCCTTTGGAAGACAGGAGTGATATTTGCCTTCCTCTAACCATCAGGCACTGCTCACCCTCTCCATGATTTGTCAAAGATGATGGAGAGTGGCAGAGCAACATGGTCTGACAGCTCCCTCAGCACCTGTGGGTGCATCCCACCAGGATTTGTGGGTTTGTGGATGCCAAGCTGATCTGTAACCCAGGGGGAAGAATTTTTTTCCTCTGGAAGGGCTCTTTTTTTCTGAAGGGTTCCTTTCTCTGGCCTGCTCTTATTTCTGAGCTCTGGGGATCCCAAGAGCCTCCTCAGAAGTAAAGAAAGAGGCCAAGGAGGAATTCAGTGATTTCACCTTTTCTGTGTTTTCCATCATGAGGACACCCATCTAGTCCAGCAGCAGCCCCACACTTTCTCTCAGATATTGGGAAGGAATTCCTCCTTGTGAGGGTGGGCAGGCCCTGGCACAGGGTGCCCAGAGCAGCTGTGGCTGCCCCTGGGTCCCTGTGAGTGCCCAAGACCAGGCTGGACACTGGGACTTAAAGCATCCTGGGACAGTGGGAGGTGTCCCTGTCGTGGCTGGGGTGGCACTGGATGGGCTTTAAGGTCCTTTCCAAGCCAGGCTATTCTGTGATTTCATGACTCACTTCTGGAAAAATTGGAAAATTTTCCAGCTGAAGCCTCTCCTGTCTCTCTGCTTTCTGAAGGTTCACCTGCAGATTATTTCTCCTAACAAGGAAGTGTTTATTTGGAAATAAGCACCTTTTATAAGCATTGCACTCTCCTCTCCTCCAGCACCTGCCCCCTGTATTCATAAAAAAAAGCAACTCATGCATGCCAATTTTTTCATCCATTAAAACCGCTTTTTGATTCAACCTACCTTTGCAGAAGGAAGCAGTGAGTTTAAAATCCCACTTTCTTGGTATTTTAGTTATATTATGAGTGACTTTGCCTACTGACCTCTTATTATTTTACTTCCAGTGAAACTTTCAGTTAAAATTAATATAAAAATAAAAATTGTCCCACCTGCTGGGTTTGGAATATTTTTTGTCTTGATTTAGGAAGAAAAAAAGCTATCAATGGATAATAAGAAAAACCACTAGAGGAGATCTGATGAGTCAGTGATAAATCTAGTTAATGTTTGCCACTAAGCAATTTCTGTTCTGACAAATTTAACAGCTGACAACAAAGTGCTTTTTTAATGGAATAAATAGGGAAAACTTCAATCCCCAAAGGCTTCAGGCAAGCCCTGGTAAGCATCTTACATCTTCATGAGATCATACAGCTCCTGATTAAACTCAAAGCAAACTTGACTGTAGCATTTTAAAGTATATAAAGATATGTGTCTCTACCCCTGGCAGGTTACTTTATTGCAGTTGATATTCCAGAAAACAGCAGTTCAAATTACAATTTCTTTCATAGCTTCCTGTCACTATTCTAAGTGTAACAACCAAGTTTTATGGTCACATCAAAAACAGCAGCAAAGAATTTTTTGCCAAAGTTTGGGAAGAAGCCTCAACCATTATGGTCAGTCCAATGGGATTTTCAGGTTCCTTGTCAGACCTCTGTAGTGATTCTGGAATTATTGACCTAGACCACAACCACTTAGAACATCCCACAAATGGGATTAGATTGTCTAGAAACAATTGAATGCATGAATTGAAAAAAAAAAAAAATAAAAAAAAGGTGAAGATGCATATCTGTATAAGTAGAAATATCCTGAAAGACAAGAATATAAACACAAATATTTTGTCAGTTTTAATACCATTGGGTTGTCAATGACATCCTGGTTATAGACTCTTCATTTAGAGTAAACCTGTTGATAGCCCAGATGTGAGAACACAAAGCTGTCCTTTCTCTATCTCTCCTTTTATCTTTTTACTTTCAGGCTCAGGAAGATTTAAAAGCATGTTGAGAAAAAGTTCCCCATGATTACATGATTTTAACTTGAGTTTGCTGCAGAAAGGGGAAACTCTTCCCTACCTCTCCCCACTGTGAGAACCAAACAGGAGTACTGAGGATAGCAGGAGTTAATTAGGAGTATGGAGCATGACATAACATTTTAATTGGGCTCCTGTACCAAGATTTTGGTGCCATGACTCTCATATCATCTGAGGATGTGTTCTTTAACGTTTCCATCCTCACAGCTGGGATTAGGAAGAAAACACAGTCTTTCCTTTTAACTGTAAGATGCCATCTCCTGGATAACCTCCAGGGAGCAGGTTTAGGACATATGAAGCTTATGTAACACACAAATGCTCAAGAACTATTCTCAAAAGAAAAAAAAAAATTAATTGATGCAACTTTTTTTCCAGAAAAAAAAAATGTGGCCTGAATTTAATGTAACTTCCCTCTGTATAACGAAAAAATGCCAGCATATGACTCTTGGGAATTTGCAAGAAAGCAAAATAGAGTTTGAGTTATATGTAGGAAAACTATTCTATTTCATCAATAATCAAAAATTACTGAGGAGAAAAATTTAGCAACAGGGAAGTTGTTCATGTTAACCTCCATTTTAACCTTTTAAAAGTAAATTTCAATCATAGAGAGGCTCAGAACAAAATGCTTCATTGAGAGTGTGGTATTTAATTTAAATTATTCCTCCAAGTGTCAGCTATCACTTCTGAGACATTAAACTTGACATTAATATGAGAATTTAATTTAAGCTCATAAAGGTGGGAGAAAATCTATTTAGCTGTATTAGAGATCAGTACAAAGTCCTTGAAGGGAATTTGATGCCACAGCCTCTTTCTGTCTGAAGAATAGCTAAGTCTTGACTCTGTCAAGATTAAATCAGAGAACCAGGGGCCCTGAAGGGAATTTGGAGCTTGTTACCAATTTCTATTTCCCTTAGGACTTCCTCCAAGAGTTATAAGGAAGCATGCAACAACTTCAGCCCTCCTGAAATCTGATTACTTTGTTTGCTGCAGGAGAAAGCTCTTAGGCAAGGAGCATCATCAGGAGAAACTGCAGGGCTCAAAAGTTGACAAGGCGAGAACGTGGATGAAATCTGCTGCTCCAAATGTGTCACTGACATGGGGGACCCAGCTCTAGAAAACCAGGCTGCAGCAGGAGGTGTTGTTTTCGTCAGCAATTAGGAACATTTGTGTAAAAGTGTCTGCACACTGCACTCACGCTGAAGCACTGTGTTACATTTGAGTGGCACGGCAGCCCTGTTCGTGTACAAACATTTCTCATTAGGAATTAACCACTTCTGGGGTTTATAATCACTGTGGACTAAATATTTTCTGGTGGCCTGGGACACCACGTGGTATCCTTATGTCTTTACACCAACACTGAAAATGTGTAATTACTTGTTATTAGTACCACTTGAATTATAAAAGGGCCTATGAACCTCACTTACGGGCATGGACCCCAGTGTACTTGGTGCTGTTGAATAAGGAAAGGTGATCCAAAATTCTTTAAAACTTGGGAACAAGGTGACAGGCAGCAGCTGAATACAAGCCAGGAAGGTTGGTCAGCCCACCTGACAAAGCCTTACTCACCAACATCCTGTTGGATTTAGCTGTCAAAATGAAAAAAACCACAAAATTTTTCAATAATTTTAAAGACAATTTTTTAACTTCATCAGTCTTTGGTGTTGGTAATACTATTGCATCCAGAATGTAGACCTACATGGAATACACACAGTTTCTGACCTGCCACCTAGTCTTTCCAAATAAGAAGGTGCTTAAAAAAATCTCAAAACAATCCAGACATCAAAATAGGTAGGTATGTGATCTCTGCTTCCCAGAAAATCTCAAGACTTACAAATTTAAGGGTTAAGCAAAGAAATCTTGATACAAAATATCATCTCTTGTCATATATCTACATAACTATCAACCAAACCTTCCCTGGCACAGCTTGAGACTGTTTCCTAGTGTCCCATTGACTGTGAGATAAACATAAAAATTAACCTCAGAATTAAAACCCTCTCACCCTTTTAACCTCAGTTAAAAGCCTCTGTTTCCTTTGGATATCTTCATAGATTTAAGAAAAGTAAATGTAGAAAACGTTGTTGGTAATTTTGGTTAATTACATCTCTGCCAAGTGTTTTGAATGTCAGGTACTGTCCATACCAGGACATTTATCTCTGTTGCCTTTGTGGCAGTGCTTGACACAGCTGGCTGAGTAATAATGCTGGCAAGACCAAAAATTCAGTCTCCCTCTGGGTTCAAAATCCTCAGAAGACTGTTCCTGATGTGACATAACCCTGGATGTGATAATCTGGGGAGTCTGGAAGAACTGGGTTTGCTGACTGAGAAGCAGAGCAGCACTGAGCAGTGTGAGGACTCTGCGTGTGTTAAAACAAGACTTAGAAAAACACTTGGCTATTCAAGTGAAATGCAATCCTGCTGCCTCCACATCAGCATGAACACATGTTGTACAAGCCTAACAGAAATTGCTAAATAAACTCTGAAGCAGCTTCACTATTTAAAATGAATAGAATCCAGCAAAAGGAGTATTTAGCACAGCTCCCAACCAAAATGTCCCACTTGCCAGAAGGTGCCCCTGAGCAGCTTTGGTTTGCTGTATCCAAATGCCATAAGTGTGTTTGTCTGTTGGAGCTCAGAGCTTCTTTTCAAAGCCTGTGTATCTGGGTTTGAGGGCACCAAACATCCTACACCCTACCCAAGGCAGCCAACAGGGCAATTTGGAAATTATCTCACTCTTTTTGACAATTATCTTTGCAAAGATGCAATTGGAAATGGTGCTGCCAAGACTCAAAGGAATGACATTGATATTAATGAAAAGGTCAGATCTTTAAGGGAATTAATCAGAGACTATAATTCTATAAATCTGATACTATAAAGAGGAGAATTCCAGACTAAATCCCAGTCATTGTGTGTAAATGGAGTGACAAACTTCCATATTTATACCTTGCAAGTCTAAGTCACAGTGAGAAGTAAAGAGAAACATAGAAAATGGAGAAAAAGGCACTGACTCCCTATAACTTCTGTGTACCTTGGAGAATTTTTGTTATAGGTGGCACTACCACTGCAGTAGCGCAAGGAAATAATTTAAAAAAAACCCTCAAATTGTATTCTAAGATCAACTGCAATTTATGTAGATATTTCCAGTGACGTCTTTGTAGATATTTTCATGATGTCCTTGGTCCCATCCAAACTAGATTATTGGACACATATCATATTCTGTAAGTGGTTTGAGTACCTCACAATTTTGTATAATTTTCATGATTAGACTGCTCACAGAGTTAGGCCTCTAAAGCAAATTCTTCTTTTTTAATCCAGTTTTGTTAGCCAGCCAGCATCAGTAATTCTTTGTGTGCATATATGTATATGATATAGAGACATTTTAACGTGTTAAAAATTGAAGATGTGGAGAATTTGAATCAACAAAATTTCCACAGCCTTCTTCCCTTTGAAATTTTCACTTGAAATTTTCAATTCATACTAGCAACTAATATTAAAGAAGAAGTTTCCCTTTTTATATGAAAAATACAAAATGTGGAGTGCTGAGCTAAAAGGCTTCAGCACAGACCAGGCTAAAAAGTCTTTTGATTATCAGTTGAGACCACTTAAATACTAAAATTTCTTCAAGTACTGTTAACCAATCCTACCCCAAATCATCAGGATAGCATTTAAAAGAAGATACTCTGTATTTTTTTGTTCTGTTATTAATGCTGCTCCTCAGCCTTACCTCCAAGGGAGTTTGCAAGGTAAATTGCAAGCACAAGTAGAGGCAAGGCCAGGGCTTGCCTTTCAGGGCTGCCCTGCAGCACAGCTGGCAGCCCTTCTGCTCAGCCCTGTGATGTGGTTACTCCTTCCTCTCCTAAGCACCAGATTCCTGCTCCTGGAATGTGCCAAAATAAACAGCTGGGGTTTAAAAGGAATCCTTCTGTGAGAGTGCTTCATCAGATCTGAGCTGCTGGGGAGGAGGTGAGAGTCACCCAGGGGACACTGGGCAGAGGAGGCAGGAAACTATGGCAAGAATGATTTTTTTCCCCCCTCGTATATATTTTTGTAATGAATTAGTATTTATCATATGTTCATGTTGTATGTAATGTGAGATGCTGTGGCAAGAAAGCCAATCAGAAAGGCACAAATCCTGAGAGAGCAACAAGTGGTCCAAAACGTAGAAGAATTGCAAATTGGGAGAAAAACCACAGAAATGTTAAAGGACAGAAATGTAAATCCATTACAGCCAAGCTGAAGTGCCAAAACAGGACAAATGAGGCCAAAAATACCAGAAGAACCCCTACTTTTATGTATTTTGGCAATTCTGCCTCTCACCTGGCTCTAACTGGAAAATGTAAATGAATATGAATTTAATAATAAAAAAGAGAAGCAAACATTGCAAGAGAATTCCTCCACAAAAGGTTCATTTCATGCTTGGTATATAAAACACAGTTCAGGTGTATCAGGAATTATCCAGCTGCCGCAAAATTTTGACAATGATGTTGATAGGATAATCCATATTCATAAATCCACTGAACTACTGCCTAACTGCCTAACCTCCAATCGTACTCCAATTGTAAAATCTTAGATACCTGACACCAGAAAGAAGTAGCAAGGGACAAAGTATTTTCCCTCTTGATACTAAATATTGGAAATCATGTAATGGCTTCCTACCACTCATAACATTAAATGCTTTATATTTGATTAACTGATAATTAATAATTGCATTATTGCAATTATCCCATTTTATCAGTACTGTGCAGCTGAGACATAGTAAAGCCACAAGTAATTACTTTTTTTTTTTTTTGCTCCTTTATAATACTAATTATTTAATAAAAAAAAAAAAATTGTCATGTTTTCAGTGATATTTCACTATGCAGAAGACAAGAGAAGCTAAAGGACAGAAATGTAAATCCATTACATCAGCTGTGCTGTACCAAAAAGCTGGAAGAACTTAACTGTCTGGCAATAAAGGAAAACAAAAATATAAATCAAGTTTATCACTTGGAATTATCATTATCATGACAGAGTTTGATAGGCATATTACTGCTGCATAAAAGTGATAAATCTGAGGGGCTTTTCCTATGTTTCAAGCCAAGAAATTCTAAATTTCCTCTTCACACACCTTTAATTCTTTCAGTCATCCTTCTTCCTTTGATTGGACATCATGCATTATTTGCCCAGACATATTATTACTACTCTGGTTCTAGCCCATTTTATTTGTTGCCACAGTTTTGTCTATAAATATTTTCCTTATCTGTTTTCTGTTTATATTTTTTTTTTCCTTCCTGTTTCTATTTGTGTACTCCCTCATTTCTTGTTCTCTGGGCTCTGCTACTCCTCTAACATCTGTCTGCTTAAACAATTCCCCATTTCTGTCCTTTAGACAAAGCCCTTAAACATCTGTACACTTCTCCATTTGGGGCAAAGAAGGGAATTCTCTTTAGTACTGAGAACACATCAACTTATTAAAGATTTCCAGGAAAAATTCCCCACAGAAGGTGTGTGTTTTCATATTTCTACCTCCAAAATTCACTGAGCTGCTCTCCCTTTTTTTTTCTTTTTTTTTTTTTGGTAAAATTCTATATTTGAGTGAGCTACAAGCAATATCCTGAACAAAATAATGCTCTTGATGTCTGTTTCCTACCCAGCAGCTATGCAAACAATCATCCCCCATTTGCAATTCAAGGGCAGTGTCTGAAGAGTCAGGTATTTAAATGAGTATTTAGTGCCATTCAGAGGTCCCTGAAAATCCCGGACATGGAGGGATGTCTGTAGAACTGAGACAAATTACCACAAAAAGGAGGGAGGGTTTAAAATAACTCATTTGTGGGAAAGAAGAGTTTCCTCCTCTTGCCAAGATGACCAGAGTCACACAGTCATTCCTATGGATCTGCTGTCCTGTGCCTTTTGGGGCTCCTTGTCACCACTTCTGACCCAGCAGCTGCTGGATTCAGACACTCCAAAGATCTGTGCTACTCCACAGGTGCTGCCTCTCCTGATTCCTTTCTGTCCTGCAGGGACACTGTTTTGAATGCATTTTCTCAGTTGAAACCAGAATTATAGAACATCCTGAGTTGGGAGGGGTATCAACAAATCCAACTCCTGCCCCTGCACAGAACACCCCAACAATCACCTGTGTCCCTCAGAGCATCATCCAAACCTCAAGTTTAGTGATGATAAATCCAGCAGTTCCTCTTTAATTGCACTCCTCAGATGGGGTTGTGTTTTTCCCCCCAGCCTTTGTCAACATTTAAAAAGGTAACAATTATTTACATAAACTTGCCTGCACGGACAACTTCCCCAGCAAGTAAAGGAGCTCATCAATATATCTTGGGGACATGGCTTTGTGCTTTGATTTCTTATTTTCTGTAGGTACTCCAACTTGTCCTTTCACCCAAATTATTTTGTCAGAGATATTTAGCCCAGCCATCCATTCAATCTTGTAAATGCCATCTGTTCCACAAACCAAGCCCAGTGACCCTTTGCAGTCCTTGCTGCTGGAAATGTGCTACCTTCTGCACCTGCATCAGATCCTTGGACTGCAGTCAGCTCAGCTGACAACTCCCATACTTGTGCATCACAAACCTCAGGAAGAGAAACCAAACCCGAAAAGTTCCACTGCACTTAAGATGATTTCCAACAACTTCATTTTTGTGTCAACCCCTAATCCTAACCTCCCTGCTCTCCCTGGCATGGGTTTTGCATGGAAATAACAGCACCCCTGCCCCTTAACTTCAGTAGCCACACTGAAACCAGTCCATTGCTTCGTTGCTTCACAGTTCCTTCATAGCTGTGCTAGGCATCCTGTCATAAAAATCTTCCTCCAGATCTCAGACATATTGCAGAAGATTCAAGGGATAAAGGCTATATAAAATTGGAAGCTGGCCAATGAGGAAAAACCTATTTGTTTCACCAGCCTGATGAACATTCATTTATTTAAGACAAGGCTGAAATAGGCCCCTGAAGGATGATCTAATAAACCTTTAAAAGTGTCACCTTGCAGTCAGCTTGCTTTTATGGTCAATAAGTCAATGATGGGCCACTGAGCAGATTCTTAATAGCCAGCACATTGATTTAAACATCCATTTAAGAGAGGTTTAAGTGGCGCTTGCCACAACTTCTACATGGGTGATATGTGTTATTTCTTGCATTTTTATCAGGTTACATAACATCAAGTTCATGTGGTTTGCTTAATGCTGGTACAAAACACAGTTTAGGAGGATGCAGCAGAAAATCTGTTTTGCAGATGTTTGATCTTGCTTTTCCTAGCTAACTTGGCTTTTCATGCATGAGTGGAGGGAGATGGTGGTTTCAGAGATTCCTCTGCTGCCAATCATGTTTACTGCAAATTACAGGGTAATAATTCCACCAGAGCCTTCTATCATGGACAAATTATGATGAGAGACTCCATAATTAAAACTTTCTTCTGACTAGTTGTAGGTGAAGCTACTGACTCCTCTTCTTTTTAAGGTCACCTAATACCACCCAACTTTCATGAAAAGAATTTTACTAGACCATTTTACTAGACTAGAAAAGAGGTTTCCATAGCATGTTTCCAAATGCCTTGGAATTCAAACTGCATAATTCAATTTTTTCTGAGATATGCTTGTCAAAGATATACAACCTGCTAGCCCCTGATAATGTCCACATCATGGCAAAGAAAGTTTTTAAAACTTTGTTATGCTTAGGAAAATTTCTTGGACCTGCTGGTCCATATTGTGTCTGGGCACTGAACCATCACTGAAGTTGACTCATTTATGTTTCTGCTGAAACAGAAATTCACAATAGCTAAGCATGTGGTATTTGTGCAACACAGTATGAAGTTTCTATAGCAAATTGTTTCAGCGCCCTGATATCACAGCAGTCCTGCGAAGCTCACCTCTAGTTTGACTAGGGAAACAAAATCCTGACTTTAGGAAGCACCAGATTTCAAAGACACATGAAAAGACTCTGTGGGTGTCATACAAACCGATTCCTAACAGGTTAGCTCAAAGTTATTCCATCAGGTTAATATCCCACAGAAGTCAGGGAGACTGGTTATATTTTAATAGTCAGATGTTAAACTTCAGAAAGCCACCTATACATCTGTGTCATTGGCACTAGTCAAAAATTAATCCTTCGACTTCTTAGCAGAGTGATGGGTCAAATTTTCAAATTAAACATGTTGGAACTGGTTCTGAAAATTTCAATGGTAAAACTGTTCTCATCCAATTAAGAAATGGAAGCGGCAAGATGTGATTCATACCCAGCTGTAGCCCTCCACATTTCTGAGGGTCACAATTGACCAAAATATATTTTCACTAAGTATTTAACAGAGAATTTTGAGTAATTAAGAGTCTACAGATTGAAGAAGCCTGGTTCTACAAAAATTTGCATTCGCAGTCAAAGCAGGGATGAAATATCTCTTAAAATTATGAGGTATTTTTCTAATTCTTTCAGTTCTCCTGTATCTAAATGCAGTCAGATACTATAGCAGTGACCCCAATATATATTATGTTATATACTGTATATACATAGTCAGAATATTTTCTCTTGGGTATTATGACCATTTTTAAACAGAGTCTTCATTGCATCCCCATAGCTGAACTACTGGCAAGTCACAAACATCGTGGAGCGTCTGAATTCTGAGCTGCATTTTGGCTGCATATATCCATTTTTAAACATTCATGACAAGCCACCATCAATTGAAACTGTATTTAATGTGAGTATTCTTACCACACTAACCAAAAATAATGGCAATCTGAGGGCCAAATTTTCCACCTCAGACCAGTAGAATAGAAAGAAGCCCAATGTAATTCTTCCATTGTTACATCTCTAAATGTCAGCTCTGTATGCACTCAAATCAGGCCCAAACAGGTTATTCCTGGTTTCTGCTTTTGCTGCAACTACCCCACTATCTCCACACAAACTCACTGGATGCAGGGAGAGATGGTAAAACATTAATAATTTTAGTTACATTTAGATTTTTCTTCTCCTGTGAAAGCTGTCAGTGTTTAGCGATAGTAGCACTCTGTACTCCAACATTTAAAAATACCTCTCTTTGTCCACAGCAATTATCCAGAAAGAAGAGAAAGCTGCAGAAGGCACTTGCTTTACTCACACAGCAGCAGTGCCTCATTAGTTTGAGGTCAAACACCAAGTTAGAGCTGTTGCATTAAAATTTAACCTCTGGTTCTAAACTGTCTCACGTGAGCATGCAGGCGAGTCACGCACATCAGCATGGGGGTCATTTGGAGACACTCAAATCATTGACCTGTAACCTGGGAATGACTTTGCTGGTAAAACATTGGCTTTCCTGGTTAAAAAACTCCAGAGGGCAGCAGTTGAGGGCAGGCAAGAGGGGAGTGGTAATGTCATTTTCATATCTGTCAGATGAGGGGCTACAACTCTCTTAGCATTGGGCATAAAGCGCAAAATGTACAGAAATAATTGAGGAAAGCCCAAGGTGCTGCAGCCAATAACCCCAATGCAAACATCCCATCACTACCAGGATTCCAGAGATTAAGTATGTTGTGGCCCAGCTCTAAATGAAACTGCCTTCCTGCTCTTTTAGCTCTAACACTTGCACTTTGAGGACCAGGATTTTGTAATTGTGCCATGACACCCAGACCACAGATCTGGGCTGCAGATGCCATCCTGACATTCCATACTTCATATCCAAGGCCAGATAATTCAGTAGTTTATGGGAAAACACTGTGTTTGTCAGACAGCAAGAGAACCTTTACAAGGTTCTCTTACCAAGAGAACTTGGCACCTTTTCATCTTTTGCTTCTGTTTCTTTCATGACTCAGCTAATTCAATTTATATATATTAATAACTGCTATTTCTTTTCGGTGAAAATTGAGAGTTCAAGTCCACGTTTAATATTCCTGATTGTGATTCAAACTAGTTAATTAGATGACTACATTTAATTTTTTGCACACACTTGTTTCCTGGTACCACCTGGGGAATTCCTGCAGACTTTCCCTAAGACAGGCATTCCCAAGAAACAAACAGCTCTGGCTGCATCACACACAAAAGCATGACCCTCATACAATGTTTTATGTTATTAACATTTTAAACTAAAATATTCATAAGAACATGACCTAATTTTTGAGGAAAAAATCCACTTGTTTGCATCAGCAGTGCAATTTTCATGATTTCTGACAGCCAGCCAAGCACAGCAGCAGTCCATGAAGTTTTTGCTGGTTCTCTAAAAATCTGTTCCATCTTTTGCCTCACTGACTTCTAAATATAAAGTAATTGTATTATGTCCTATAAGTATTAGCAGAGCAGCTCTAATTTACCACATTTCTTTCTCTGTATTAAAATTTGTACACTTTCCATGTGAGTTCTCATATAGTATTTTCGTATTTGCCCATAGGCTTATTCTGGTTCTGTCTATACCTAGGAAATACCAGCTAAAAGAAAATATGCCATCATGTCGACTATGTTGTGAGCAGAAAATCAAGCACGTGGGCAAATACAGCCATTTCTCAGAGGGAAAGAAAGAAGAAAATGGACATCAGTCTGCAAACTATCAGAAATGTGGCTTTATAAAGCATAAGACAGTTTGACGGCAGCTGATGGATTGCTGCAGCCCACAAATAGCTCCTGTGATCAGAGTCACATTGGTACTGAATGCTGAAAATCAGTTTGGCAGGCACTAGGCTGAGAAAATATCAAGTTTCCACCACCCCTTGATTCTGTAAAAGCTCTTCCTGTGTAAATATAAGTGCATTGAAGTGGTGGAACAAATAGGAGGAGGGCAGAGAGAAGGATGACAACGTGTGCGCGTGTGTGGGAGCTGATTGTTTGTATGCTTGGTTCTCTTTAGAAATGAATCTCCAGAAAGACTTCCTGCAATCTCTTTAAAAAACACGGGATATGGTTCTCTTTCCCTCCAGCCATGTTCCTGGGGGAATTAAGTGGTTCCAGCAGCAGATCCTGGCCCACAAAAGCCTCATCAGCCTTTCAGATGCTGAGCGATGACACAAGCTCCACCAACGATCTGATAAGGCCCTTGCTGCGAGGTTCTCTTGGGGAAAATTAGGAAAAATTTATTTCACTAATTAAACAAAAAATGTCCCTGTCCTGGCTGCTGGGTGGGCTGCCAAGATTCAGTACTCTTCTTTTGTGTGTCCCTGACCTGCCATTGATGTCAGCTGCCTCAATTAGCCTGCCAAAAAAATCATAGGGCAGGGGGGACCCTGCCAGACACGCAGCATCCTTCCACTCCTCTGTTTGCTGTTTGAAACAAGAGAAAAACAATCATTTAACTCTTTTATGTGTCTCCATCCTCTGCTGCTTTCCTCTCCTAAGATCAGTTTATGCATCAATGAGTCTCCCACTTTGTGTTCCTTTTAGTCCTTCTAGACATGATTTTTTCACAACCTGGAACATCAGACTGATAGAATTTTCAGCAAGAATGGCAGGTTTTATTTTTTTTTTTCCATACAAAGCTGCACTCCAGCACCCATAGCACAACCAACCAAACCCAACATCCTGGGTTTGATAGGAGCAGAAGTTCACATTAATGTGAACTTATTCCCTATAGCCATTTTCCTTTTGCAGATAGATCATTCAAACCTCTACAGTCTCAGGAAAGGCTGAACTATTGGAGAAAATCTCCATCTCTTAAGCAGACGCAGTTATATAAAAATATCTTCCTTTCTAATGCAGCTCTTGAAAGGATTACCTGAATTTTCCAATAAAAAAGAATTATTTCAAAGATAATCAAGTTTTGGTTATATTGTGGAATTTATGTTTAGTGCCTTTAATAAACCTGTTCCATAATGCTTGGTCTGAAGATATGAAACTAAAAATGCCTTCCCTTTGATAGCACTGATTTTTGAGCATGAATTACTCAAGTAACAAACACTCCTTTTTATGGAGATTCTGTCCTAGCAAACACATGTGTAGCTTTTGATGAACAAAGAAAGAGAATAATGAAAGAAAAAGTGGAATAAAGAATTTTAATCCTTGAATTGCACAGATATCCTACATTTGGCAAGCAGTTTTAGGCTCCAGCCAAGTTTTGATGATGGAGAAAGGTCTCTGTGTGAGTTTGATTAGTGAGAGGACTTAGTCCTATAAATCCCCCAGATACTGACAGAAAATAAAATGATCCATACTTGCTAAAATGGGTTGGAATGAAATATCTAAAATATCTGAACTTGAGATAAATATTGGTAATATAATTTGCCATCTCTTTGCTAAAAGCACAAATTATATGTTCGAGTGAGGAGGGTGCATCCAACATTCCTGAGCAAAATCCTTCCAGCACACAGGAAGATTTCTCTGGAATTACTGAGATTGCCTGCTGATGTAAGTAGTGAATATATTCCTCTCTTGATGGCCATTGCACCTTCCCCTGACAAAATTTCCTGACTCTTTGGGTGGGTGTCCCAGATCTGGCTGAGATAATGATTATTTTCTCCTTGGTAGCTGGTCTGTTTTGGATTTAGAATGAGAATAGTGTTGATAATGATGTTACAGTCGCTGTCAGGGTTAAACCACAACACTTGTCACTTCTAAAGCTGTCACCACGGAACTTGTCACCTCCAAACTCACTCTTCTCCCTTCCCTGGAGCTCTTCTCAGCAGCCCATGGCAAGGATCCCATAGAACACACAGAAATAGGACATTTCTGTGCTCTGAGGTTCTGCCAGGATCCCCGAATTAGGAATTTTAACACACAAGACAAGCCAATGGTGATGGTACTGGGCAGGGCTGCAGCAAATTTTATGTGTCCAGCCCTCTTTGTCACCACCCCTGCGCACTGATTTCAGTGTTTCAGGTAATTTTGTCTCATTGGTTTATTCCACTGACCTGTCACTCTGCAGTGAATTCATTCTGAAATACTTAATTTGTGAATCAGAGTGAATATTCACTGGAGCATTTACAACCCAATGCCATGCCATGGGTTTTTTTCTGAAACAAACCCAGCCAAAAGAAAAATTTAACACCAGAATGCAGTAAGTTTTCCTTATTTTCCCTCCAAGTTTTATAGTGCAGATTCTTTTAGAGGCGCAGCCAAAGGGAATAAATGGTTTGAAGTCACAGCTTCCCATTGTTCCAGTTGTAACTGAAACAAAATGAAAAGTGATACAGAAAACATCCAAACTCTTCAGAGCAACTCTTGCTGCACCAAGAGAGCTGATGTTTATTTAAATATTGAAGGGTGGATAACAGAATAAAATTACCTACAGCATTTTGTTGCATGTTGACACAATCTTAATTAACTCAATCTCAACAAAACTCAAACACACATGAAGAGAAAAGCAGTTTAAGAGAGACTTTAAATAGAAGGAATAATAAACAGCATTTATGCAAAGAAGATGAAGCAAAATATTTTTAAGATGTAAATGTATCCTACACCCAAACCAATGTTGGTTTATTTACAAATTCATTATAAGTTCTAGATATGGAGATTGTGTTGATACATTTGAGGGAACTTAGAAAGAAAAAAAAGAAAAAAATCCTAAGTGGTGTGACTGTATCACCCATAAAGCTATGCTCTAAATTTACAATTTTGAAATTCATGGCGTCATAAATCAGAATTATTGATATTGAATTAGGATGGTTTAGGGTGATTAGGAAAGTAACAGGGGTGAATAAGCATGGGTAGAATGAATGAGGAGAGATGATAACAAAATAATGGAAAAGCAGGAACATGGAAAATATGATCCCTCCAATAGTTAGGTAATGTATTGAAAAGCAGAACAGATGAAAATTGTGTATATACATACATTAAAAAATTCTCACAGTTGCTGCCAGGAATCTTATTTTTGCCCAGAGCCATGGCTTATTAATAAAATAGCCCAATCTAAACACAAATAAATCCATTGTGTTCAGAAGATGAAAGAATTATAAATTGTTGTAAAATACCATTTCTCTGAATTGAGCAGCATCCAAGTCAACTTTATAAGCAACAGCTGTGAAAAAATTTGCATGGCAAAAAAAAAAATAAAAAAAGAAAGAAAGAATTCAAAACCAAAAGCAACCACTCAGTTGGGGAATAGATGTTCTGGGCTGTTGCTCTCTTGACTGCAAACATTTGGTGTCAACACAGACAAATAAATATTGTACGTCTGAGTCACCATTTCGAGCACAGAACTGCTCAATCAATAACAATGTGTATTAATAGGATTACAATTCTTTCCCAGTATTTTCAATGTATAAGCAGGAGCCTTCAGGAAAAACCGAGACTGTCCATGTGTAAAATGTGAGGGGAAAGGTTTTGGGTTGCCATCAATGTTGCTAATTTTTACTGTTTAGGTGTGCACTTAATAAACTTTTTAAAGAGGTGCCCCTGCCTGAATTAAGGTGCAACTGAAGAAAATAGTTAAGATTTTATTTAATAGTAAATGTTTTGAGAGAAATGATTGAGAGAAAGAGAAAAATAGAAAAAAGAGGTGGTAGGGGGAGAGAGTGTGGCAGAAACGGATTAAGTAGAAAATATCACCACTCCATGGATCTCAAATAGCTGTTTTTCACTTCTGTTGTTGAATTGTAGCGGGCAAATGGCTTAAACCCTTGTACAGATTCAACAATGATTTTATTCTTTTTTTTTCTCCCCCAAAGCCTTCATTACGTCACTTGGTACTCTCTGGTACCAGGCTGATGAAGGAATAAAAGCCATTGCTAAACTCTCCAGAATGCTGAGAATGCTTTCACTTTCCATTTTATGGCCACTCTGCATTTGTATTTGACAAGTTTTGGTTCAAGAGACGTGTCCACGTTGATTGGGTTAGCAATTATTTGCTGGTAAAATGAGTTCAGGGTCAGGATTTCTTGGGCTTCCTGAGACTGAAAGCTGACAAATCTCTACTTTTGGTGGTCTGATGATTTACAGACAGCAAGTATATTCTCCTTTCACCTAAGAAAATCACAAGAATCAGGATTTTCATGCACATGGCATGGCAAAACAAACAACTTCAACAACAAGCAAAGACAAAAAGGTTCTCACAGATATAATCCATCTTTGTAAAACTGGGGTTTCATTCTTAAACAGGAAAAAGCAACAATTTTTCTCAAGGAAAATTATACTAGAACAATTTTATAATCTCAGGAGATATTTCCTTTATCCTCCTAGCTATTGTATCCTAACCTTGTTTTTCTATTCCCGCATTAAGTTCATAAAACAAAGTATTTTATGTAGAAACTTGGACATCTGACACCAGAATAGTATCAATAAAGTTATGACTATAAAAGACTTGGACAGTGGAAGCAATGGGCAACTTCAGTAGCAGATAACACTTCACCAGTTACATAGGTGTCTACAGCATCTTTCCAAAACAAGTTAGAAAAAGGAGTGCAACTCAAAGTTCAAAGAAGCAGAACTGCTCTGTTTCATTTTTGCTCTACAAAAATCTTCAGTGTTTTCCTCACTCCTGTGGGGTCCAGGACTGAGAAATTTATTTTCAGGTCCCCATACTCCCTAAAGACTGAAACTTAATAAAATTTGTTCCATAAGTATAGTGGGGTTTTTTCAAAGTTTTCCCCCAGACCTTTGCAGATGACGCTCCCTAACAGTTGTGCCTTCCCAAGCCCTTTCTGAACACTGTAGGAATTATCCTGAATCTCTCTCCCTTACGTATTTTGAGGCCTATTCTGCAAGGAAATAAATCTCTCCATTTATTTCCAGGATTTTCAGTACTTTCCCACACAGTTCCCTGCTCAGGACATCTTGAGCAGCTTAGCCCAGCCTCAGATCTCAGGGTAACAGAGCTGCACATTTGTTTGCCATTCATGGAAAGCACTAACAGCTGAGGCTTTAGGAAGTCTATTCACAAGCATGAGAGCCTGACAATATTGGGTACATGTGGACATTTCTCAAACATCCAGCAGCTAATTCAGAGGTTTCTGACGCATAGCTAAGGTCTGTTACAGAAGCTTCACGTTTTTACAAAATAAACTGTTCCTTTTCGTTACCTCACACTCTGCTTGCTACAGGGATCTGAATCTGAGCTCATCCTTATTTATGCAGGGGAAATTAGCATGAGGAGTCAGGGGCTACTGTCCCACTTTTCCAGAAGGCCTAATCTTGCCATGAGAAGTTCTCTAAGACACTCTTTTGCCAGCTCTCTGCAGCCTTTAAGTTTGTATGAATACAGATGGGGAACAGGAAGAGTTTCTAAGAAATCAGTGTCCCCCAACTCACTCCACAGGGACAAAACCCTGAGGGTTATCTGTTCTGGTTTTATGGAATTGCCTTAGTCAAGTTCCTCTAAATGTTTGTACCTTGAACATCACTAATTTCCTCTAATTCCAGACTTTTCTGAGGGCTCTCCAAGTGTTACCTCTAATTTATTGGAACAGGACTGGAAAGCCGGAGGCTCCTTTCATGTTGCCTCTGTGCTGGGTAGAGAGCCCAGACCCCTCGTCCCAGCCCACAAAAAGCACCGGAGCTCCTTCATTTCTGCCATTTTTCCAGGATTAGGAGAGGATGGAGTGCAAGGACATCCTTACAGGCCTGTCCTTCTGCCCCAGTGTTAGAGATGATGTGCAGACTTTGAGTAACTACCTCCGGAAACCACTCCTGGGAGAAAGCCTCTGTGCCTTACAAAACTATTCTTCATTCCTCTTTCAAAAACAAGATAAAATGTTGCCATTCTCATTATTGCTAATACCCACAATGATTGTGACAACAATTTCCCCTTTTTGAAGTGTTAGCGAAGAGGAAATAAACCTTTGTGGGGACAACAGCACATTTAGGGGCTCTGGCAAGCTATCAGAGGGGCCTGAAGCGTTAATATGTCAGCTGTTCAGAGTAAAGTCTCTTTTGAGAGAAGCTGGTTGTCCCTTACATGGACAGTTATAGAGTCAGTAACAATGCCTGTTGCACCCTTTTCTGGTGTTTTTGCTCTAAATAAATTACAATCAGATCCAAATATTCCTTCCTTACTGTTCTACAACACTCTTTTTTGAATCTAAAATCCAAGGTTCCAGTCCTAAAATTGACATGTTATTTGGTTTAAAGAACACAGATGTTTGATTTTGCCTTCAAGTTTTTAAAGTTGCAAAAGATTTTATGTAAACACACCTGTAACCTCAGGTGAAAAAAAGCCTCATTGTATATCAAAGCATCCCAGAAAAAGATAAAATCACTGATATTTATGCTGAAACTGCAGATAGGCAAATGTTAGTCTTTTCTGTACAAGCAATTTAACATTTAGGCACAAGAATGCACCTAACACAAAAAATTAAATTTAAACTCAGATTTCCTTACTGTAAAAATTAAATTTTAGGAAATTAAATCCTGCTGCAGGTGGGAATGAGGTTTGTTGGCCACCACTTAGGATGTTAAATAGGTGCTGACATGTGACTCATAGACTTAAAGAGTGGTAACATTAAAACTCATTTTACATTTCTGAATACTATGAACAGAAAGGGACCTTGCATTGAGGCCTTCAAGATACCTTTATGATGAAAGAATGCCCAGCTTCTTTAGAAAAGGGCTTTATGTGATTTAAGGCCTCTTATCTCTTTGATAGTCACTAAGACTGAACTGCTTCTGGAACATTGCCTCATTTCTTTTTAAGTGAAGGCAACTTGCTGGAGACAACTCTACTCTTTTCCTAAACAAGCCACTCTAAAAAGATTCTTAAAAGAGTTTAGAATCTCAGAGGGAGGAAAAAGAAGGGAAAATTAGAAAGAGGAGGGTACTCAGAAGCACAATCTTTTCACGCTAAAAAAGCTGGACTGAAACTTTACATAACTATTTAACTGCAGTGAACTTTTGCATGAAATGACTTTAAAACTTCTTATATATGAAGCTGCACCAATTGCCAGAGTGTATTGAAAGAATTTTTTCCATTGTCTTCAGGTTTCACTCCATAGGCTCTGTGTGACCTCACATCTGTTTCCATACACTGCGTTGCCATGGAGCTTCCTGGTGATGGAAAGCTCAAACAGGCTGAGACAGAAAACATGCACGTGGATCAGTGTCCTGGAAAAAGTGACTAGATACCTTTTGATTTCCACTGGATAGAGCAGAATTGAAATTAAATTCAGCAAAAAGTTACGTGCACACTTGTCTGGTGCTGAAATTAAAGCAAGGAAAGGGGATATTTGCTGAATAAGAATATGGCACATGAAATTATACTCTTATTTATGTCAGTGGAAGGTCTAGTCCAAAAAGAACACCTATTTCTTAAAGTAATTCAATAAGAAGAGGCAGATCTTCACACTAAAGTTTTACAGAACAAAGTCCCTCCTTTTTTCATTGTCTCTAATTGTACAAAAAAAATTAATCATGACAGAAAAAGAGCTTACACTACATGTGCAATGAAATGTTAATTCTGAGATGGGCAACAACGTGGCCTAAAATCAAAAGCATATCTGTTAAAAAAACGAGTTTTTTTTTCTGTTTAACAACAAGTCAAAAGGATAGGGAATTCGGAAGGAAAGTAATTTAATGTATTATTTATATCCGGGATTTTTATCTTATACCCTGATAGCCCTTATTAAATCCACAAACAGATGCAACCCATTTTATCAGTTTCTGTGTAAGACCTTTGCTCTAAACAAAGTTCAGTAAAGAGATGCCTGGGAGAAAGTGAATTTACATTTACCAGGGAGGATCAGACCACCGAGACTTCCTCCTTCATTCCTTCCTCCTGCTAGAGAGTGGGAATTAAGAAAGCAGCAAGGCCTAACATCACCTCCTAGGATCCTGCAAATTGCTCTTAACTGGATGCAAATCCTGGCTAAATCTGCCTCAGCTCTGGTTTAATTACAGCCCCAAATCCTGGCTTTGCTTCAAACGAGCTCTCCAAAGAACTAGGCTGAGCTCTGTCCCCCACCTTGCTGAGCACCCTGATGCTTCCCCACAAAGGATGAAAAATTTATGGGTCTGGATCTCGCCCAAACCAAATTTGGAAGGCACCACTCAAATTTGCTTTGAACCTGCATTTCATGTGAACCTGTTGAAATTCCAGGTGAATCAAAACCAGTGCAAAAACCTGTTTCTGTATCCTCTTGTGAACCCACACTAATTCAGTGTTTCCAATCCATATACAATAAATTCACGTGGTTCTACAAGGGCAGGGACCTGGTTCTGTAAAGGCAGAGGCCAAACTTAGTCATTGTTGAGAGAAATTTAATAGGAAATAAAACTGCAATGACATCTTGTCTAACACCAAAACTGTGTTTAATCTCTAAGGACAAGATTGTTTTCATTTTTAATTTCTCAGTCAGGATTTTACTTTGATGCAGAATTGAAATTTGAACGAGAGCCAATTGAAAATGAGAATTGTTATCTTTGATGAATGAAATCTCCAGCAGATGCAAATCATTTTTTACAAGGGATTTGAATAAACCAACCAAACAAAAATCATCTTGATTAGGTATGGGCCTTAAAATGTGGAAGATTCATAGAATTTGTTAAAGCAATTTCCTATAGGATGGCTCCTTTATTTCTTTTCCACAGAGTGTTACTGGGAATAATTTTCTTATATATTTTTAAATTCACGCTGCAGTCCTCTATTCTTCTTTTTTTCTGTTTTCTCTGTCAGATGGAAGCTCATCCTGCAAATCTTTATATTGCTTTACTATAGATTGGAGTGAGGTTTACTAAAGAAGAAGCAAATAGCTGAACTCTTTTTGGAGTAAGTTCCATTAGCACTTAATCCAGCTGCCATGCACTACATCATGATGTCACCCAGAATATAATAAGAAAGACTAAAATGTGAATATTTTCACACTCTGTGTTTTTAAGGCTGCAGCCTTGATGGCTTTAGCAGACATCGACTCATTATATTTATTACCTCTGATATTACTTTAGCTGCCTAGAGCTGATTTAAATTCAATATTTGGAACTGTATTTTCTAATATTAGAAAATGTGCTAAAGCCTTTTTCTTTCCCTATCACACTCTGTAATTTATTGCTTTGTTTCCAACCTGTCTGATACTGACAAATACTATATGAACTTTGAATCCAGGGACCAAAGCATACTCTGTCTCTGTTATGTTGTCCAAACAAGAAAAACTCGGCCTAATGCTGTCATTTTCATTTTCTGTATAAATGTTCTACTTAAAATATTTTAGCAGCAATTTTCTTTTGTGTCTGTAGCTCCTCCAAATATCTTGATGTCAAACTTGCTTTCTGCATGGTGCTGGATCAGATCCCAGGGGATTATTAGGAAAGAAACTGCAGTGGGAAACATTTTAAAAGTTGCCTTTAGAGTAAAAGATATTTAAGAGTTCACCTGTACAGTGAACACAGCAGAAGCCCAGGAAATGGCATCCACAGGTGCTGTGTTCCAAAACACCCCAAAGAGAGACACAGTTTTCCTACAGGCATGGAATAAGTGTTGGCACTTCTTGCAGAAGTTTTTTTGGACATTCCAACCCAGCAGATGCCACATAAAAGTTCCTTAAGAAAACAGTTAGATAAGATCTATTATGATGTTAAATCTGAATACAAAAATAGGTTGCCTAAGGCAACAGGAGGCAAATAATAAAAGACAGTGCAGGAGTGGCTGAAAATAGGTTTGTTGACTTTAAAAAAAAAATTAGAAAAATTAGAAATCTATTTATTTTTATAACAACACTAGACACAGAGGGAAAAACCAAACAACAACCCACTGGAAGAATTGCCATGTTCTTTAAAGTGGGGCAGGGAGTCATAGTTTTTATCAGTACAAAATAATCCAAGATTTTGATTAAAAACTAAAACCATTCCCCTAAAGGATAATAATGAAAGCATACCAGCTTGTCTCAAAGTGTAGTGGATTTGTCAAGAACTATTGATTCTAAATACCTTATCTTACAAATGATTTCCTTTAATTTCGTTGGTGATGTTTAGAAATAGTGGTCATTTTTGGTAAGGAAAATCAACTTGGTATGTGAATGGTCTGATATTGAAAATTGAGGTTGCATTGTGGAAAGATCAATGCAGATGCTTTGCAATAATATTAGCAGTACTACTCATTTAGTGAAAGCCAATACATGTGTAGAACTCTGAAAAAATGACTCAGTATAGGCAAAAGATCCAATTAACTCTTTGAGCTTTTGTGATAATAGAAAACCCTATTCTTTTGATTTTTATTTTTGAACTTCATTTCTTGATATCTCAAACTTTTTTGTATTTATTCCTAATCTAGAAGAGAGAAAGTGGCAAATAAAAATATTAGAAAAATATCCCAGATTCCCACTGGGTTAAACCTTCACCAGTAGCAGGGAGGAGACCACCCCAAGAGGTTTATGATGTCAACTGCTCAAGAAGAGGGGCTTAGAACAAAATTTTGGCCTTGTTCAAGTAATTAAACTTCTTTTCCCCTCTTAAAACTGCACATTCTTTATGTTCAGTTTTTTAATTGCTTTGTGCTTGACCTCATAAAAAGACACCACAAAAATCTGAGCCTCTGCATTGCTCTGCTGAAATCTGCAGGTTTGTGGGATCAGGATCTCACTTGGAGGAAACTGTTCCTTCCACAAGGAATGTTATCTCTATGTGGGACATCTGAAGCAGGCACGAGGCTGAAAAGAACACCCTGGGCAAACCATATTCCCAAAGCTGTGCAGGCACCTTCCTGTCATTTGGGATATCTCAAAGGTACATTCAATCAATTAGGTTTTAATGACCCTGCTTGGCAGTCTAGAGGATATGGGATGAAATTCCTCACTGGATAAGAGAAGAGTAATTAATAAACATTAATTCCCAGTTCAGGTTAAACCACTACAGCGTGAAATAGCTGCAAGGTCTATGAAAGATGAGATACTAAACCAGAAATTCCAGCAGGAGTTACCCATGGTGAGAGGCACAGCCAGCAACAAACTGCTCTGCTCACTTCCCTGAGTCTGCTTCAAAGGATTTGTTCCTGCTTATGTATTAATTTTGAAAGGAAAATAATCTTATTCCTAGTTTAGAGAGGTCTCTTCAATCACAAAATGACAGAATGGCTTGGGCTGGAAGGGACCTTAAGGTCAACCAGTGCCACCCCTGTCATGGGCAGGAACACCTTCCACTATCCCAGGTTTCTCCAAGCTCCATCCAGCCTGGCCTTGGACACTTCCAGGGACAGCCACAGCTTCTCTGGGAATGTGTGCCAGGGCCTCCCCACACTCCAGGGGAGGAATTCCTTCCTTTTATCTGATCCTAACCAAAGCTGAAGCCTCAGGTTTGACTTACAGAAGTGTGTTCTTGAGGATGTCTGTAAGGATGTCTGCTTCTTCAAATCTTCCCAGCTTTGTTTCTCAGGGAAAGATCAAACAGCAAAAGCAACAACCTTAGGTACTACTGAACTTCTGGATTTTCCATTGCTGCACCAAAACCAATGCACACCAATGGTGTGAAATCAAATTAATCTCTTTTCTACTGAGTTAAAAAAATTGTGAGGGTTCAACCCTAACTGAGCATTTAGCAATGTATAATTACCTCAAAAGTGTTAATGCACTCCAGTAATTACATTACTGCACAAACAGAGGCCCCTGAACTACACCTTCATCTCTTGAAGGAGGCAGAACACAATTGCTTATTCTACTTTGGTGTTAGAAATAACCCAAGCTCTAACTGCTCCCTGCTTTTGGTGTCCCATTAGCCTCTGAAAGCGAGTCCACAGCTGGAATACTCCTCATCCTGCACACCAATATCCCTGCAGGACCTGTTCTGAGCAGGACTGTGGGAAATCCAGACAGCTCACCATGGTGGAGAGCTGACCTCCTCCTGAAAGCAAGCAGCCCCTTCTGCCAGCAAGGATTCTACTCAAAAGGAACGCCCACCAAAGCCTGAATGGTGCTTTCCTTGGCTGCAGCATGGGCAGCCTGCCCTGCACTTAGGAAATTGTTACAGCAGCAATTTCAGCTGCTGTGAATTGCACTGGAAATGTCCTCTGTAGTCTGGCTGGAAATGTCTGGTGCTTTGTGTGGTGGGCCCACAGATGAATGACACACCTTTCAACTCAAGTCAGTCCTTCCCTGCAATTATTCAGGAGAACCCCCACTGTTTCCACAGAAATCAGGTGAATTAAATGCCAGTTCTGACTTCTTCTGCCATTAAGGCCACTAATGACGTAAACTACTTTTATGCTACTATGTCTATTTATAGTGTCCCACATTTCTGTTTTCTTTGAGAAATCTGGGTATAAATTGCTGCAAAATATAAATATCCCTTTGAATAAATCCCAAACTGGTGAACAGAATATTTTTCAATTTCCTACAAAATAAAGGACAAGGAATGTAATGGACAATGGACAATCATAGGTCATCCTTTCTCTTTATGCAGTTTAGTAGGGGAAAAAATGTGCCAAGTGTAAATTCAAATATTTTCCTATAGCTATTGAAATAATTGTTAAAAACCAAAATAGGAACTAAACGAATACAATCTATATTGCAACTTGTCAAGCCACTGAATCCACAGAAGAATTACAAAAGAAAAAAAAAAAAAAAAGAAAAAAAAAAAAAGGACAGCTGCTATGACTGAAGTTTGGTGAGAAAAGAGAAATTTGTGTATTTTTAATGGCTTATATCTTTCTGAAGCCCTTTGGATGATTTATGCTAAAGATAGACTGAAGTTTGCTAGGTTCAAGTTGCTGTGTGAACACCTATCAAGTAAAGCACAGAGAATTCCACAACTCCTTAATGAGATGGCTTTTTTTCCCCTCCTCAAAAAATCCTGAAAAATAAAATAGCAAAGCTACAACCACAGACAAACAAAACTACACACAAATGAATACAATAGAAAAGTCTCTTCCCAGACAACTTCCACTGCTCCAACATTGTCCCTTGCTGTACCAAATCTCATATTATAACAAAACACACCTCAAACCCAGTAGAAAGTAAAGCTATTCCCAACATTGTTCCTGTCAACAGTCTTGCAATAGAGGAATTAATTTCTATTACAAACTTGCATGCTCCTAGGCAACTCCGCTGGGATATGATCCCTTGCTTCAGCACACTTCATAAAGGGGAGAGATGACAGCAGGTGGATAATTCCTGAAAGCTGCCCTGCAAAATGAATTCCCCACGTTGTGTGAGCCACATAGACAAGGATTTTTCCTCACAGTGAGAAATGCACACCCACTTCTGCAGATAAACTCGTTTTCCTCAGTGCTACATCCATGTCAACACCATTCCATTGCTCTTTTGCACCTGCTGGAGGTTACACTGAGTATCAGCAGAATTCCAGGGATGGACAGACAAACTGCTGTGTTTAGAAATCTTCAAATTAAACTCAGCAGGACCCCAAGGGGACATGAAGGGCAAAGAAATTGCTGGGTTTTAAACTCTTCAAACTGATCGCAGCCTCCTCCATCCCCTCCTTCTGTCAGCACATCTGAGGGCTCCAGCAAAACCTCAGCTCCTGAATGCTCCTTCAGAATAGGCAGAGGATCTTTTGTGACCCAGACCTGCGTGTCTGGAGCACTAGTGCACCCCTCTAATCTGCTTTTTTGGTTGTCCTGATTGCCACAAGCAAACCCAGCCAGCTCACACGGGCTGTTCCTTCCTCAGACCTTTGCAGGGTCTCCTCAGTGGGAGCCACTTGTCAATCAAAATTAAATTCTAGGCCTCATTCTCCCAGTGACTCAGCACTAGCCACCAGAGACTCAAGGAAGGTCAAACAAGATTTCTTCTTTACAGCTTAATTGAAAGTGTCTTTTCCTGCCAAATAATTCTGTTATGTTTATATGGCCCAGATCTCCATCCTCAGTTCTTTATTTACAGATACCAGCAGTGCCACAGGCAATTACCTTTAAACATCCTATAGCAATGTTAGAAAAAGAGAAAACAATTGGGTCTGTGGGTGGTTTTTTCTAACATGTTAAGTATTCCTTAAATGCTTTTAAAAGCTTTTTGCTTAATCAGGCCCCAAGAAAAAGATGAGATTGCTTCCAATTTGAATAAGGAAGTTCTGCAGTCAATTTAGGAAAGAAGTAAGGACTAACTGACCTTTGGGCAATGTAATCAATATCCTGTTCTGAAAATAACAACTCACTGTCCTGGAATAGAGGCCAAGTTAGGGCCTTTTGTCCCTTGGTTCTATGAATATTTTAGTGAAGAACTCATTGCTAAGTTTTCATCTGTGAGAATTTGTCATGAAGCTATGTGCTACTGATGTTTCTGGAATATTACTGGGCAAAACACAATTTTTTAATTGTGGGGTTTTTCCTAATGTCTCTTTGACTTTTGCTTTTAATTTCTAACAATAAAGTTTATTGACAGAAAAGCTTCAAGAAGATAACTTTGATACTGAAGAGTATTTACCAACTTAGAATGCATTTTTTATTATGATGGATATTTATGCTAACATAGTTATCACAAATCTTAAAGAAAAGACTTAATCCAAGCAATCTTTTATAGCTGGGGTTTTTTTAACAACAAAGGGTAAACAAGGAAAGACCCTCGTTTAAAAAGAGTTTATCCCTGCTGTTATTCAACCTAAAGAGAGTTTTCTGTTACTGAAACCAGGGAAAACAAATAAACCTGGATGAATAGTGCAGTGATCCAATGAAATGTTCGAGATAAGATGAAGATTTCACTGAGCTACTTGTATATTGAAATTAGGCAACATTGGGTAATGAACATTAAGGGTTATGTATTGATTTTGTATTATGTTTGATTTCAAAGGAAGTAATAATAAATCCAAAGTCTGAAATGACACAGGGCCAGATAGACTCACAATCTTCTTTCAGAAATCGGATAAACTACAGCACTGAGGAATTATTTTCTTAACTGAAGGAAAAACTTTAAAAAATTAATAAAAATAAATCTTTCTCTGATTGTTGAGAAACTTAGAAAAGCTCCATTCATTCAGTTTAAGGTATTTAGGTATAAAAAGAAATGTAAAGATGTAAAGACAAAGAACACCAGATATTCAAAACTTTTTAGCCTCTGAACAGATAATTAATTTCCTGTAATTCCAAACAGTGATCATTTCAGTTCCTCACTACTTGTTGTCTTGTAATCCATAGAAAAGCCTTGCAGCTTAAGGGAAATTAGATCAGAGGGTGATCAGGAACCCATCAAGGAAATATTGCTACCAAGAATTTGATCTTGAAGATTTTTTTCCACTGTTTGTTAACATTTTAGCTACATTAACACATAGTAAAATTTATAGTTATCTCTTATATATACACTTGATAAAGCAAGGCCTTAGTGAAATATTTATATTTTTTTAGTATAGATCTTTGTTTGAAGGGGGAACGATTTGTTTTGAAGGTGATTTGAAAGTTATTTGAACTTGGAGGTCCACATGTCTAAGAATGATGCCTTCCTAAGCTGCAAGCTTTAAAGAAGACTTTAAATTTTTAAAAAGTATCCTTTGGGGATGTTCCTCCATTTGTAGAAGCATCAAATGAAGCTAATAAGTCAGCAGCTTTTCCATTACCTGAGCATGACTCTAGTCCTGCCCACTTACAACTCTTGTTTTACTGTGCTCTTATGTTCAAGTAACTTCAGTCCTTTAATTTTTTTTTCTCCATTAAATAATCTTTCTCCAACTGGAAAGACCTGCAACATCCTCCTTGATGGTGATTTTGCTTTTCTTTGGCTTATGAACTCCTGCACCATGTAACACAAAAGACATTTGCTTTCCAAGAGCAAAAAGAGATTGATGAATTGTAGTGAGAATTTCCTTATTAAGTAAAGTGCATTCCAATCATTTTTCCCATGACAAAAATGCTGGATTTTCATGCATAGACTCTGTATACACAGAATATATACACAGGATAATCCTGAATAGATCTTTGAGAACAAATTTCTCCCATGACCTGATCTCTCCCTGTGTTCAAAAATTCTATTGCAGCAGGAAACTTCAAGGATATTGAAAGTTCCAGTAAAGTACATAATTCCAAATGGAGCCATTGCAGGCATTAAGGGATGTTATTTCCGATAAGAAGATATTAGGAATTGTAAAATAGGAAACAATCCATCACCAAGACTCATTGAGCTCTTTCCTGCACTCTTATAATATACGTGTTTTACATACAGCCCTTAAGACAGAAATTATAGGTTGTTTTCCTTTAAAAATTAATAAAAATCCCTGCCCAAAAGAGATTGTGGTCTCTCTATACTATCCATCTAGCAACAGTAATGAAATTTTATATTTTGCCCATTTTTAATGCTTAAAGTTCATTGAAAAATTCTCTGATTAAAAAACCAATTCCCTCCCCTTATTTCCCTGAGTTACTACAAGATTTATCTTGCAGCTGCTCCTGTCTCTTTTTCTTAGTGTGACAAACATCTGAAACTGAATTGTTCCCTTGTAAAAAATGAGTGGATATCAGGATCCCAAAATCAGGGAGAGGTTGAACCTTTATGGGAGATAGAAATCGTTACCATCAGTCACTCTCTAACATGGTACCACCAAAAAACTTCAATATCAAGGTGGAAAGGAAGGAAGAAAAACCCAAACACCACCTCAAAACAAACAAACAAAAAAAAAATCCCTGAAACAAAACACACACCAAAAACCAGTTATGAAGGAAAGCCAAGTCGCTTCATCTTTAATTATTAGGGACAAGGCCTGAAAAGTGAATTCCTGATCCCACTGAAATTCAGGAGTGTGTTTACTATCAACAGCAGACCATTATTTTTCTAGCTCTGGTTAAGCAGAAATATTATAAAATAAAATGATGTCAGATTTTTTTTAAGGAAAATTGTATTGAGGTCTTTTTTTTTATGGATTCTACTCTTGTTTTATCACATTCCCTCTTTTTGCTATCCTTGTTGATGGCTTTCTCATACAGAAACTCAAGTATTGCCAACCAAATAAACAACTTCAGCAGTTCTTTGAAGGGAATATTTGTATATACAATATAATAAAATATGTAACACAAACCACAAAGATATTAGAGTAAAAGCAGACCTTCTCCAATGGGGAGTCACTGATGTCAATGTTGGGCATCGGACATTGCTGAAAAGAATTCCAGAATGAAGAATGGTAGGAAAAAGAAGGGAAAAGCCCAAGAAAGTTCTCTCCTTGCTCCTGCTCTTGAAACTACCACACCCACCTCCTTCCAGCAATAATTCCTTCAGCAACTCAGTTCTCAGTGCCTCAGGACATTGAACAACCTCACTGATTTGTGTGTTTGTACATATATTTATATTGTTTATATTTTTACATTTAGATTCACTGGGAAAAGTATGTTTTGCAGAGAAGGGGCTAAGCAACAGAGCAGAGTGACATGTGGAAAAACAGATGGAGAACCAGCAACATGTGTCAGGATAATTGTGACTGAAAAAGTCCCAGATCCCAGTTTGACAGAACTGACTGGCAACATGGTTATTCCAGGGAACTACACACTGTGTATTTTTGCTGTTTTGTACCTTGAATATGGCAGGTTGTTTGCACATTTCAAGTTTTTGTTTTCCCAGTCCTGGCTAGGAACATATGAAGAAGCTGAGAATAGGCAGGACATAAAATAATTGGCCACAGAAATTCTGTGTATGAGTATTACTGATTTTCCTTTTCATATACGTGCAGTCAGCTCCAGTGGCTCAGTTTATATTTTGGCTTCAAATGCCAAGTTTAACTTGGCTCTGCAACCAAGGATTTTGGTTTACCAGAGGTTAATAGCAGCTTTTCATTAAAGTTGCCCATATAAAGACACTTGAATGAAAAGTTTAGGATGTTTGACATAGTTTTCTGGTATTTCTTTGGGTTGCAAAATGGAGACCATTAATATTAATGCTCAAATGTTTGTGAATACAAGAATGTAAGATACCAGACATGGTCCAGGTGTTCACATAACTTTCAGACTGACTTTGCTTTCCTTGCATCTCTTCTAGGAGGAAGAATTCAGAAATCTCTGGATGACACATCTGTAAAAGTCTGTTCACCCAAAAAGAGTGAGGCTTCCTAAGCTGACAATTTTACTACGTGACCTAAAAAGTAATTTTCATGAAGAGTTTATCACTTCAGATCAAGTCTTAGATGTCATTCTGGCTCACCACTGTCTAGATGCTCACACTTGTGCCGGGTCTGCATCTGCACTGTCAAATCAGAAATAAAAATGAACAAATGCATGGGACTGATGAGATTAATGAAAAAAAACCCGTGGCAAATGCTATTACAAGCCCTATTTCCTAACAGTGAAAACTCACAGCCAGTTGGGGAGGTTTCTGAGGACTGGAAAAAAATGAAGAAATTCTTGAAGCAATTGGGAAACAATTTTTCCATGCTTTTTACCTGCCTGAACACTTGCACCTTTCTTCCCCAATGTAATTTCACACAGAAGAATACGAATTATACCAGATATGCAGGATTTAGTCTGATTCTTTCTAGTAGTAATATTGTGATGTTATTAAATAAGGTGCAAAGGTATTTTTTGTGAGAGGATATGAAACTTTCTTTAAAATACAGTTATCAGCTCAAGGAGCTTATGATATTAGAAGTAAAAGTTCAGCCAAAAGATAAGGATCACTGATGCCTGTGGATCACTGATATTAACACAAACTCTCTAATTGTGTCTGCTTTCCAAAAAAAAGAAAGTCAGCTCCATATTATTTCCTGCTGTTTTCAAAGTCAATCTTTGGCATCACTTGATAGAGAGCCCTTAATCATATTATGAAAATGTTAACTAGCAATTTCTTTTTGATATTTATGATGCTAGAAACGAGCAAAGAAGAGACAAAGATAATACACTCATAATCCTTTCCTTTTCTCTCTGAAGGAGGAGAATTAAAGTAAGAAGGAAGAACTGAAATAATTGAAGTAACTGGAAGCAGCAACTCAAAAGGGAAGGTGAGGGGGTGGGTAAAAAATCACAAGGCTTCCACAACCGTTCAACACAAATTGATTTTTCCCTGCTTCCTCTCTGCTCTTCCATAGTTTCTTGGATAAGTTTTTTTCTGGTTTTCAAAGAAAGCAAATTCCTATCCAGAAACCAAATTCTTCAGGCTGAAATCCCTGCTGGAATTACTATTCAATGCTAATAACACAGAGACCACAGCCATAAAGTGTTGTCCAATTTTTATCACTTTAATTCCTGAAAAAAACCCAAATACCATTTTAACCCACGTGTGAAGATCTGTCCCAAATTGCATCCTGGGAAATAACATTGATTTCAGAAATCTAATGCTTCTTTATCAAACAGAAAAGGTATGTTCAGGTAGCTCAACTACTTTTTCTCAATGTTACATTAATTGTCCTATAATGGAAGCAGTAGATAAATGAATAATTGAAATTGCAAGAGGAACGCACTGAGCTTGTGCCGTAAGGAAGGAATTACAAGAAATGTAGAAGATACCAGCCCACCAAATTAATTTCTGAATAATAGAAAAGGACAAATTTTGGGTGTAAATCCCTAAACCTTAGCAGATGTGGAGGAGGGGAATTTGCAGGAGAGGACAATCTATCCCTTGTTCTGAAGGGATGGTGACCAGCAGTGACCATCACATGAGGGCTGACATCAGGAAAGGGACCCAAGTGACCCAACAGTGTCCATGCTGGGGCTCAGGAACATGGGACAGAGTGGGAACTCGAGAAAGGGGGAAGTGCCATCCTGAACTCAAAAGCCTTTAAAAAAAAACAAAAACAAAGGGAGAAAAACTTATACAAGTGCCTGTGTGCAACATGAAAAGCCTGAACATAAGTCCATTGAAAGCAACTTTGGTCTTCCAATTAATTCCAGTAGGCATTTCATGGATCCTATTTGTGATCATTTGGAATGAAAAACAGGAGTCTTATGATTCGTCCTTAATTACCCCAAATATTCATTTAATGAAATCCTGACTGAAAAGGAATGGACTGAAAAGGATGAAGCTCTGCCATTGACTTGCAAAAAGCCAGGAGCCCTGCCAGAATGACACAAACCAGAATAAATTGAGGAACATTCTGCTCGCTCTTTCAGCACAGGTAGCAAAACTGAATTACATTATCACAAAAACTGAGGCAATGACTGCAAAATAATAAAAGCTAGCCTCTTGAAAATCTAGATACCCAGTTTTTATTAATTTTAGAAAAAACATTAAATTTGGAAGAGTCAAAGTAAGCAACCTTAGGAAAATTGTCTTTATTCAGCTCTTGAGGCCACCAGAATGTTTTGCCACACTTGTTAGCAGTTCATGAGAACTGAAGGCAGTGCAGAGGTATTTTTCTGCTCAGTCTGAAAGCCATCATGAAAGAGCAATACTTTAGGAAACCAGCTTTTGTTTTGCCAATTACTACTGAAACTACTACAAATTTGCCTGTACCTCTCATGCTGCTTGCACAATGCAAACAAATAGAAATAAACAAAGAGACAAAGGAATAAATACATAAAACTGGGACTCTTTTCTGCCACCTGGCCCACAGACAAATCTCAAGGTACAAGAGCTTGGTTTGGGTATTGTGGTCCTGCATCCAGTCACAAGATCTGGCCTTTGAAAATCAAAACAAACACCTGTACTCCACAACAGCCATAGTACTATCTGAGGGTATTTAAAGCCAAAAAAATGTCTGGATTTATTCATGTAGGCATTTAAAGCCATTCATTGCAGAGAGGGAGGCAGAAAATTTCACTATCACAGCAGACTATGAGTCCCACCCCAGCTGTTTCCTCACTGATAGGAAAACAGACCTGAGCTGGATGTCTTTAAGTATTTTTAGGTGAAGAAAACTACTACTTTTCCTTAGGAAGCATTAACCTTAATTTCCGCTCAGATTCCCTGATCAGCTAAAAAAAAAAAAAAAAAAAAAGCTAAATTTGTTCTTCATGTTTTTTTAAATTAAAAATACTAGCTTATAAAGCATTCTTCTGAAGTCACTCATAGAAGGTAGATTAGGAGCACAAGAAAAATTGAGAATAGAACTTTGGGGAGTCAAACGCTGCTTGAACACTTGAGGCAAATAATTTTATATGTTTTAGTTCCCTTAAAATGAAAATAAATTCCATCACTTCAGCCTCCCCTTGTAAACAGGAGAAAAATTTTTGTGTCAGATACTCTACATTAAATGGACTTCTCACATCAGTGGTGATTTCCTGGTATGCAGAAAGATTTAGTATAATTTAAAATCATTGATTTTAACCTCAGATGAGTTTAGGTGAATGTGAAACAGCATAGCATTGGTTAATGTGACTGCAAAATCTTCCCAGGTATTTTTGCCACTTTCCTCTGAGAATGCTGTCTGCATCAGGCATACACGAGATTTTAGAGATTACCACAAAACTCATATAATGAAAAAATATTAGAGGCAGGTATTTATAAAGGAAACTGTGCCTGAACATATGCATTGATTTGAGGATTTCCTCAGTGGGTCGCTTTTGCCAAATAATTCATTTTTCCATTTAGAGTGTTGAAGAGTGGCATAGATAAAATAACATACAGAATGAAAATGTTCTCCAGTGCCTCTTCAAATGGCACATTGAAAGGGAAGTCCTTGTGATTAACAAATATTATTTTATGTTTTCTTGTTTGCAGAATCTCTTTGTACCATATTCACTCAAACCAAGCCAATGATAAATAACGTTGTTTTACAGGCAGAACTTTTGTGGTTCCACCCAGTTGGGAGTTATTTGTGCAGAAGTTTCATGGAAGGCAGTGCCCATTCAAGATCCCCCTTTCAGGCAATGGACACTCAAGGGACACGCAGAGCTCATGACCTCATTCCAGACTCAAACAAATTCTGATCATTCTGTTTTGATTTTGACATAAGTGAATGAATGTCCCACAGTTATAGCATCTCAACCTGCCCTTTGTCACACTTCAGGCAGAGGAATATTTCAGATAATGCAATCAACGGCAAGAAAAAAATTCCTTGTGAGGCAAAGCAGTTTACTTAGATCATGAGAAGGTCAGGCCACTTTCCTGGCCTAGGAAGATCCCTGGACTGTGAATTTCAGTGTAATCTACACATTCCATCACATCACTGATAGCAAGTATTTGGGGTATACACACAGCAGAGGCACAGAAGGAGATAACCAGCTCCTGATATCTGCAAATTCCTCAGCCATGGCCTTGTTCCAGTTCTTTGTTATCTTGAAAGAATCCTGACTTGCTTATTGCTGTGGGGGCAAAGGTCATTTTTGTAGATCAAGCTGGTTTCCTTTGTGCTGGGATATCCTGCAGAGTGCTGTTTGTTATTTGATAATTATACTTCCTTTCAAATTTGTCAGCCACTGATACTTTAGTCTTACAGAGACATCAGGGTTAAAAAGAAATTTAACTAAGCAAAAATGCATTCAGTCAGTTATATTTAGATAAAATCAAAGCATCTGAAGACTTGAAGAGGCCTTAGGCTCAGCACATTTGTTAAAAGCAGCTTAAGCTGTGTATATTCACAGTAAGATTTAAAACTATAAATATAATTTTAGATGGCCTGTAGGCACTTGGTAATACTTCCTACTGTGCCTCATTTAATCAATTGATTAACTGATGAAAATTGCTACTGGAACTCCCTCATTGTTCAACTTCAACAAATATTTATTGACAGTCATCTTCTGTCCTGATGACTTCAGGACAGACCTGACTTCATAATTTTCCACAATGTTGAATAGAGGGGATTTAGAGAAGGGTCACATAAATATCACTCCAAGGACAGAGTGAAGAGGAGAAATCCCTAGAAAGGAGGTTCCTCTTGGTCTGGCTGTGGGAAATGGCAGGAATGGCAGCAGGTATTGTACCCACCTATAAATGTCTACATCTGGGGAATGGTGCTATCTCTTGGTCTTCTAAAGCTTATTGCTGTGGATCTTTCTGATTTTCAGAGAGGCAAACTGAAGAGTTGATTTAGCATTAAAAATATTTCTTTCTTAAAAAACATTCCTCACAATTCCTCAAAAAGCTTGAGAACAAAGAAGAGACTGAAGGGAATTCCTTGTTATCAAAATACCACTGTCAACAGGAATATTCTTGGCCCATTCTTAATGATATTTTTGTTAAAAACACAAACTACATTACTTGATTCAAATGAAGATTCACCACCTTGTTCTGCTTCTGAGCCAGGCATGAGAAAACCGATGACAATACCAAGTTTTAGATCTCTGAACTCAAAGTTACTACAAGTAACACTTGGGTATTGGGCCACAATCTAGAAAAACACCATGCCTTGTGGAGGTTAAACCTCATGGAAGACTGAACAGCTCCCAAATACTCCCTTTTTGTTATGGCTGCCTTATACAGCAAAAAAATTGTGATTATAGGGTGAAGATGGTTTATTTAGAATAGTATCTCTTGACCTTGTGATGATGAGGATATTTAGAAAGGCAAAAAAATGACAATGTTCAGCAAGGTTATAGAGAAACTACAGAATTTTGCTGGTAAACTGAAAGAGGAATGGTTCATTTCTGACAAAAATGTCGGTAAACATCAAGGTACCACTAACCAGCATCAGAAACTGAGCATCCTGAGCTGTGAACAACAGAGCTCACGCTGTCTCAAAAAGATGTGGTCTCTCACCATAGGTTAACAACTTTTTAATTATTATTAAAAAGCTGAAGGATTAAAAGCTGTGTGTCACACACAGGAGAAGAAAGAATTCCTGAGGCCTTTTGGAAACAATGTTGTTAAACTATGTAAATTTGTTCGTAAATATTTTCTTTTTAGGAGTAACCTCCCCCCCAGGCATCTATGAAACTATAATTTATTTTTGCTGCTTGAAATTGTGAACTAAAGAAACTGTTTAGAAAATTGTGACATCTGCAAGATCATTCCACTGCCACTTGAAATTCAAGTTTTCCTTCCAGTTTCACCTCATACTTCTCTAACAGCAAATCTAATTCTGCTATAACTTTATTTTTTGTGTCTATAAAATTCTCTTTCCACATTGTATTTCTTCGCAGGATGTTCTCTTCCCCATCAATCTATTCCTGCTCCACTCAGAGCATTATTTCCCTCTGTCTTGTGTGCGTGCTTTACCCTTCCCAGTGTGCAAGCCTTGACAAAGAGCACTGAGCTGAGAACCTCTTGGAGCTGCTGTTTAATTGTAGCAGCTGTGCCAATTCAGGATGCCAACAATAACATACAGTAGATGCTGTGTGTGGCTTTTCCCCAGCTCTTGGGAGAGGGTTTCTTTGACAGGCTGGATAATGAAGTGGGATGCAGTAGAGGGCAACTTCTGCTAGCCGTGTGTACATGTTAGAAGCCATGAGGCTGAACATTCAAGCAGCTTTCAAAGGAAAACCAACAACAACTGTGTTGCTAAAATACTCCCAGTGTCATTTTAAATTACAATAGCCTTGACAACACATGTTGGTTCATCCTTTTAACACAGCATGCAAGTTTCAGCCTTGAAAAACTTAGCTGAAGTCACTGACTTTGGGACCCACTTGTCATGCACAGATTCAAGGGTTAAGTACCTTTAACATAAAACAAAAGTTGTGGTTTTCCCTTCCTTGAAGGTCATTTTGCTGGAAGCATTTGCAATTAAAACACCTGCAGCTTTGGCCCTCCTAAATCGAGAGCTGAGCAGAACTTGACCAGCTTTCAAACCATCTGGCCAAGGGGCCTTGCACATCACCAGCTTAAGGAGCAAACGTGAGGAATAAATCCCCAACTACTAATAAAATTTCCCATATTATCTATTCACCTTCTGTTCACCCTCTGAGTCACCCTGCAAAGCTAATATTCAATATATGTACCCATAGTCCATGAAAGGCATAATAACCTGATTTTAAAAAAATTTAATTTGCAAAAGAAACTATTCACAATGAGGTTTTGTTGATGTTTTGGCACAACAAACACAGCACACTTGATGCATGCACAGCAGGCTTTTCCTTTCCCTGGTGACTTGATTTAGTCCCCTGTTCTCCTTTCCATGTTTTCAAATATATTGGCCTTTAAACTTGCCCTCTGCTCATGCACAGTGCTGAGCAAATAAACAGAGGCTGCAAAAGATAATTTCCTTAATCAGGATATCTTCCTCCAGCTGCCTGCTGAATTTCAACAGCTCCTGAGGCAGCAGAGAAGTCACAAAGTTCATGACAGGACTTGGACAACGACAAACCTGTTGAAGACAAGGTTAGAATTGATGGCCCAGACTGAATGAGAGAAATATTGGCAATATTAATATCTTTCCAAACAGCTACAGCTGCAATCCTGGCAGGACTTCACCATGTTTGAGATAAGGATTATCTCATGCTCAAGGACAAGTTATAACCCTCTTTGAGGGGCATTTTTAATGCAGAAAACAGAATATTATCAAAATAATCCATGCCCAACCTACAAAGAGAATGATTTTACAAAGGCAAAAATCTGTAGCTGTCCTCATACAAGGCAACAAAATACATGAGTAAAGTGAGAAAGGCACAGCTTTACAAATACCTTGAAATCGGTGAACTAGATAGAGACAAATAAATGCTTTTCAGTAGAGCAGACCATGAAATATTTTTCATTAACCTGCTTTTCACATTCCTGGCACTTTTGAAATACATTTGGCATCCAAGCACATGGGACCACTACTTGGAACTGCTAAAATAAAAGGCTCAATGGCAGGCTCCGGAGCATTTTCCACCAGTTCCTCCTATCTGCCTGCCAAATTTTTTGATAAAAATTCTCATCATTTAGCCCTCTGTTTATGCTTATTTTTGGGTTTTCCTCCCTCTTGAAGCTGAGAAAAGCAACAGCACACATCACACTTAATTCTACAAATCTGCTCCCTCTTTTTGCTATTCCCCAGTGCCTCAGAACACCATATTCCAAAATATACTCTGCCAATTGTAATTAAAATTACTAATGGGTAAATTTCATATAAATAAATGGGTTTTGTCCTGCCTTGGCATATGCCTTCAATCAAATTTTGCTAGGCCTGACACATCATTCTGTGGGTTCATGGGTACAAACAGGCTCAGTCTTTCTCAAACCATCAGTGACCCATGGCCATGCTGATTCTGGATTTATCAGTGCTCAGCACTTCAATCTGCTTTTGCTGAGCACTAACAACTATCACATCAAACCTCTCTGTTCCAAGCATGTGGTATCTCTTTTTTCCCCAAAAGCAATAACACCAACAGCACTAAAAAAATGACATTTCTCCCAGTAAGGGCACAGAAGGAGCTTAGCACCATTAATAGAAAGTAATAAAGGAGATATTACACAAAATGTGCTACATAACAGGCAAAATTATTATCCTCTCCCAAAAATCCCTTATGGAGTAGTAGAGATTTAGAAACAGCATTTCTTAATGAAGAAGGAAACCTATCCTTCAGCCATTCTGCTGACTTTTTTTATCCTTTACAAGAGAAGTACAACAGATCCTGTGACCATTCATAAATGAAACCTGTATTTCCCTCGTATCTTCTCTAGTCCAGAAACCTATATGAGTTCCTCCCTGTGAGGATGGATGATAAACTTTTTTGACATTTACAGCTCCTATCTTACACAATTTTCTCAAAAAAGGTAGGAAAGTAGCTCAGAGCAGGATTATTACATGCCTGCTTTTTTTTGGTGGACCTGAATGCATGAGATGGGAAAAAGGAAGTCACTGGCTCAACTTCATGGGAAAAATAAAGGTAGTCAAATCTGTGCCTAATGCTGTAAAATTTTAACTGCTGGATGCTGTGACATACTTTACTTCTCTGTGCTTCTGGGTCATTTTGCCTGTAAATTCATCTGCAATTTTTAAATATATCTAAAATACGATTAACAAAGCACTTACAGAAGTCACTGATTACTAAACTGTGTTTGACAAATGTAGAATACAGCAAAAACCCTTCTGCTTCGAAAGCAGCTGCTACTGTGCTGAGCTTCTTTGACAAATTCCTACAATTAATCCCTTCATGACACAAAGAAGTGGTAATTTCTTAGTCTCCTAAAATAATGATCTTTCTGCAATATAAAAAGTACTTTTCCAACTGACCCGTCTTCTTCGCACTGCGTCAAACCTCTGACTTTAATACATTTGTCTGGAATATATTCCTGAAAAATTCAACAGCTATTGAGGAAGATGATTTGAATCCTGCTGATCTGTCACCTGGTGAATGATTAAAAATAGGAACAAAACCCCAGGTATGAGAAGGGTGCAAAGGCCAGCGAGAAACCAAACACAGAATGAGGTAAAACCAAGAAAACCCTGAATGCCATGATTGTAAAAATGAATAGGATGAACTTGGAAAATAAGGAAATCAGCATCTAAATTGTTTTAAATGTGGTAACAAGTCAGGGAAACAAAACATCCAAGAGCAGACATGTCTTGGGAGAAACTTTAAGAAGAGAATGTTCTGAGAGAATCAAAAAAGGCTTTACACTTTATGGTGGCTGCTGGGTGTTGGAGAAGCACAACCACCACCCCCAGAGGCTGCTCCTTGCCAAACACCCTGTGCCTTCTCCTTCCTAAACCACAATAAATCTATTGTTGTGCAAGCAGGAACAAGTTATCAGGTTTATTTCAATTTGGATTCTGCAGATAATATTTTCATTGAGCCATATTTGTGCTGCTCTGGGAAAAGCAGGTTAAATTTCAAAAAGAAAATACATTTTTGGTTCAAGAAATTAATATTCTTAGCCACACATTACATCAGAGAAGTAGAACAAAACTGAAGAAAGCAGTTTAAAGTTATTTTAATAATCATAATGCCCTATTACACTACTTTGAACCTCAGAGAATGTTAGGAATAAAAACCTGGTAGTATGTTCTTAAAAATAAAGACACCATAATATAATTTCAAAAAGGCCTTTTTAAGGGGAAAAAAAGAGCCAATATTAAATGACTGAGGAGCTTAAGAAAAAAATTTTAAAAATTAATTATAATAGATAATGAAGACAATCTATTTTTTATATGATATAAAAGTTAAGGAACTATATTTTATTATATGCATTACTCATCCTGGATTTTCTCAATAGTTGGTCAAGCTAATTGGTGGTGAATCTTTCTTCTCTAGTGAGACACATAAAATCTGGAAACTAAACTACTCCCTGGATAAGAGAGTGACTGATTCTCAGTCACGTTCAGAGTACTGCCAAATGTTTTCATAAACCCCACATTTTTACTACACAAAATCTTCTTGGAAAAATCAAGCAGTTAACATGGACTTTTAAGCTTTTAACAAAAAAATTCTGCTAAAAAATTTTTCCCCAGACTTACGCTACTTACCTTTTTTTGTTTTTTAAGTGTTTAGTCAGTGGTTTTTGGTTCTTTGTAGTGAGAAAAAAAAAAGTGTTGGAGGCTGTCAACACTAAATAGATCTCCAAGATGCCATTGACCTCTTATTGGATTGGAGAAACTCTCTAATTACTCAAATGTCCATTCAGAATTTGAAAAACTGCAGCCATGAGTTCTCATTGCCGCAAGAAACACAAAGGAAGGATGAATTCACTTTGGATAGTTTAGAACCTAAGAGCAGAGGGGAGGGGAAATAGTCTGTGAAACAGTAAATTTTAAGGACCACATGCCTGCAACAAAACCAGAGCTCCCTCACTTAGTCTTACATGACCTTAATACCCATATGAAGGTTTAAATCAGATGTTTTAAGCTATGATGGCATTTTAGAAAAGGTTTTATTCAACAGGATTTGTAAAACTGGGATGATTTACAGTTGTGGGTGTTTTAGCGTAAAGATGTCTCTTTGTCACTAAAAGAAAAAACCCTTGAGTCTCAAAATGTCCTCGATACAACCACACTTTTTATACAAATAAAAGATAAAAGACAGGCAAGTAGCTCAAATTACTTGAAGAGCTTTGAAACAAAAAGCTATGAAATCCAAATTTTTTTTCTTGCTGTGTTCCCAGAGTAAGGAAGCATTTGTCACAGCCTAACAAAACTCCAGCATCCTTGAGAAACATGACAGCCAAGTGGAATCTGTGGAGACGTATTTCCAGAGCTCATGAATGTATTAAACCCTCAAAATTCCAAATTTCTTGAAAACAGGCAAGGCAAATAAAAAAAAAAAAAAACAAAAACCAACAAACAAAACAAAAACAAAACAAAAAAAAGAGGGGCAGAAGAGGAAGAAGAATGCTTTCCCAACTGTTTGACACTTTCCACCATGCTACTGTGTGTTGGTTATTTGCATAGCAGTGCCCTGCACTCAAAGATACTGCATCATAAAAGTAATGAAAATATAATAAATTGTTAACCATGGCTGTTATGGGCACATAAAAACTAATTACATCTCATTCCAGTTTGTGAAATTGCCACATGTTCAGATGCTGGGATTTGACACTTTGCATGTTAAAGACCTTTATATTTTGCTTTATTCTTCTGGACAGAGGGGAAAACCACAGAATTAATTCTGCTAATGCATGACACTGTGACTTGGGAATGCATATGGAAATTGCCTGACACTTCTGTTAGGAAAACCCATTTTTAGATCCTTCAACTTTCCTGTCAGATATAAGCTGGTACTTTTTATGCCACTCCAGGGTTGATTTATTGTTTGATATTCCAGCCGTTTCTGAGAATAAGTGAACAAAAAATGTGCTAGTTTACCCACATAAATTGAACTAATAATAATAATATTAAGGATTGAAAGCAGGAAAAAAACCAAAACAGAACAGCTGAAAATATCTGACACTATTGAAAAGCAATTTCACAATGATACCACTGAAGGCCAGATGTGCCTGTCCTGATCATTCCCAGAAAGATTTAACCAAGTTTAAAGAATTACAAATACAGCCCAACACGACCAGTATGAAATTCCTGCACAGGAAAAGAGACTTTTCCTCTCAGCAAAAGAGCACTTCAGACTCTGTGAACATCTCATTTGTCCTGCCTATGAAAAGCTTGGAACTGCATAAAACTGAAAGATCTTTGGATTGTTGTGAACTGGAGCTGGACAAGGATGGGACATGAGTATAAGACAAGGAGCTACAGGGAATGTAGAGCGCTCAGGTGGCTGGAAGGGTGACCATATGCAAATAAAACAGGGAAAGAATGGATTACGAGTTAGGAAGAACAGGCACTACCCAAGCAAGCAGACTGAGGCAAGGAGAAAAAAAACTAAGTTTGAAGGACTGAGCTCATTAGTGAGAAAGCTGGGATACAAGAGTTATGAAAAGAGAAAGGTCCATAGGAGACTACAGAACACAGGTCAGTTGAGGGAGCAGGAATTCCCTCACTTGAATGTCACATTGCCTTCCCAGAACTCACAAGACACTTTAAACGATAGATAGATTTATGTATTATTTATATTCCATCCATCCAGATAAGTGTCCCCCAGTGGCCCTGGTCCCTGCAGAGTAGACATCTCCCTGCTCAAGACTCCCTCCTCTGCCTCCAGAGTGAGCAGCAGAGCTCAGGATTTTGCAGCTCCATGCTGCTCCCAGAGGTTTTCTTTCCTGCCATCAGATGCCCACAGACTAGAGCCACTTCCACATCACTTCTGGAGGGCCTCCCTCACTTGTTTTGTGGCTTTTTTCTCTCCCTCGTGCACACACATGCACACACACACACGGCAAAATTAGATCTGACAAGGCACGCAGATGAAAGCTGGGAAATGGTGCAATTATCCTTTCCCACGTAATCTTGATTCAGGCTTTTGTGCAGGGATTTTAGGGTACAGTTCCTAAAAGTGCTGTGTCATTTGGAACAAAGAACAGGCCTACTCTGGGAAAGAATGAGAGGCATGACAAGACGGCAGTGTTACCTACAGAGATGAAAAGGCTAAGGAGGTAAAACCTCAGGAAAACGGCTCAGAAAGGCCAAGATCAGTCAAGTTCAATTCCCTTGAAACCTGACAGTCTTCTTGGTGTTCTGCAGTTCTGATTTTAAATAAATTCACAACAGCCTTCATTCAATAAAACACAATAAAAACTTCTTTACCCTTTCTATTTAGTTAAATAATATTGAAAGAGGATGGAAGATATGTTGGGAAGCCCTTTACTACAAAAATTATTAATAACAAATTTGAAATGCTTAAATCCAAACACATGAAACAGTACTTGTTGCTAAATGCCGAAACTCTATTCCACTTTTACCACACGTTCTGAGAAGAGACTTTGGAGTAAATAAAGATAAAATCTTGAGAAGCCTTTTCATTTCAAAAGTTTCTCCAAGTTCTGGTCTCATGACTTGGGCAGCTGAATCCTGCCTTGGGGAAAGGGATGAGACAATAACACGCTCCAGACTTTGAATATGGTGCTGGACAACTCCCTGAAGCTGAACTTTTCCTAGGTCAGCTGCTGATGGGCTGTTCCACATTTTGTTTGTCTAGACTGGCGTTCCTGGATGTGACCCACAAAATAACTGCACTCTCATGGTGACAGCTGAAGGTGGTAAGGATTTTACTGGGAATGTTCCACATCTGTCAAAATATTTGAGAAAAAAAACCCCAACAAAACAAAAATCCAGATTCTGCCTGTCTTAAATTTGGCTCCAAAAAGGAGTGGCTAGTCAATCTCCACGTCTGTCCTGTGGTTTGCAATTTTCACAGCGGGAATGACTATAATACTGCATTGTAAAAATGAGATGTTTGTGAAGTGGTTCTTCTCCACTGACATATCCCTTAATAAACCTCAGGAGAAAATGGATAGCATTGTTTTCAGATGTGGCTTTGACCAGCACGCAGGAAAAGGGCCACACAATGAGCAGAAGGAAGAATTATTGAGCAGTTGCTAATTAAACAAAGAGAAGCCATCCCAATCTGTCTGGTCTTTGCACAGAATTGTGCAGAAATCTTGTGAGGGAAAGAGAAGAAAACAACTCCCATAGAGCCCATGCTGAAGAGGTAGAAACAGGATTCATGTGGGAAACTTCAGCTTCGACTTTGACTTCACATTTTGTCCTTTTCCTTTTACTTGCCAACAGCATCATTTTAGGGAAGAGACACCCAGCTGCTCATATTCAATTCTGAAATAACAGCACATCATCTTCTATGGGCAGATGCAACAACTTGAGCACATGAACTTTTTCCCCTTTCAACAATGTTGTAGAAGATTTCTGGCCCCTGGGTGTAAGAATACACTACAAGAGTCATTTGAAACTTGGTTTCTCATGTGGGCACTGTATTGATTTTGTTTATGTGTCCTGCCTTGGAAGCAGTGCCAATTGTGAAAGAAGGCCTTTATAGATGGTTTAAAAAAAAAAAAAAAAAATAAAAAAAAAAGGGGAGCAGTTACAACCCCCTCCAAAAAGTATCAATCTGAGGAAATACTCTCCTAAAGCAACTACTTCAAGACCATCTTCTTGGTTCAAGATACCTAGTTCAATATATATCAACATTTTCTCCACAGATTCTGCCTAGTTTCAGCCAAAAACTTAAGAACTTAATTAAACTACCTTCTCAGCTTTGCTGGACTCCATTTTCCTACTTTAACACCTAAGAACAAAGCAATAAACGTGAAGATTTCGGCATCTGTTTTCTGGAGAGAAGAATGTACTCCAAATCAATCAGCCAATTAATCATTATTTAATTTCTCTGTAGACCAGAACTCCTGCTATCAGACAGCAGCACATTTTCCTCCTAGGCCTGGCAAACCAGCTGCCAGCAGTCCTGCAGATTTTCCCTGGCATTTGTTTGTCTGCAAGTCGGTATGAAAACAGAAACAACTGTCATTAGCTGCAGTGGCTATTGGAAACATCATGTAATTCAAGGGCCAGACAAAAATGAACAATGCTCAGTGACCTAAATTCCTCACATATTAACACAAAGCATATTTTTGTTATAAGCCAATATTCTTCGAAGTTGTTGGAATAGGCTGGAAATCCAAAGGAACAGGGAAGGGAACAAAAGCTGTGTTTTACATAAAGACACCTATGACATTGCTTCTTTCCTTTTCTTCCCTTCACCAATGCACCAGAATGCCTTCAGGGATAATTTCAAGATACTCATTACTTCGGTTGCATTATAAAACACATCGTGTCACTTAGAAGTCTGAAATCTCTTCACAAATATTATTTTCAATGTTACTCCATGTGTGGATATACTGAAGCCCCAGGGATCTCCCAGTCTCTGTCCAAAAAATGTGCAGCAAAACAAGATGTTCCTTAAAAATGTGTTTAACAAAGAGTCTGCAAGGAGTATTGTGAAGAGACAGCCCTTTTAATAAAAACTTTTTTAAATAATAGATGTTTCTGAACTGAGATATCTCAGACACTGAGTTGGTTCTTCCATTCACCATTTGATAGAAATAAAAACAGCTGTTATGGAAGCACAAAGCATTTATTTTGTGGTCCCATTCATTTCATTAGAAGTATGGGCAATTCAACTGATGGTGAAAGTGGTAGAGAAAATTTGGGTATATCTATGTCATGTTTGTATAAATTAAGTAGAGGGATATTTGAACTAGAATCAAGAAAGGAAATTAAAGTTTCAAAGCAATTTAGAAGAGAGTGGGTGAATTAGTAAAGAAAAGGGCAACATTGACCTCACAAAATAAGTTAAAGGAAGATCAGTATCTTCAAGAAAGGGTTAAAGTGGCAATTTCAAAATATTCGATATGGCTGTACACAACTTCCTTGTTTCAAGCATAGAATGGGAAATGACTTCTCCCTTAGAGAAAAAAAAGCAAAACTAAAACAATCACAGTTATGAAATAATTTTCTTAAATTGATTTTAGTTGTGCAATGATATTAAGTTATCCTGATCCTACTAGATGTATCATTAGTTAAAAAGTACTCCAGTTGGGACATTTAGAAGTTATTGAAAAGGATCACAGCTCTTAGGAAGATGATCTCAATTAATTTACATTGGCTTGAAAATCTGAACCACAGAAAACAGACTTTGGTTTTGACAAAATTTTTGATTTATGATTAATTGTCAGATTTATTTTTTGTTCTCAAACTGTGTGTAATGCTTCCTTAAAAGAGGCCAGATTAGACCATGTAGCATCTCCTGGAAAAAAGCTGCAAAGATTGTGCTTGGCCTTGGGGAAATAAACATGTCTTAAGAAACATGCTTTAGAGGTCGCAGAGGGAACTCAAAGTAACAGGAACGTAAGGAAAAATCTCAAATTCTGTCCATTACTGAGAGGAGGAGGGAGCACCCACTGGGCTTCAGAGACTGTGAGGAAGATGGTGAAAAGGACTCTCCTGGGAAGCAGAAAAGAGTGCAAGGATCTTAGAGCAAGGCAAAAGACTTGAATGAAAATATCAATTAAACCTTGGAAGCAAGGAACTGTCTCCCAGGAAATTTGGCAGGACGAGAGCCAAATATAACCATTTTGGCTTTCCCAGCTGACCCAGGGTCATTGGGTCAGAGTTTAGTGGCATTTATTTGTCCTCAAACAAAATAAAAGGACAAGGCACCTGCCAAATAGAAGGATAAGACACCTGCCAAAGGATCTGACTGACTGTGAAAGGGAAAGAAAAGGTGCCCACTTGCATCTTAAAGGAAATCTGCAGCACTCAGGGTGTTCTTGATGAGGTTCTACCATTCCTCCAGGAATCCAGACACTTATTGCTGGTAGTCAGAAATCTCAGGAAGAGGTTTGCCAGGAAGAAGCTTTTATTCAGTTGTTGTTTTTCAGCAAGTCAGTTTGCACCTAAATAATCCAATAATTGTGTCCTCAATTCACCATGAGTGTGTTTTTAATACCAGTATCAGAATCAGCTGTACTTAATGCCATTCCTTATTTGTGCTGTTTCAGAGACAATATCATGTTAAATTTTCCAACTATACATATTTCAGACAGAAATTATTTATGTTTCTGATTCTGTACTCATTGAAGGCACTGGCATATTTCCATCTTTAGCATGGGGTAGATTCAGACATGCATGCTATAGTTGAGAAGATTTAATTAAGTCATTTTTGTGTTGAATTTCTGCTGTAAATTTGCACTTAGATTTTGTTAACAATTGCTGCAAATAGTACATTTAATTACCAGTGAATTAGCATTGCTTCAAATTTCCTAATTAAGCTGTTTTTCTTCAGAATGCTTGAAAAGATGTTACAATCAAGGGTTACTGACTGAGCTGAAGCAAAATTTAGTCCCAAAAAGTGTTTATATTCAACAGTTATTTGTTAAGGCTACAGCAGAAAACATCTGAATTAGCAGGAACTTTAGGTCTTGTTTCAAAGGAAAATATTATGAGATGTAATCTTTATTTATTCCTCTAATTTTTTTTCAATTCTATACCATGCAGAAACAGAATATCTAATACAGGAATAACTGCTACTCTGGAAAATGAATGACTCCTGAAGAGTCAGGTTTTCATAGGAAATAACAGTTTTTGCCAGCAGGAAAAGAATTTTGAAATGTGTTAATTTGGTCAATTAGACAAACAATTAAAATATCAGAAAACCATATTGTTAATAAGAATTTTATCAGCTATTTATCTGCTCAATTGAAGGAAACAAAAAAAAAAATAGTAGAAATTTCAATAGTTCTAAATTGAACAGAATTTCAAATGGATTCCTGTAGGGCAGCTTTGCCCATCTTATCTAATTGGAAGAAAGATGGAGAGAGACAATTTTCAACAGCCTGAGACGGGGCAGGAGGGAATGGCTTCCAACTGACAGAGAAGAGGTTTAGATGGGATTTTGGGGAGAAATTCTTCCCTGTGAGGGTGGGCAGGCCCTGGCACAGGGTGCCCAGAGAAGCTGTGGCTGCCCCTGGATCCCTGGCAGTGCCCAAGGCCAGGTTGGACATTGGGGCTTGGAGCAACTTGGGACAGTGGAAGGTGTCCCTGCCCATGGCAGGGGTGGCACTGGTGGCTTTAAGGTCCCTTCCAGCCCAAGTCATGATTGTGTAAACCTTCAGCTGATGTCATCCTTCCTGAGCTGTGAGGGTCTGGATGGGTGGGTGCATTGATGTCAGCATGTATGGCACAGACTTTTCCAAATGCTGCCTTAATTTTAGGAGTTCTGAGCACAAAGCTGACTTGTGAGCACTGATGCAATGATGCTGGCTGTGGGACAGATTGGGCAGGTCCCCCCTCTGGCACACTCAGCTCACCAGTGCCCCTGATCTTTTCAATATTGGCTTCCATTCCCTTTGACATATTAATCTGCTGCTAGGGGAGCCAGACATTCCCTCCCCCTCCTTTGGCTGATGTCTTTAGCTCTGTCAGCTAAATGATGAAATTACACAGAGCTGTCAGCTGGATTCATGGAATAAATGCACACCCTGCAAGTTATGGACATCCAGCATTGTTTCATGGAAAGGTCCTTACCTCCAATGTGTTATGAATGCATCCCTCTGATCAAACCAATGTTTTAGACAGGCCTGGAAAAAAGTTGGGTTTAAGCTGTCACATGCTGTGACTTTTCACCTTTCTGATGTTGAGCATTTGGAAAACATGCTACTTTATATACACTTTTAGAGCACAGAACGAAATGACAGTACTCCATCAGAACATCTTTGTTATTACTGCATTCTCTAGTATAAAAAACCCTTCTGCAGCTGGAGGAAAGGAGGTAGGGCAAGTCATGTTCTGTCTAGAAAAGCATCCAAGGTGAAATTACTTTATGTCATAAAATATCACTCATCAATTTCTAACAAAAGTGCCATAAATACAAGCCTTGCTTTTCTAAAGTGCTTTACAGAGAGGGGCATGAGTCCACATCTTTACCTTAATAATTAATTTTACTCACTACGACAAGCCAGCTGTTCCAACATCAGAAGTCCACAGCAAAAAATTCTAGGAATACAGTACAAAAGTTGTTCTCCACTGAAAGATAATCAACTGAAAATAATTGGAATATCTGAATAAAAGTAGTCCTATTTTCCAAATGTCTCAGGGTTCTGAATCACATAGACATGACATTTCTTAATATCAAAGCTTGAACTTTAGCTATCATTATATTTATAGGCAGACATTTTTGTAGTAGGCAAAAGCAATGTAGGACTTCTGTCTTTCCAATAGTCTTCGTAAAAAGATCCTATGCCAGAGCTGTATTTTAATGTAAAAACAACAATTTTACTCTAAATGGCAAAACACTGCAGTAAGGACAGGAAAAGCTAGCTCAGAACACTCTGGGAAACCAACTTACCACTGGGTTTATTCTTACAATTAACCCACCATGGAAGGTCAACCTGAAACAGTTTCAAATCCTAGACATAGAGAACTCGAATGTCACCTCGCATCTCTCTATTTCTATCTTGACCAGTATGATGAGAACAGCTTGGATTTATTCCTGAGAGTGGAAATATCTTGGTTTTTTTCCCCTCCGCATTCCCATTGTCACGAAAGGCACAGAGATGATTAGGAAAAAGAGCCTGTGAAAGTGGCCAACAGCTCATATTTACCAAACGTTGCCCTAGGTTGAAGATAAGAGGAAGATTAGAGGCTTAGTAGCCTGACAGGGAGCTCTGGAATTTACCATTTGCAGTGTTTTGGTCACATTGATGCATGATTAGATCAGTTGTACAATTCAGCAGTCTCTAGGATTATAAATTACAAATCCCAGTGGTCATGGTTGCTGGAAGAGCTCCCAGGGGATAGCAGAATTTGGCCTCTCAGCCTCATGTCTGGTCTGTGTGTTTGCAGATAGAGAAACCCAGACTCCACTTTGCTCTGCAGTCTAGATCAGCTTTGGAGGCACCTTCCTGAGGGGAAAAAAACCCTCCTGCATTCTGTGGGAGAGCCCATACAGTGAAAACATCCCTCTGTCCTATTCTGAGATGATTCCAAGATAAGCCAAGCTCTCACTGCATCAACCATGGTTTGTAAAAACAACAACTGAATAGGTCCAGGCAAATTTGCTGAGCTTCCTAAAGCTCTAGAGACACCATATCTTCCTTTTTTTAATGCAAGATTTCTGTACTTCTAGAATACCTGGGCTAATCACATCAATAGATAAGTGCTAGGATCTTGCCAGAAGGTTTTTGGTGTTTGAAAGCCTTGAGCTGAGGATAGGGATGAGCAGAACACTTGCTTACAGTGGTTTGTATTTGTTTCATAAAAAGGCTGCATGAACTGCAAGATAACTGGGGTAATTACAGCTAAACATGCAGAAATTCAAGGATGTTCTCTATATCACTGTGACACCAAATATCCTCACATCCAGCAGTTTTCTGTGTGCTTACATAAACCTGGGGTAGATCCAGATTAAACACATTCTTGCCTGTGCTGTCTATTTTTTCCATATTGTTCTACTTGAACTTGCCCAATCCAATTAATTCTGGCTGACTTTGTAGTTTCCCCTCATGGTATTTTTTCTACGAAGAAAGACTCACCAAAGATATCATGGTTTACCTGTCATTTTTCTCCAATAGCTGCTTCCATCCCTTCATTTTCAAAGGCAAATTAATAAATATACTTCCTGGGGAAAAAAATTCAGCCATAATGTTCCCTGACTAAAGCAAGACATGATTGTTAAAACAAAAAAAAAAATAAAATAAAATCAAGAAGTAATTTGAAAATGCACTTGAACACAGTTGAATTGACTTTGTTTCTCACACCTACCATAGAACCAATGTGAAAGTAACCATTGATATTTGGATTGCCAATTCAATCCTGATGCAGAATCTTTATATCAAAGAAGGCCTCCCATATTCCCATTTAGTGAATTTAACTGGGAGGCACATTTCTGCATATTCTCTTGGCAGAGCTGAATTCAGAGGATCAGTGTGACTATGGCTATTCCAGACAGTAAACAACCCACTAGAAACACATTTACTATCATGTTTAGAGACAGAAGAACTGGACTTTGCTTTCAGTTCAGGTTTGCAGCTTATTATTTAGCTTATCTATTTCTAAATAGTATACTAAATATTCCAAAGTTCTGAAGAGAGAACAGTAGGCAAGACTGCTTTATTGGGCCTTCCAGAATTAGAAAAAGAAGTCAAAAGTGTGTCCCACTGAGCTGACAAACATTAGTGGCAAAAGTGCAATATTCTGACATACAAACTCAGAACTTCTGTTTTCTCAGAAACAAGCTGACAAGCTTGAAACCTTGAGTTTGTTAACAGGATCACCAGTAAGATTCATCTCCACATATATGTGGCATTTTTTGGTCTCAATATTGTCTCTGCTGCTCAGAGCACAGAGGAAAAAGAACTAATAGACTTAAAATTTCCTTGCATAATTAAGGTTAAGCCCAAAGAAATATAACCATATCAGCAAATATTTCACAAATATAAAACATGATTCTTATCTCCACCAAACCCTTAAGCTATTGGATCAAGTGAAGACTTTGACAGTCCACTGGAAAGTGTCCTAGAGCTAGTCAGTTGTCTAGACCTAGGTTAGTGAAAAAGAGGACATAACCCTGTCAGCTGGACTAAGGCTTTGTAATTATTACATTTATTATTATTATTTGTTGAGAGTTTCATAGTAACCAAGTTAATGTGAAAATGAAGAGCACAATTGTGCGTTCATTGCACAAATGAAAGAAAACCACAACATGGAGTGTTTTGTTTCTAACTGTAACCACAGGGTGATGTAATAGAAGAGTTTGATATCTTATCTGCCTATGGACCTGTAATCAGTAACAACTATCATATTTATTAGCTTTTGCTGGAGAATTATGAAACTGTTGACAGGCCTGAATTGCTGCATTTTTCTATGATTAAAAATTCAATAGAAGAGCAGCATTGCAGGTCTGAAAAAAACAGTTAAACACTGAAAAAACACTTACTTAAAAACACAACACCTCCAGAAATAAACAACAAATAATACACACAAAAGGCAAACTAACAAAATATCTCAGGTAAATTGTTTGTATTAGTTCTATTGGTGTTAAATTAAGGTGAAAGCAGCAAGCCTCCTATTTTCTTTTTAAAGAAATAAGAGGTTTAAATATTGATTGAAACCAATTAATATTAACAGGATTCATTGACCCTGGTAAGCCTTTGATGCTGATCCCACCACTCCTGCCTTAAACTTTCCCTTTACCTGTTCTCTCTCCAAAGAAAGGGAAGCTCATTGGAAATGATCCAGATAAGACATTAAATGAGAGATTTGTAACAATATGGCTGACAATCTGTTCTCATTTACTTTCTTCCTTGGCCTTAAATCCCATTGAAACCCCAAGAATTGCTTTGAGTTACACCCTTAAAGTTAAAACTAGAGTGAGACCTGTAGATTTTACAGACCAATCCACATTTGCACTTAGTCAGAATTTTCTGTGCATGGGCACTGAAAGTCATAAACATCTCACAACAGCAAAGGACTTTCACCACTTTTGATCATCTTTTAATACTAGATGTCCACCTTCCCCTATTCCAGGTATTTCAGAGCTCCATCCAACCTGGCCATTGGCACTTCCAGGGATGGGGCAGCCTTGGCCAACCTGTGCCAGGGCCTCCTCACCCTCACAGGAAGGAATTAACAAAATTACAAGCCAACACAAGTTTAGAAGCCTAAATATCTGGATCCCTCACCAACAGAGGTGTTCTTAAGTAATCATTATTGCTCTTAGGTGATAAAGCACCCTGAGAATGAAGTGCTATGGGTTTAGTCTCCTGCAGTTTTAAACATTCTAGGACATCATCAGGAACAGCCCTGGAAGACATCTCCTCTCTGGTAATGTGGGGAGGCAAACGATGTGTAATGCAGTTTTACATTCAAGCCCCATTTTTGATTCCAGAATGATTCAGCAGATGAGGTGCAAGTTTTACACAACCCAGGTGATGTCACTGCCCCACATGCAAAACTCTGGAAGGAGACCCTGGCAATGCAGGTAATGATGTTACTGTACTCCAAGAAAGCCAAATACTGTTGAAGCAGTTGTACCACAAATTTCTCAACTGCAAGCCAAATGCACTTGCCAAAAAGTCCTCCTCAGACCTTATAAATAATATGTGAACTGTGATATTTGTGTATAAAAGAGCTGAATCAGCTCTAATGCCTCTGGAAAGGATGCAGCAACACAACAAACGTTCAGGTGACTTACACAGCAACACTCCATAAATTAACCTTTGTGCTGCCAAGACCCAAATAAAGGCTCCATCGGGTTATTTTCATTTATATGGGTATGTGTGGAATGTCTGAGAGGAAGAGTCTTCATCCCTGTATTTCACAAGGAAAAGTGCAGATGGAAATTAGGAGTAGTGAAGAACAAACTCCACCACCTCAGGGAGCAGAGACTTTCTGGGGAAGATTGCACTTCCAAAGCAGGGAATTTTATTCAGCTTGTCTTTTATATCTTTGCAGATAGTTAATATTTGATTGGAAAACTTCCTTGCTGAGTTAGTGTTTCCTCCCCAGATAGCTGCTGTCTCCCTGGCTTCAAAGGCCGTGATAGAAGAGTGAGCACAACTGATGCTGTGCCAAGTGATAGGACAGAATTATCCTGTGCTTTCATTACTTTGCTTTCTGATGGAGCAACAAAATGCTGTGCCACAGATACCCACAGCTGTATTATAGAATATTCTATTCTTATGACTAAAGAATAAAATCTCTAAACAGTTTTCTTATATCCTTGTAATCCAAAGACGCAACTGGTATTTGAATTTTATTTTCAACAAGTTTTGCTCTTTTTTAAAATTTATTTCATGCAAACTAAAGTTATGTTAACTCTTAAAAAGCAATTAGTCCATAAATTCTGTTTAATTTCCTACTTTTTGAATGTGTCCTAAATATGAAGTGAATCTTAAAAAATTGAGGCCAGCCATTAAAAACTGACTCTCAAGGTACTTAAGCCAGATCTTATTACATGAGATCAGAGCTTTTCTTATAGTCACATCAAAAATTCTGTAGCAATTGAGAATATGATTATATCCCACTATCTTAAATCTCCAGCACAAATGAGAAAAAAACCCTGACCAAACTTAAAATATTTTGATAAAATCTCATTTTCCAGGTGAACATTAACAAAAAGGAAGGATGGAAATATTTTTACCTTAGCACTTCAAATATTTTCGTTATCCTACTGAAGAAGGAGCTTGCTTTTCTTATCATCAACCATATAAAACAAAACTGCGTCTGTCCCAAGGGTAAAAATAACCATGATTTTTAAAAAAATTTAACATCTGTTATAAAAGCACCTTTTTACTGGTAAACTATCAAAAGCACAACAGACAGATGATGTATTAAAAATGAGTGGGGCAGGGAAGTGTTATGACAGCTGTTCCTCACAGAAGAAATTGCTGCTCTCCTTTTCTTATACCCCTTACAGGAAAAATTAATTATAGTTGCCCCATCTATGTTTCCGGGAGTTCATGGCCTGAAAGTGCACAGTGCTACATTTCTAACATGCCCATACAAGAGTTCCTGAGCAGAGCAGCAGCCTAGAAGCTGTATTTTTATTGCTTATGCATGGAAGTGGGATAAATTGAACCCAAAATCTGCCTGTTAATAGGAATTCAGAGAGGATACTTGCTCCTATCTATGCAATATAAATAAACTCACCATCAGGTCTGTGGTTTTGTGTGGTCAACTCTGAAATATTTAAAAAAAAAAAAAAATTTACACGTCTGCTGCTATAGCCCCAGCCTGGCTAAGTCGACCCAAGGCTGGATAAATTTAAAGTTCCCATATTTCCTTAATATCATGCCAGACTTTGCATGAGACAAGACACAAATCAGTTCCCTTGGATTCATTAACTATTGCTGTACATGAAAAAGTTCTAGGTTGCCTTTTGTTACCTGCTTAAAATCAGAGTTCTTTATCCAAATGTTAGGTAGGGGGAAGAACTATGCTTAATATTTTCCAAAGCAATCATTTTTTTTTCTTTTACCACTCAAATTCAGTCAATACATGCTGCGTTATAGGATTATTTTCCATACCTCATTTTCAGAAGTGCCCATCTCTCTGGAACACAAACTTGTGGATATAAAACCTCTTACCAGAGGAAATTCTGTTCCACAACTCCTGTGGAAGATATTCAACCACAAAGAAGCGACAGCACAGACTGATTTTCCCTGTCTATACCAGGAAGTCAATCAGATTCTCAGAATTCAGTCTGAGAATTCCAGAATTCTGGAAATTCTAGCCAGGTGTTTCTGTAGTTGCCCGCACACTTCGTTTGCTTGAGAAGAAAGGTGCTTTAAGGCAATGGGATGGGAAATGAAGTCCAATTTTCCCACAGGATTTTCCGTTCATTATGCATTCTTGTAAGTTCAAGTATATATAAAGACACCGATTGAAATTTTACGGGAACAGGCAGCTTGTAGGAAGTTGATTTTGTATTGTCAAAGCAACACTAACATTTTAAGGAAATGCTTTCAAAGCTTAGTGGATTGAAATAAATCCCAAATCAGACAAATGTCTGAGAAAGTACTGCTCTATATTTTTTGTAGCCTAAACCCTGGGCAAAGATATATTTTGGCTTGCATTGGATATTCAATTTGAACACATCATGCATTTCTTACTGCCTTCCCCCATCCACTGTCATCAGCAAGCTGCTTAGCTTCCTTGTCAGTAATTTTGATAGTTGTGCTTGCTCTTACATTATCAAGTTGACTTTTGGAGTATTCCCTGGAGGGTGTCTTAACTGAACCAAGGTTTGAATTCTATGGTAAAAAAGAAATCAAAATAAAAAGAACTATTGTTTTCTTATTGCTGAGCTGTCTACTCATGTCACAGAGATCTCAGTCAGTTTTCATGTACATTGTTGTAAACCTGAAGCTTTCCATTAAATCAAAATAAATCTTCCCTTTTTTGTGTTATTTTTCAGGATTTTTTTTCTGAAATGGGGCAGGAGACCAAGTTGTTTGGGGTTTTTCACCTTTCTGTAACTCAGTTACCCCACTGAAAAAGGAAGAACCACCTACTTTAAGACACAATAAATTGTTCTAGAAAGAATTATGCTGGAATATATCTATGCCAGCTATGGCTGAGGGACAAGAGAGTGGAATCTTAAGCAGAGTTCAAGTTTATATTTAACCTTGGGATTGCATCTGTCCACTGCAGCCAGATTGTAAACTCTATAATTGCTGAGGCACTGGCTGAGTATCAATGAGCCAGTGGTCTGGGCTGATGTTCAAAAGGAATACAATCTGAATAAAGGATAAGAGAATCAGCAAATTCATATGGTTTATTACCACTACAGCATATATATTTACTCACATTAATCATGCTGCAACACCTCCCCCCTGCTCCCCATGCAAATCCACACATTTTCCAGGATAAAGCACTTTATCCTGATGCTTGGGAAGAGTTTCACTGCAGTTTACCACCAGACAAATACTTCACCAGAATGGCAATGTCAAAAAACACAGAAACCCAGGCAAAGACTCCTCTCATTTCACTTTTCCAAAAAAAAACTGGTCACAAACACCACACAATCAGAGGATCGTTTCCAACCCTCATTTCACTATTGCTCCATAGGATTATCTATTTGTTTGTCACCAGTTACCACTTGTGTCTCTCCAGAATTCCCTCTGCCCTGTCTCCCCTCAGTCTGTGTTATCCACAACCAATGACTCACTAACAGCATTAACAACTCTTCCAGCTTTTCTCCAGTTAGTCTGACACAGTTCAAAGAGATTCATCATTTTATATCCCTCCAACAGAAACAAGGCTGCTTGCTTTAGTTTTTAGCTGCCCACCCTGATGAAAAAGCCCTACTTATACAGAGCTTTTTTGAGCTGTAATCTGCTAGAGAGCATCACTTCATAAAACTGCCTGAAACAACAGGTAAGGAGTCCTTGGAAAGGTATTGGTGGATTCAAGAAACATCTACTAAGAAGTATTTAATTTCACTACTGGTGATTTATATTCTGACAGGAAAACAAATTACTGCCTTAGCAACATACAGCATTTTAAGTTTTCATAGCTCCGTATTGCCAATGTGAATGTGAAGCACTTCTGTATTACCCAAAACTTATTAAAATATTCACTTGTAAGTCTAAAGAACCATCTGAGAGCTCCCACACCTGTAATCTCATACAGGTTTGGTGTTTTTAAGGGATGATTAGCACATTTTGCCAGAATTTGATCAAATTCAGTCAGATCATGTTTCACATACATTTGTCAATAAACTCATTATTAAATCTAGAAACAGGATACCTCAACATCAAAATCAGCCATCCCCTTCCTAAGCAGCTGCTGAACCTGGCCTGGCCACTTTACTATGGTTTCAGGGAAGATATCCTGATAATAAGGGGTACAAAGAGGGGCTCAGTACAACACCAAAAATGAATGAAACCCTTCCCTGCGTTATCAGCCTCAAACCAGCAGTTCTCTGCCTGGAAACCATGGAACACAATTACCTGGACCTGAGATGGGCAAGCACAGGCCTAAATTTCCTATGTTCTTAAACTTTTACTGCAAAAGCAAGCCTTTGCATTATCTGGCATATGTCTGCAGCAAAAGAAACACTTATGTGTTTCACAGAATCCTGGATGAAATTAATTATTTACTAGAATGCCAAATTATTTCAATATTTTGACCATACATCCACATTGCTGGATAGTATAAACTTGTTTGTTTATTCAGGCAAGAAACAACTGTACTTGAAAAGCCAATATATTTGGATACATGAACTCTTTCACTGAGACTTCTAGAGACATAAAAAGAGAAAATATGGAAAATTAAAGAATGTTGCTACAGAACTAAATATGTTGGATTTTATTATAACACTATAATCCAAACAATTTTGTTTGGAGCTGCAGAAAGAAAATGATGAAAAAAATGAGTATGAGAAAACGCTGAGGCTGTTGTGCATGGCAGAGGGAAGGGAACAAATTTGTTTGGATATTTCATGATTCACTCTTAGTTTCTGTTTTCATTTATTTCACAGTTAAGCTAAAACCAAAATATTTTCACAGCATTCCAAAGATGCTTTAAATGGCAGGAATAAATACATATGGCAAGGGAAGCTGGAGACATTTCTGCTTGCCATGTACTTACAATATGTTTCACAACAAGAATGGCAATCAAGTGTCACTGCATTGTTATGCATGATGTTATCTCAGATGGGAAAATGAAATCACACAAAATGTTCTCGATTTTGAAGAAAACCAGTAAGTGACCAAATTTAATAAACACCATTTATAGACACTGGAAAACATCTGCAGGGAATTTTCTCCTTTGGATTTCTGCTCGCAAAAATGGACAAATAATCACATTATCAAAGAACATTAAATAACATTCAAGTTGTTTGTCCACATTTAGGTTTAGAAATGGAGAGGAACTTGACAGTATTTTTGTGCTTTGTAGCACAGACAGTTTCAAAAGTCTATTAATTTGATTTATGCCACTTTTTGGCCAGTATAGGAGGAAAAAGGCAATTAAATATAAAATGCTCATTTCTAATCTATGAAACAACTGCAAAATTCTACGTCAGCAGCTCCAACAGGAGCCACAGGAAAAATAAGTAAAAATCATTCCGTCACCTCATGGAACTAAGAAAATATTTCTTGTAATGGCTTGACAACCCATGACAGGTCCTGTATTAGCTGAAGAGTCCACTGATCTGTAGAGAAATACCTTAAACCTATAAAGCAACTCAGTTTCAGAAACTGCTTCTTGCCAAACAGAATCCAATGTTCAATCATCCATCAATAAATAAGCCTTCTGTAACAGAGAACAAATTGCATCTTCTCAATCAAACAAGGGTGTGGGCAGAATGTCCAGCTGATGCTTTTTTGTACTCCAGGATATTTTCTTGAACTATGAAGCAGGAGCTGAGACTGCTGCAAACTATCGGGATTCATTCAACTGCCAGGAACAGTGGTAATCAAAAAATACTGTTGAATAGTGCTGGAAGAACCCAGCAAACTCAAACAAACCATTCCCAAATTTAGAAATCAGGCAACCTGATGATTTATATATTTTTATTAACTTTGAAGATAGAATATTAATTCCAAATTAATTTGCATCAGTTTGGCTCCAATTTACCTGACAAATGCATTGCCTGAGCAATGGGCCAGTAGCTTTTACTTTGGAAAAATCTGCCTCTGACAGCTGGCATATCACCTCCAAAGCCTGGATCACTGTTAACGTAGTCCAATTTTTTTTCTTTGTTCTGAAAGTAGACAATTTCACCAGCTAACAGAGAGCTCTGAAATTTTCTCATGACATTTATTGGCAGAGCTTCAATTTGGGCAGCTGCAGAAGCCAGGTCTGGTTAGTCTGAAAAACCACTGCTTCTTTCTGATCATATATAAGAAAAAAAACCACAGCAGCTAAAAAACCCAAAATAACATTGCTGCTCCTCTTCCATTACAGAAAAAGCCTCTAACTGGGAGGTTAAGAAATACAGAAATCACCTCTGCAGAAAGGTATTGGGATGTCCTAAAAGTGAGAAAATTCAGGAATGTGCTTGTTGCAAGGAAGGCCAACACTACACTGTGGGCTGAATTAAAAGGCTACGACACTAATTTAAAAGGAAGATTTCCTCATCTAAACTTCCTTTACATTTTCTTGAGGGGAAAAGACAAGGAAAAAAGCTGTTTAATGAATACCTTGATTTAAATATGGCATTCTGTTTTTATGATTTTATGAGGCAAGTAATTGCTTACTTGTTTTTTCTTAGCTGCAAAACTGATATCAGCTCTATAATCACCATTAAAGAAAGTTTTCAAAGAGAAATTCCTTGGAAATCAGCATTTTTTTACCTTTTTGTGTTGCTTTTTTTTTTGACTTTATTTGCTGAAAACGGTTTTTTACATCACTCCTCCATTTCACACCAATTTACGCTTAACAAGGAAAAACCCCTCTCTGTAATTAAGGATCCTATTTGTAAAAACCTTACCCAGTCTGCATTACAGTTAATTAAAAAATAATAAAGCTGACTTTGAGGCTTGTTTTGAAGGATGGGGGTGTTTGTTTGGGTTTTTTGGGGAAGAAAGTTGTTTTGGGTTTTATTTTAAACTGGTCACTTGAACATACAGGTGGCTCAGAAGAAAAATTGTGTTTGAGTTAACTTGACCTTAAGATATCCTGCTTTCATGTTGCTCAAGCCCACATAATTTTTCAGTGGAAGTACTCTCTGGAAGATCAGACACTTGTAGCTACCTCTTCCTTTAAAATTATGCCATTGTAAGAGAGCCTTAAGTACTTTATCTAAATGGAATTTTGGACAACCAGGCCTCTAAAGCTCAGCCTAGAAACCCTGCAAGGTGAATTACAAGTAAAAAACCAGGACTACAGTTTGTGAATCCCTGTGGGTTTTACAGGAATCAAGAATGATTATTAGACCATGTTCCTTTACTGGCTAAACTTCTGGTTTGTTTATTTTGACCTCAGCTGGAATAAGATCTTTAAATGCTGATATCTGAAATGCTTTATTTTGGCTTGTAAATGAAGTACAAATTAAGCATGGCATTTCTTTCAAATCACATTTCAGTCAGATTCATGTTTTCCACCCTTCTGAACCAATTCTTGAAAAGAGAAGATTAAAAATGTTTTACATTTTCACTGTGCCAACTGAAACAAACACAAATCTGAGCCATTACCAAGTTGTGAGAGACCATCCAGAGAGATTTCACAAGGCTCCTGTCTACAGGAAAACATTTTCTTTTCTCTTTATTCCATGTGTGATCACCAGGAGTGGCAGACACTCCAAACAGATGTCTCCAATTAACAACCCTACAACTCCTGCTTGGAGGCTCTTGCTGCATTTATAACAACATGCAGTTATTGCCTCAGGAGTAAGTTTTAGGTCAAGTCTACCACTTTTTGTTGAAGAGTTGCTTGGGTAATCTAGTTGGCATTCATGGGGTAAACCTACGCTTTTTCCACACCCTCTTCCTTGTTACCTGGTCTAAAAGCTTTTTTTTAAAGATTCTTCCATTGTGTTGGATCCATATCTGCCAGACAAAACTGGTGTGCTCTTCAGCAGAGTTGGACTTCATCTGCCAAGAGAATTTAGGCTTTGCAAGCAGCCTGGTTTTGTTCTGCCTCCTCAGTGAAGGGAGACAATAAAATATTGGGAATGCCAAGAACTTTGAGTCAGTCAGGTGGTGTTTTTGTGTAGAATCTGATTCATCAGATTTTGTGTGGAATCTGATTCATCAGCCACTCGAAAAGCAGATGAGCTAATTAGTTCAAAATTACTTTCAGCAGCCTGGGAACAAATACTCTTTGACTAAGCCATCAAAATATCAGTGGTGTTGCTCAGAAGCCTGAAGTAAGAATCTAGTATCTTGGGCTTGGTGGCATCTCACTGGTCTAATTTATGTTTGGGGATTGAAGGGTTGGAATTTTCCTGGTTTTGGCTTAGATGTGAGACTAGAAAGACCTCAATAAAACACAGAAATTATTGCTATTTTCAGAAATATACTCCTGCATAGTTCCCCCCTCCCCTGTTATTTACACCTTTTTTCTGCTTCCACAGACGCATGTTCAGTCATTACATAAAAATATGTATAAACCAGACATTGAATACCCAAGCAATATTAAAGGAAATTTAATTTTGAATTCTTGCTCATTAAACGCTGTGCCTTGACAAAGTATCACCAGTGAATATACATTTAAGAATTTCCCAATGATTTGGGAACACACCTTTAGAAACATTAGTTCATCTGTTTTATCCCACTTTATCTTATCCCCACACTACCCTGGACTCAGTTTCCTCTGCCCTCTTTTGCTCCCCTCGGTGGTGAATGGTCTCTGGAAAATGCTGGGTGTGGAGAGACTTCCTTGCTCACTAGGGAAGAGAGGAGTTTTCCCATCCCAAGGAGTGCAGCTTGTTATTGTTCCTCACGCCCTTCTGAATCACACGAAGCAACCCCCTGCTTCTCAATATCAGACTTTTCAACACAGGACAAGTGAAAAAATGGACTTAAAATCCTGCCCTCTACCAAAAGCACCATTTTCCAGACACGTGGATAAACTCCACCCAGGATATCTGACCATAAACCTCTGATTTCTGTGGGAAATAGTCAGGCATGTTATGTACAGCAGACATAAAAAGTGTAGCTCTTGCCCCTCATTGTGAAACCTTTCAATTTCTTTTTCATGCCTTCAATTAAGCTTTGCACATTCACCCCCTTAATCTGGAGGGGCTCAGCTCAGGCAGATTGCACAAAAAACTGCATACAGAACTTATTCCACAAGACAGCCACATGAGCCACCCTCCATAAAAGATAGGAGGGTATATTGTATATTTTCATGTGGACAAGGGGGGACTCCACCTATTTCCATTAGGGATTTATCACCAGCATCTCACACACATTGCAAAGATGGAAAATGAGTTAGATCATATGAAACTCCACAAGAGTTGCTGTTAAAATGGTTTGATGTTTTGTCTGCAGATCATGGAGATGTCACAAACAAACTGGGGGGAATACCAATGTAATATTCATTTGTGTAAAGATAATATTTTTACAATATAATAATCCCATTTTGAGAGTGAAAATACTGGTGATTTGAGCTGTACAGTAGATACGTGCTCTGGGAAAGTTTCATATTGTAGTCTTCTTATTTCAAGGAAGCAAGCCCCTTTTCCTTCATTTCAAAAAGATTTTTCTCATAAAAATTATTTCCTCTAGCTGCAATAGTTTTAAGACATGGTGGAGTGTGTATAGAGGGAAAGACAACAATATTGATGCAACTATTCCCCCTTCTCTCCATTCCTATAATACCTGCAGGGTAGGGAAGGGGATCCCTTCCCTTAAAAAGGGGATTCTTCCACAGTTTCTATCAAAGAAACCACTTCATACCTGTTCAGGAAGGAAAAGGGTGACATGAACGTATTTTGTCTGAATTTCACCTCTGAGAATGCAAAAAAAAAACCCTGAAGAGTTTCTTAGAAACTTTTTTTTTTTAAGTGGATAAATATTTGTCTTTAATTCCAGGGCAAATATTTTTCTACAATATTTGAGCTATAGCTCAATTGCAATGAGAACAAAAGCATGACCCAAAGCCAGATTTTATATAATAGAAAAAAAAGCAAATTCTACATTTTTAAAATCATTAACAATATCCTGATAGAAATATAAGTAAATTCTAGATAGGCATTTTGAAGTTTGCATCTAGTTCCTTACATCTCAGCGTTTAGGATGTATAGCTCATCAATATTTTCTTGCAAAATATACTTGATTCAAGACAGAAAGAAAGCTTTGATGAGAAATTCAATACACTTAGTTTTTTAAACATCAATTCACCCACCCCCGACAATTATTATGAAAACTCAAGAGTAAATACTTAGTTGTACTAAAGAATTTGGATTTTTCAAGTTGGAAGTGTGATAAAGCCTCAGATAGTTAATGGCAAATTGTTATCAGGAATCGAGCAAATAGCAGTGAACATTGAGATGAAAATCAGCAACCTAAGCACTGCCACATTAAACCAGAGAATTAAAAATCACACAGATTGGAAGAGACCTCTGAGATAGAGTCCAAGCTGTGCCCAATACCCACCCTGTCACCAGCCCAGAGCACTGAGTGCCATATCCAGGCCTTGCTGGGACACCTCCAGGGATGGTCATTCCAAACCTCCCTGGGCAGTTGCAAGGTTTGACCACCCTTTCCATGGAGAAATTCCAACCTGAGGCTGTTCCCTCTCCTCCTGTCCCTGTTCCCTGGCAGCACAGGCCAATGCCCCCAGTGTCCCCTCCTGTCAGGGAGTTGTGCAGAGACACAAGGTCCTCCCTGAGCTTCCTTTGCTCCACACTGAACCCCTTTCCCAGCTCCCTCAGCCTCTTCTGGGGCTCCAGCCCCTCCATGTCCTTCTTGCAGTGAGCAACTCAGAACAGAGCCCAAGCCTTTGAGGTTTCCATCTTACTCCTTCTAATTTCATTAGGCTTATTTTGGATATATAACTACCAAAAACGCTGCTACATATATACTGTGATAGAACAGAATCCAAGTAAGGAAAAGGATAATTAGACAATAAAACAGTTGCAGAGGCCCCAAAATAAATACAAACCAAGTGCGATCTTATTCAAGCATAACAGTTTTGCTGTTGTAGTAAACCACAGTTTTTGTTTAGGAAAAACTGCTACTGATTTCTGCTAGGCAAATTCTACCATTTGGAAATATGGTTTTTAATTGTGTTATATAAAGCTCTCTCACATGAGAGTTTACTACCCACTCAAGGCCCCATTTAAAAAGTTCAAATTATCTGCCTCTTTCCATCTGTTCACATATCCCCATCCTTAACATCCACTGAAGTTGTGGAGCACAAATGCTTTGATCACTCACTCAAGTGGTTTGATCAACCAACAGAATTTTGGACACCAAACACGTAAAAACTAAGGGCAACCCACCCTCTGACCTTTAGCACACACTACTCGCCCTCACTTACAGTTTCCCAGAATTCTGTAGTCCTTTCTGCTCAAGCCCTGTGACTTGCACTTACTATTCCAGAGGATGTAGTGGGACAAAGCCAGATGTGGAAACTTCTGCTTTCACCAGGGGGAAAAGAGGGAAAGGCCGTTAACCTTTTTCTAAGGTGAAAAGTGGGTCTAAACAACAAACATGACATAGGAAAAGTTATTCATCCCTGATGCTATTTCAGGGAGAGGGAGCACAGTTAAAACTGCAGGTCAGACAAACTGCCAGTCAAAGGCTGATAAAAATACCAGTTTTCTTCTAAAGCAAGCTAAAGATGTGACAGAAGCCTGTAGACCGCATGATTTCATTTAAGATCAGGGTGACAAAGTCTACCAAAAGAAAAAGGAGAATTGGCATCACACTTTTTTAATTGCTGAAAGTTGCATAACTGAATGCTGTACTGATAATTTTTGACAGGTTTTCATGGAAGAATTATTTTCTCTCTGCTGCAGAGTCTTCCATCATTCTGCATCTAATATTCTGTCAGCACCTGATGCGCTGCCTTTCCTTACTTGCTCTTTGCAATACTTCACACCTGTAGAACGAGTTGATAAAAACTGCCAGCAAAGCCCCTGTACCTCAGTGCAATGGGCAGGAATCACCAGGAGATCATTCACAGATAAGAGTTGATTTCCAAAACCCTGCCCTGCACCATGGAGAAAGGAGCCAGAAGGCTTCTGACCTGTCCCTGACAGCAACTCCCAGAAAAAGAACAGCCAGCTGCAGCTAAGGGGTAGACACAGTTCTAAAAATGCCCCAAGTTTTATCAATCCAGACTAAAGCAGAGTGTGTGAGTGTGTCAGAATAATCTGCTGGATAGATCTGCCGTCCTGATACCACCCCAGAGGGTTTCAAACAGGCAAGAACACGAAAAAATCTGGCCCACTCCACATACACAGTTAAATAACAGAGGGTACAGAAATGTACCCAAGACTTTCTGCCAGCTGACACATTATCCCATATTGTGTTTACCTGAGGGTATTGGCACTTCATTTATCAAATGCAGTCCCAATTTATAACCAGGATTTTGAATGTCCAACCTTTTCCACACACATAAATCCATGAAAAGAAGAGTCTTTCTATTTTACCTTCCCATGCAGGTAAGCTCTCCCAAAGGAGCTAAAAGACAAGATAACACCCAAGACTTTGAACTCTTAATCATATGGCAGGACATATTAGATGTTAAAAGGTTTGGGCAAAAATGTGTTTTGAGTTAGATGTGGTTAAAGAACCAGAAAATAACCCCTTGGCCCCAAGAAATCCACTCTCACTACCCAGTACACAATAAGGAGATGAGACAGAACAACTGAAGATTTACAACAGTAAGGAAACAAATGTGAAAATTTGAAAAAGACAAGGCCACCACCTAATAAAAGGAGATCTCTTCATTGTTAAAAATAAGTAATGATAGTGAAGAATATTACAGTTTCTCCTCAAAGGCAAATTGGAAAGAGTAAAGCAAACACTGAGATGCTTAGGAGAGAGACCAGAAAGCTGAGAGCCTTTTCATGTAAAATGGCTGAAGGAACATGACCTAATGACAAAGTTCTGTTTAATTGCAAGGAAAGGTTGGGGCCATGAAAGAAATCCTAGGATCAGAATTGAAAAAACAGTGTGATCACATCACGTGTTTCAGAATAAAAATAGGGAAAACATTACAGCTATGTAAGGGAGAAACAGCAATAGCCACAGTCCAAACATAAACTTGACAGTCGTCAGTACTTCAGCACCCTTGACAGAAACACCCAACAAATACAACCAAACTAAATAAAGCAGCAAAGATAAATATTGGAGTGGGATATTGGCATGGCAGTCCTGGATAAAATCTGCTGGAGAAGGTGTTTAGAAAGTTGAGAAATTCTAATTTTCCAGTGCCAGGATGTCCCTGTTGCAACTCAGAAGAGGGAGGAAAGGAAAGCCTGGAAGCAATAAAACAAGGATCACTGCTAGTTAAATGAATTTATGTGGAAGTAATTCGTGACAGTAGCCACTTACAGCTTTACATGAGTCCACAGAATAAGACAGATCATGTGTGGGCACACTCACGTGTGTTTGTCTGCTGAAAAAAGGGACACAAATTGCTCTTGGTTGGCTGTTCAACAACTCCTCACTGCTCCTGCACAATTGTTGCCTCTCCCAGATGATGCCAAGCACATCACAACGATGGTGAAACACTTTTGCTGTTACTCAGGGTTGAAAATATGTAAGCTCAGACCTAATTTTTCTTCCTCCACAGCTGCAAGGATGATTTTTTCCATTTGCCTTCTGCCTCACAGGCGAAGGATTGAATCTTCTCACCACACTGTAAACACCCAGCTTACAAAACAGGAGGATGACTAAAATGGTGACAACAGCCCTCAGCAATGAGAAGTAAAGAAAAGGCTGCATCTGGAAGGACAGGATGAAAACAATCCCCCTAAAGAACTCTCACACAAACCCCATAAAGTTTAACATGGCCAGGATGAGAGATTTTAGCTATCAAGTGTGACTGTCTTTTTTATTTCAGTGTTTCCATTTCAAGTGAGGGGTTAAAGTGATTTTGTCTACATCTCTTAACACACTGATCATTAGTTAAGTATCTGCTGAGTTTAGAAAAGACACTTGAAATGTATTTTTTAATATTATGACAAATCTAAATTTAGGAAAAATCAAATACTGCCTTGTTTCTTGAAAAAACTTGAAAATCTCAAAGCAATGGTCATCATATATATTTTCAAAGCCAGTTGAAGAACTAATTCTTCTTTCACAGCACACAAATACTAAATACTTGCACTTAAAAAAAAAACAAAACAAAACCCAAAAGCTTTATTAAGCAATAACTGCATTCTTACTACAAGCCAGAGCTCCTCCTCACTGACACCTTTGAAACCATCCCACACCAAGGAGTTCAAGTTCATCTCAGACAAGGATCAGGATCTGCTTCTGCCAGATTGTGGCCTTTATAAAAGCACTGGGAATGTTTTGTTGGTCCATAGCTGAAATGTGAGCCATGGCAGCTTTTTAACAAACGAGTCAGGGCACAAACTTCCTTTCCTGAGTGAAAACCTGAGAGAGGGAAAAACTGTTGCCTGCTGGGAAAGCACTCAAGTATTTCTGAGGACAAGAACTCTCAAATGTTGTTTACAGCAAGTGATGCAATATTTTTGCTCAGCTTTTCAAAATAAAAAGTTGATGTTCCAGCAGCTCTCTGAACCCTCACAGCCACAGCTGCCAAGCAGTTTGTGCTCATCCCACGGCTGGAATTCTGGTTTCAGACAGGGAAACCGTGGGTGAGGTAGGCAAGTTTCCATGGAAACCTGCTAGTTTCTGCAAGGAGGAGCTAAGAAAAAACAACTTTTTCCCAGAGAGTGTTTTGATGATTTTGACTCAGCATTTTTCCAACAGTTCTATTAATAAACTCCCAGGATTTGTAGCTGGGGGCTGCTGACAGAATAACACACTGATCTCAGAGTAAATGATGCTGCTCCCAACTTGCTTATCAGGAGTTTAGCTCAAAGACATCATTCCTTCCACCTGGGCAAATCCCTGACACTCTTCAACATAATGTCTGTGAAAGTGTGTGTACACACACAAATTCTCAAAAACCTTATCTTAAAGAATAAACTTTCAGTTTTTTACCTCTAACACTCATTTAGTTAAGAGGAAGAACTACAGAATTATTCTACTGACATGATTTCTCCCAACTCCACAATCTACAAATTTTCATATTACACTAGATTTTTTGCACACCGCCTCTTGTTTTTTTTTCCTCTTTGTGGGAGAGGTGATGGGAAGTAAAATTAGATTTTACCATCTTGAAACTTACTCATTCTACACCTGAGAATCCCCAGGGCTTACTCTACAACATGCTGCTACCTGTAGTTCAGATGGAAAAGGAGGCGCATGCATGGCCAGTAGTTTTCATGCATTACTAATTATGAAAGAATGCAATCTCACTTTAATATTAGGAATTATGTGTTCTAAGCTTTTCTGCATGTAAAATGTTGCAAAGAGCCCACTGACTCTTGATGAAATGGAAAGGATGTTGATTTCACCTGAATTGAGAACTGTATAAAAAAAACCAGATTGTGCCACTCTTTAAAAGCAAGTTTTCCAGTAAGGTGGCATCATACAATTCTTTCAGGTACTGGAAGGCCTCAATTAGGAAGCCACAATCAATCTTATAATAAAAGCTTCTCTTTCCCAGGCTGTCCAATTTAATTAGTGTAAAGCTCCAATAAAGGCAAAAGAACAGCCACTGATCAATTACATCCAATAAAGGCACATGTGACAGAGCAAGATAATGTAAATAAAAAAGCTGGACACTTGTGCTACCAATGATTCCTTGCATCATTGCAAAGCACCACGCAAACTGCAAGAGGAGATAAAATTTTGGCAGAGTACATGCTTCAAGACTTGGCACCAGACTCATTTCATTACTGCCCTCAATCACATAAAAAGCATGCAGAGCAGAAAAATATCACTTCCATCATATCTGACGTCAGCAGCCTTAGGCAGATCAAGAGATATCTTGCTATCTCATCCCCTCAACGTCTTCTCAGTTCAGAGCAAACGATTCTCGGAAGTATCAAACCCAACAAAAACTCTGCTAAGATTTGGATAGGTGCTGAAAATGAGGTTGCCATTTTAGCCAGGGAATTGTAGTTTTTTCCTATATAAAAATGAGGCTGGAAGTTCAAAGAGGAAGTAACAAGATTACTTTGGCACACAGGATTCCAAGCCTGTTTCTTCTCTTTCAATCTGAAGCACTGCAGCTTTTATTTGGGAATGTGGATTGTAAGAATCCCAAGTGACTTAGCGAGTTAAATATTGGTGGTGCAGTTAGCTACCCTCTCTAGGTAAATAGTCTGCATAGAGACAAATCACTTCATGGCAATAAATTTCATTTTCAGCCTGATCCTATGGCTTGTTCTGCTGTATTTCATCACCCAACAAAAGAAAAGAAGCTTCCTCCCTCCCTCTAAAAATTTTCCCATACAATTTTCTACTTGTTATCTCTTAAATGAAGATTTTTCTTATAATTACTCTGCAAAGGTATTTCTATACACAGGATCTGGCTGGAACATTAAGTTATTTCATTGTTAACAAAACATTCACCCTCCATTTTCCAGCAGGTTACAAAATAACTGCTTATGGAAAAAAAAAGACCAGGTGGCAGCAAGCAAGAAGAGAAAAAAGAGACCGAAAAATATGAATACATTCCTTTAAAGCATTGTGAAATTTAAAAACATGCGCTTGTGTTACCATAAAAATTCTCCTACTTGTCCTTATGTCATCTCTTGTATTTGTTAACAGGTTTAATTATTCCCAAATTAATCAGTAAATAAGCACACAAATTTCTGCTAAACAGATGCTGCATTGTTTGAACATCAGTGAGATATGTTAGAACCCCAACATCTACACCCAGTGCTGCAAATTCAGTTTTACTTCTGGCAATTTTCAAAGCAGACTCCCACGCTGAATTTCTTACTTACCACTATAAAAACTTCATTATGAATAACCTTTTCTTGCTTTGGTAATGACTCCCAGATTGCCAAATATTTCAAGTCAATCTCCAATAAAATGCTTTAATACAGGATACACAACAGTTTTGCTTCCTGTTCACCTTCCAAGGCCCATGAGAGCCAATTGCCTCTGTTGTACATCACAGAAAAGGGGGAAGGATGTGTTGACAAAGAGCCAGGAGATTTTATCTCCCTGGAGTAAAGCCTCATCTACACAGAATTCTGTCACATAATGTGTGTGGGATTATGCTTTAATACATGAATTCAGATTCTTCTTGTCTTCTTGTCTCACAGTCCTTGTTTTCACCTTATGCTCCCTCAAACATGGAATTAATTCAGTACCTTAGAATGGCAACCACATAGGAATTGTCTGAAAAAACACACCACTAATTCCTTCCACAACTTTACAGAATACAGATGATCCTGAGCTCTCTCCACTGGGCATGTCTGAACAATCAAGCAGTTGAGAACGGAAGGGTATGGGGAGAAAATATCTAATACTGCCATCTATAAACTTAAATTAAGGCTAAACAAACAAAGTCTTCAGAAAACAGTTTTCTTATTTAACTTCTCATGATGCAAAAGTACCAGGAGAGGTTTAACGTTTCAGTTGAATGTATTTCCAAACTTTTCCATGACAAGCGGGAAGATGGTGCTGTGAAAATGCCAGAAAATCTCTCTTGTTTAAAGAGGAAAGGTACAAACATGTAAATATTACCTACTGTGCAAAATAAGAGATTTCCTTAACAAGCTATGCCTGTTTAATAAGTAGGTTTAGATAGGTACTTACAAATATGAAGAGTAACAGAAGGTATTTTCAATATTCAAACTTCTGCCATATATATTGTGGTGGTTTTTACACCATAAATAAACTTTTTTAAGCTCAGAAATTATCTGGAATACTTAGGAGTCAAAGTAGGAAACATTTTTTTACTCAGAGTTAAGAATTTGTTTCTCCCTATTGCAAAATGCTGGTTCTACCCTGGGAAGAAAGCTATTGTAGAATATATTAAAAGAGTCATTTTCTAAAATCTAACTGAAAATCTCCTTTAGATGTAGTGGTAATTACTAGCAGCTACAGCCCTTCTTCACTAATAGAAAAAAAAAAGATACATTTTACTACAGTTCCATCTAATCACTGTAGAAATTAAAAAATTACTAGTTATTTCACAAGTAACAAAACAAGGGAAGAATATTTATTTCTTAGATAAAGGTCATGCAAATATGGTAGAACCTGTTTGGACCAGTTTACTTCTTGTCTTATCCATTAAATTATGCTTATGAAAAGGATATGAAGTTATAAATATATACATTAATGTAACAGTAAACCATTTTTTTTACTGACACTTCTAAAGGATTGAAATATTAAAAAAAGTAGCAAGAAAACCAGAAGAAGTCAGTATGCAGAGAAGAAAGATACTATTTTTGTAATTCATAATGTATTCAATTCATCTACAACTTCTCCAAAGGATGCCTCACTCTAGAATTGCCTTTACTTTCACAGGTCAAAATTCTGACTCTGATACCATTCCTTTCTCCTCATAACCCCAGGCACTCTTTCACCTTTTCCCCAGCCTAGGAATATTCTTGATAACTTTATTAAACCCCCCCAAATGCCCTAAAAAGTTCATTTAAAATCTGGAAGTGTTTGCCTGAATTTACCTATCTGAGGACTTATTGATTTGAACAGTTCTCCAGGTACGCTTAAATACTTTATTCTAAGTGATTTTATTCTGCACTAGTTTACATGGGGAAGAGAAAAATTATCCACAGAAGATCAAAAGAGAAATGATAAAGTTTCTGCACAATGACTAATGGAAAAAAGAGAATAGCCACACAAAGTCTTGGCTTCAGTCTCCTGCTTTCCAAGGTGAAAGCAACATGGAAATAATTAGCCAGTGATAAGATTTCATCCAGGATCTGAAACTGAAAGCGAGATTATTGATTGACTTCTGCAATGCTGAAATATTAGCACCTCTAATCAGACAGATAAGGGGAATAGTGAAGGAGATAGAGCTTCTTCCCAAATCAGAGAGCTTGGGGTTTATGTTTAGTCAGAAACCCACATGAGCTGAGCTTATTCAGGATGTTAATGTTGGCTGTGCTGATGTTTTCTTTAATTGTAGTGATTTCATTTCAAGGAAATGTAATTAAGTACCAGTCACATTTTATCTCAGAGTTGCCCCCTGCCTTCATTTTTTCAATATTTAATAGATGCTTAAAGAAGCCAGCAAGTGCTCTAAAACACAGAGGAGAAATGAGAGAAAAACTAAAATCCCTCACAGAAATTCTCTTCATGGGCAGCCTTTCCTGTACCATCACTTCTGGAAGCAAGAGGAATAAGTTAAAAAAAAAAAAATTAAACCAATCAAAAAAACCTCCAGCAAACCAAAACCAACCGAACACCGAATGTTCTTTATTTCTCTTGGGAGTGGCTGTGTTTGCACTCAGATTGCCAGCTGAAAACCACTCCCAGCACCTGTGCACTGTCTCCTCACCCAGTGACAGCAGCTGAGCTGCTCTACCAGCTCCCCACGGGACTGGGACCTCTTTGGTAGAGCACTCAACTGAAAAAAAACCCATTAATTTTACAAAAAAAACCCCAAGAAACACCAAAACAAACCACACACAAAAAAACCCAACCCCAAACCCAAATAAAAAAAAAACCCTCCGAGAATCCCAAAACAATCAAACAAAACCCCAAACAATTCTGGAATACCGGGAAACAGGTCAATTATTCCCTCTCTCATCCCCAATGTGATGAAAATCCATCCTCATTAGAAAAAAATAGAAATCCTAACCAAAGAAGGGATTTTGAGGGTGAAAAACAATTCACCAGACACTTTAACATGGTCATTATCTCTTAATGTATTTTATTTAGTCCTCTCATATTTAGAGCACATGGACACTATTTTAATACACTTGGAAAAAGCAACTGATGCAAATCAACTGCAATTACAGAATATCTCAAGTTGGAAGGCACCAATAACGATCACTGAGTCCAACTCTCTGCTCCTCACAGGATTGCCCAAAACTAAATCACATGACTAGAGGTCATTGAAATATTCCCCAAAATTAGACAATTTCTACATTTGCTTTATAAATATAATATTACAGCTAGATATCTAGAGATAAAATACACTTTATATATTTGTAGCCTAAAACCTACAAAGACTACAAGAAAAACTCTGAAGCTAGGAGATTCAGGACTGGTTTTTTTCAGCTAATCATCCTCAGAATGGAAGCATGGGCTTGCAGAAGTTTCAAATATCTTCATGACCACAAATTCTAGAACAGTGAACTTAGCTCAGGAAAGGAGCTGATCTGTTTATCAAAGTTGGGGAAGAGATTCCTCCAGGACTAACCTCACTGCTCCCCAAAGCAGACGGCCATCCCATGGGTGGAAAGCTGCTCTCTGACAGAGTTACACAGTAACTGGAGCATACAAATCCTCTCTCATCCAAAACTCCAGCAATTTCAAACACAGATCTGATCTCCAGGAAGTCTTTCTGGATGGTTTTTCAGTGTATAAATACCCACCAGACTACACTGAAATGGGAAGAAGGGAGTTTTTCTTTTTGCACTAGTGTCCCAAAGCAGCCCTACATTCCTAAATCTCAGAGATTCATCTCCTTTTCCCCCACAGCCTCTCTCTGTACCACTCACACTGGCCAGCAAATTTAGCAGTGTTCCTGACCTGCCTCAGAGCTGGATATTGAGAAGGTGACAAGGACCATTCCCACTGGATGCAGCTGCTCTCTCTAGATAGGAATAAGAATTTGGTTGGGATAAACCAGGGTTACTTTTATCCAGTTGAGCTCTCCTTGTGTATTGCCTCAGCCTTTGCATGGTACCTTTAAACCTACACTGCGTGTGCAGCAGGGAATCTTAAAAACCCTCTCCCCAATGACAGGATGTCTCCCCAGACTCAGCAGGAAGGGCAGGCAGTGCTTCCTAGGGACAGGATTTACCTTGAGGCAGGGTTCCAACAGCTCCTGGCAGTCCCTCCCTTCTAAAGACAACACAGGAACGACAAATTCTCCATTTAGGCCCAGACTGATGGTGATTGGCAGTGCCCTGTTTCACTGGCCCTTCAACCCTTGGGTGAAAATGCTCTGCAATACTAATGCTAGTCTGTAAACAAAAAAAAAAAAAAAAAAAAAATCAGTTTCTCAGCTGGGAAACTGCAGAGTAACTAAATACAATTATTTTTTTGGAGAGGAATTGATCCTCACTCAGATGCCCAAGTCGTGTTAGGCAAATCCTAGTCCAAGTGTCTCCAGTGACATCTAATTGAACATTTATTTAGGGTTTTTCAAGTCTTGACTCTGTTTCCTTTTCTGGATTTTGTCATTTTGCTAGGAAGCAGCAGATTTGGTTTCTGATTCTAAATCAGGTTACTTGCTTAGAAGGAGTGAGTCTTACAAATTTTACAGGAAAAGCTAGAAAACAAAAATCCTCAAGTAAACCCCAGCAGCAGGTGGATTTCTCTCACAGCTGTGAGGAGTTGGTAGTTGTACATCCCAGTTACAAATTCATCCCTCTCAAACATTGTTTCCTTAGTGGCAGATTATAATTAAATAATACATGAAATATAAACTATAAAAACACTTGGCATGAATAAGTAGGATCAACAGCCATTTGTATAAAAACACAATCCATTTTATAATTCCTTAGAAATAATAGCGACAAAAACATGGGATTAATAATAGATGGCTGTTGACTTTAGAAGAACTACCAGTTCTTACTATCAACTGAATGATTATTAATGCCAACTAAAATCAATTATTCATTACTAAAAAATGAAAAACCCAAAGGATGTGCCAGTAATGAAAGCAAGACAAGGTTTTTGGCAAATACCATCAAATACAAAAAGGGATACTCCACAGCATCGACAGCACGAGAGGGATGGCAAGGAGAGGAGAGAAGTCACTTTGGGACCTTCAGCTGCAGTATCCAAGTGCAGACAAGGTTCCAGGTCTCTGGAGCTCACATGGCCACCAGTCAGAGGCCCAGGAATCCCTGAGAATGCTGCACCCATCCCCATAAATCTCCCTGTGTGAACAGCAGCAGGCACTGGCCTTACTGTGAGTGCACAGGTGCTAAAAAGCACCAGCAGATTGTTCAAATGTGAGGATGGCCTGCAAGAAACAGCACTAAAAGCTCACCTTTAATCGGTGCCAAACAGGCATGTAAAATGATGGATACTCCTGCATCCCCAAATCGTGGGAAATAGCATCCAGCTCTAATTACAATCTCTATGTCACACACCCCCCACACTGTGAGTGCTGGCTGCAGAAAGAGAAAGAGCAGGAAAACATTGCCCAGTTGTTAAAAACCACTCTTCTGGTTGTGCTACATTGCCCTCTGCCCTCCAGACAGAGCTGCCTTTCAGCGCAGAGGCCAGGGCACTGTGCCAGCCCCAGTCCTCTGGCCCATGCTGGTTCCCAGTGTTTCAGCCATGAGAGAGGGAGACAAGCAACTTGAGAGGCTGTGAAATGCTCAGGAAGATAAATGTGGGCTATGGATTTATTAACTCGCTTTTCTTTCTGAGAACTGCTGCCCTTTCATGATCAGCCAAAATATGAACCCTGAGAGCTCCATTTCAGGGAAACTTTGAGCATGCTGGCATTTGTTCTACAGGGAGCAACAGCTTACAGCATTCCATCCTCCTGGGTTTCTAGGGAGAAGGATTTGGTTTAGTGTTTTCTTCTCTGTGTTCTGAAATCCTATTGCCCATCAAAACAGGCAGCAGCAGAACTGGAACCAAGTGCAGAAAGGACACAGCTACCTTGAGCTCACAACACAATGTGATCTCTTCTGCTCCCTTCCCTTCAGAAAGAAACTACTTTTTGGAGTACAGCACATGGCCCACTGAGCCAGGCTTTCTCGCTTGTTTATCACATAGGCTCAATATCAGATTTAACTGAAGGACTCCGTAATCTCAAAGGGAAGGTGGGAGGTCCCAAATCTGTATGGCCTAATGCTTTTTAATTGCCACAAAACCAAACAAACTTGATAAACACACCTAAACCACACATCTGAAAATCCATAAAGCCTATTATGAGATAATAAAGCAGATGCAAAATGGGGAAGTGTCTTAGCTCTTCTGCTAAGAGTGGCATTTGTATTTTAAACATAAAAATTCATTGGTGCCAAATTGGGGCTTGAAATACAGAGGTAATTAGGGAGGACAATGAGGGAGAATGAGCAGTGGTGTGCACATGACACCTTTTCCCAAGCTGGCATGAAAACAAGTGGTATTGTGGGATTATCCCATTAATCACAAAAAAATTGAACACCTGGTTTTTAATTTGGATGAACAGACCAGGGATGCAGCTGAGTTCCATGCACGTCTTGTTCATGTGCTCTATCATCATCCCAAACACAAATCACAGAATCACCAAGCTGGAGGAAACCTCCAAGATCATCAAGTCCAACTCATCTCAACTAAACCATGGCACTGAGTGCCACATCCAGTCTTTTTAAAAACACATCTAGGGATGGTCACACTAGCACCTCCCTGGTAGACCATTCCAGTGCTTTATCATTCTTTCAGTAGAAAACATTTTCCGAACATTCAATCCTTGGTGCAGCTTAATGCTGTGTCCTCTCTGTCTGTTATTTTTTTTAAATATTCTAACCAGTGTGATCACTTCATCTACTATTTCTCTCAGATTTGCATGAGTATTATCCAAAAACAGTGGCTTTTAATTTTTTTTTCCCTAACACCTACTGCAAACCTTTACAGATTCATATTATAATGCTATATGGAAAGGAAAATAATTTACCTGCTGAATGGGGTAGGAAAAATTGTTATTGAGAACTTTTCCATTTTAACTATTATTTTTCAGGTGAATATATCTGCACGTTGTTGATTTTTGTTGAGAGGAGGGTAATGAAATGGCAATAATCAGCTTGCAAGCAGCTTTGAGCAACTTCCTGGATTACATTTCAAATCAACAAAGCAATCATCAGGCATAAAGTCACCATTTGTCTCCATCCAGACTCTTGACCTTTAGATTGCCCATTAAAGAGAGGAAGATCAGTTCCTATCCATGTTTTGGCAACAGGAGACATTTTCCAGCTCTAAACACACATGTATTCTGCATAAGTTGCAGCCCAAGTGACGTCTATCTGATTTGGAGACTTCCTTCCTCTTTACTGGAAAAGGAAGCACATATAATTATGGGCTTGCCCATTAATTGGTTTTGAGGGAGTAGATTGGAAGGGAGGAAAACATTGTCTGCATAGATAGAAATGCTGGACATGAGATAACCACAGAGAGAATAAAATGTTGTGTTGCACCTTCATGGCTTTTGACTGGGCACATTAGAGGTGGAAATGAATTCAAATCTGACAGAAGGAAGTGACATATGACAGCTTTTGTGGCACTGTTCCTTCACCCAGTAAACAAATTACATGCTGGGGAAAAAAAAAAAAAAAAGAAGAGTACACTTCAGCTTCCATAAAGTAGTGAAGTCCGTCTAGGATTATAGAGCCCCATGATTGCCAAGAAAACTAAATACCAGTTGTTTAATTGGAGTTTCCCAAGAGTAACTGCATGTGAAAGGTTCCAAAAGTAGAGTACATTTGGCAATCAGACCCAGATCCTTCACAGCAGAGGGTTGCCAAAGGGAACTGTGTGGAGAATTCTGGAGAAACAGGCACAGAGGAAAAGGAAGTGAGCTCCAGACACATCTGTCTATGACCACTGGGCCACAGATACATGGCTGGTGGAAGCTCATCCGCAATTTTGTTACAGTGAAGAAGGTCCTGAAGTCAGGAAAACTCAGCATCAAAAGAGCACAACACAAACCTCAGGTGACACAGAAGATGGTTCTGTATAACCACAGCAGGCTCAGTGCTAGTTAAATTCCTCATTTGCCCTGTATGTGCAAATTTTGAGGAAAGGTCTAGAGGTGAATAACACATTATATGCCCCTCTTCCCTAGAACTGTCAGATTTTTTACCATGCAAAGTTCTTCATTGCAGGAAGTGACAAAATCTGTATCACTGTTGTTGCTGTAAGTCAATAGAAACCACAGCTCTCCCAGCTTCCTTTTCCCCCCGATTTCTTTCCAGTGAATCCAACTTCATCTGAAGTCCATACAGTGCCAGAAGTTAAATTCTGTACACCCTACATACATATATACATATCCTATAAACCATGTAGGTGGCCCTCTTGGGTTTGGTTACCTTTTGGACTGATAGTAAAACAAGAAAAGTTCTTTTAAAGCACAATTAAGTAGAAAAGAAAACTACAAGGAGGGCAGGAAGGTGGTTGGGACTCTATTAAACACACGTGGAAGTCAAAGAACCGACCCAAGTCCAAACAAGTGCTGGAAAAATGAAAGTGGGAGAAACTGTGGCAGAGGCCAGGCCACATCAGGAGTGGTTTTGCCAAAGGGAGGAAAAATGAGTAGGAGGAAAGACCTGTCTGTGTACACAGTATTTTCACACAGCTTTGTTCCTGAATTTTAAGAGTCCTGGCTCTGTGTCTGGAAATGGGATGGATATTTAGGAACTCACACTTTTAAATGAATGAGCACACTGGAGTTCCTATGCACATTCCAGCACCCGAATCCCACCCTCTCTGGTCTTTGGATCAGAGATGGAGCTGACCCACTGCAGCCTTTCCCTGGGTTTTGCTTTGAAAACCACGTGAACACCTTGCTCTTCATGTTCTAAAAGAGCAGACCACTCTGCTGTAAATAAACACACATTTACAATTATTTATTTGCAACTAAACCTGAAGAGACCTATCCCAGAAAACAGGGTGAGTATTTGGAACACTTGTTTTACTGCTTTCCTGACTACCAAATATGCAAACAACTATGTACAGACTGGTCTGTAAAGAAGTTACAAGAAGAAATGGAACATAAATTCTGTTTCTCATCATTAACAATGGAAAAGTCTGTATTTCTGTGCAAAAGCAAGCACAGAACAAAAAGATATTGGAATGAAAAGAGCAAGAACAGACATGAGAAAAGACCACAGTGATGAGGAGGTTGTAACAACTGATTTTCAAGTATGTACAGTAACATTGCAAGGAGAAAGAATAAGGTAGTGTCCATGTCTCAAACAAGTAGGATTTGGGGTGACAAAGAAACTGTAGCAAGAAATATTCAATATGGACCCAAGGGAAGGAAATGTAAAATGCCCCAATTTTCATAGTGATTGTTACAAAGCAGTTGAACAGATTCCCTGGACAGGGTGTAAAGTTTGCATTCTTTAAAGAATATTGTTAAATATAAACTAAATACATCTTAACCACACTTGTGCTGAAGGCAAGGGGCTGGTCCAGAAGACACCTTGATATCCCTTTTTGTGCTGCAATTTAATGGTTTTCATAACACTTGTTGATACCTCCCATTTTAAAAATAAAAAAATCCCATCCTCTTCACATAGCCTCACATCCTACTTTGATTTTTCATTAATTAAACATCTCCCAGTGGCTGTTGCCAGTCAATTTCCCCTTGGACTGAACGATGACCCAAATCCTATACTCTGACGTACATGGAAGTGCACCTCCTTCACACATTGATCCTGAATTAAGCCAAATTTTTGTCACATAATATAAAAGTTAGCACAGGGTTGAGCTTTGGATATGCAAAATGAAACATAACTTGAACATAAAAATTAAAAAACCAAAAAATGTACTGACATAAACAAATTCTTATTATATGGGAACACTTATTAATACTGGTGTCCTTTCAGCTTTTTGGGCACATCACTGGATTAAGTAAAAACACTTTTCTATCACCATTCTGAAAACATATATAATCATGTATGGAGAGGAACTAAAAAACTAATGAAAGAAAGCATTCAAAGCCAAGTATTTTTAGGCAAGGTGTAGGTTTCAGGATCTAAGATTAGTTGTAAAGTTTGTAGCCAACTCATGCACATATACTGCTACAAGCAAAACCTCACACCAGGCCATACTGAAGTATTTAACTGGTTGTCCTATTTCATGATAAAGGTTTGGCAATGTCTAACAACCCCAAATCCTAGTAACTATAGGTTATAAAATAGTTGAAAGACTACATTCCGTTCTAAAAGGTTGTCATTTAAGGCATCTATGAATATTGGATACTTTTGTTGCCATATTACCACTTAAAATTTAAGTCAAAAAGCAGGGGTTTTGCCCTTATTAAACCCTTTCACTGGTTTTAAGCACTATATGTTAGCAAAAGTTGTTCCTTAGTCCCTGACCTCTGGAAAGCATTTCTTCAGTTTACCACTGAAAAACAGATGAAGCCACTCTCGCTCCCCCCTTCTCCTCACCCGACACAATTTCCTGAGGTTTAAAAGTGGAGCACTCACACGTCCCAGCGCAGAAGCAGCACAGAATCTTTTCCCCCTACTCCGTTCACATTTTTCTGATTTGTGCACTGATCCACTCCAGTAGAAGGAAATTGTGTCCTACATGTGACCTCGAAATCCAGATAAATTATTTGCTTCCTTTTCTGTCAAAGGCTGAAACATCCATACAAATAAAAGCATCCCAAAGGCAGCTGAGACCTGTATTTATGTGCTTTATAGTTTGGGTTATCAGCTGTAAAAGAGAATGCCTGCAATCCACTGGATTTGGGGTCTGAATCTGATCTTTTTCCAGAATCAAATTACACCTGTAGAAGTGAAATCCGATTGGAGACAGATAGAATTTTGTGTAATATCAAAAGAAGCACTTATTTGCCTTACAGAAATCACTAATAAGACATGCTGTGCACTCCTGCCTTGTTTGAGAGTTCAAAAATATCACCCTGAGGATATTCTGGATAAGATTTTTGAGGCCAGAGCTGTTACAGAGTGCACAACTCCAAGTGTGATCACACCACTGCTGTAATTCTCTCTGCCAAACACCAAATTCTTTGCTATTCTTCCTTCTGAGGTGGGAGAGGGGCTGTGGGATACAGCAAGGAGTCCTGGTTTTCTGTTGGCTTTCTGATTTTATGCTTCACCTACCCCAAACTACAGAAAAAAAAAGGCCATGTAGAATAAAAAAAAAAAATAAAAAAATTTATTCATACTGCAGAATGCTACTGCTTGTTATTTCAAGTGCAGTTGGGGACACTGGGGAGGTTTGTTTCTTCCATCTGCAAATGCCATCTATAACCTTGAAGAGACTCAATTGCCCTGCTTCTCTTTAAGTTAAAAGAGATGCCACTTAGGATTTCAAAGCAGTGAAGCTCAAGAGTTGAGATGAAGAGAAAATGTGGTGGAGAGTCAAAATCCCAAAGGAATTTGGGAGAAGATCTGTATGTAGCCTGAGCAGAGTTGATCCGTGGAAAGGCTGGACAATGGTGCACATGCCAATACTGTCAGCTGAGTAAACAATTTGAAAGATTCATGAAATTTCATCCTTGTTGTCAAATACTGGTGAAAGTATGATTTTATGAGTTCTGACTCAAAGCTGCCCTACATTAGAAAAGAATTAAATATTACATCTTTTAAACAAGTTTAATAAGCTTTGGATGCTCCCTAGTCCTAGGAAAATCAAAGAACTCTAAAGACAATAGGAAACAGTCTTGACAATTCCTATCAAGTCAGGTTACCTCAAAACATCAGTTTCTACTAGAATTAGTATTAGTAGAGAATGCCAGGAACAATGTCTAGCTTTCCAAACATACAAGACCTTAATTACAAGGAGAAGTATTTTAATGCCAACAGACATTTTCTATTATTAGTGTAGTTACCAAATCTGATACAGTGCTTATAACAACTAAAAATACCCAACAGACCTTTAAACTCTTCCCTAAGGTATAGTGACCCAAACCTGAATAAATCAACTTCACAAGTTTACTTTCGGTTCAAAAGAACACAAAAATGTTAAATGATACTGTTATCACTGGAAGCCTCAGAAACAGTAAAGGATTAAGTTTTCCAGTTCTATGCAAACCAGTTGATGAGCTCAGCTGCTTTAGATACAGCCTATGATCCAGAATATGAAGTTGAGATATCCCTTGTACAGCTTCAGACTATTTTTAATGTCAATTTCTTTGTGGAATGTTTTGTGTCTAAACCAAGCTTGTAAAAAATAAACTCTGTTGAACACCAGTTCTTTTCAAGAGTGTGGTCCTAATTGTTCTCTGTGTTTCTTTCATTATAGGTTTGTTCTTCTCTAAGGAAAATAAACCAAAAAAAAAGTTCATGCAATATCCAGCTCATCATCTGAGAGGGAGGAAGTGTCTGAACACACACTTTAAATTCTTCTAAACACAACTTCTCCCCTTACCTGTAAAATGCTCACAAATATGCAACACTAACAATCAGCACTCACTTTGAGGTACAAAGTCTCTGAGAAAGGTTGGATTTTATGGTTCAAATGACATTAGAAGGTTTTGCACTGGGATTTGCTTCATTTTTCAATGTTAGGCAAATCTGAAACCACTTCCCTGAAAAAAAAAAACAAAACAAAAAAACCAAAGCGTTTTTCATTGTCTGCTTCTGAAAGAAAACTCCCAGAAGGTAAAAGAAAGACATTTAGCATACAAAGAGTTGTTAAAATAGGCATCAAACCATTACTGTATGTCTCACAATTCACCCGTCTTGACACAGGCATTCTGGAGAAATAAAATACTGCCATTAGAGAACCTACAGAGCAGACAAAAGGTGCTGTAATCACCTGGGTTTTAATCACTTTGCCATGGGAGGAAAGAAGCTCTCCCTCTTGGCTTGAATTCACTCAGAACTCATTCTACCTGCAAAAATGAATGTATTTCTGGAGGTATAAAGTTCTAGCTTGAGTTTAATGTACATTTCAAAGGGTGAACACCTAATCTGTCAATTCTGCCAACATTTGCCTCCAGCTCCAAGAGCTCCAATCCCCTTTCCTGTTTATTACCAATGCAAGGTGAAGCCTTCTTAATGGAATAGATCTGAACAACTTTGAGATTATTTCTGTTGCCAGTGAAATTACGAATTCAAAAATCATCTCAAGATCTCATAGCACTGTTAGGTAGCAATGATACTGATTGCTGAAGATAACCTGTGGCCCTGTCTCCAAAGCCATCTGATTTTCACTCTTTTAGAGACATGGAACTTCTCAAATCACTCAGCACAGCAGGAAAAAAACCACTGATTTTACAGGAATCTTTAGCTCCTTTTCTTTAACATGTCAATATCTCTTCTTAGAAGAGATAAATAAAAGAAATGTTAGAAATAAAGGCAGAAAACTGTGGCTTTAAAAAATACAAACACCCAAAGCCAAGCACTTTGAGGTGAAATATTGCCCAAGTCTAGCAGCATCCTGTTTGCCACCTGTGATTCACCCAGCCCTAATGAGTCACAATCTTAAGGACATTTCTGGTGCAACTTCCAGCCTGCCCAGAAAACAAAATTCTATAAATAATCAAGTCACAAGCAGCCAGATGCTTTTCTCCAGATCAAAGGGGAGTAAAGCACATTCAAGAACTTAGCTAAGGACACTTTGTCTGCTGTTTACCAACCTCCTGAACAAAGACTTCACCATTTTTCCAAGTCTCCATTATATTACCAACTGTTCTCTGACTTCTTTCTTCACTGGGATTTAAGATCTCCCTGCTTTTTCACCACACAAGGCTCTTCATTGGAAGCTTTCTATTAAGACTCAGCAATATCTTGCTTCTTAAAATAGTAACTAGAATTATAACTTCGAGGGAAACTTAAAGATCAATTATATAATATATATCAGACAACATAAAAATGGCATTTCAACCAAAACAATCCTTCTGGGTCCCTTCCAACTCAGGATGTTAACTGATTCTAAATTTCAAACTAGCCAATGGCGTTAATAAATATTGTAACAATTTACAAACTTTTAAGGGGATCCTGAGCACAATGAGCATTTCCATTTTTAAATTAATCATTTTTTATACTTTCCTATATTTCTCTGCTTTTGTGAATTATATCTATAATTCATACATTCATAATTGCAAATTTACAGAGCAATGCATTAGAGCAAAATGATACCACTTAAAATGACAACTTTTATATTTTTTAAAATCTAACTTCTGCACAGAAATCTGGTTCTTCCCATATTTACGCCATAAGCTGCCACACTTTTTAATAATGAATTGGTTCTCACATGCCACAAATAGAGAAAGAAATGGAAAAGTAGTTTCTTGCAATTCTTAGGGTAGCTGTTAACATTAAGTCCACATGATTTCACATGTAATAAAAGCTACAACAAGAAGTTTAATACTAGCCCAGCAAAACAGAGACAAATTAAGCTATTAGAGAAAGATGCTATCAACATTATAAACTGAAGTCTGAGATAAAATATCACGAAAAAAATTGTATGTGTTAAACTGAAATTTTTAGGGGGAGGAAAAAAAAAGATAGATTAAATTCTAACAATATACTACAGTTGGCAGCTTGGCCATTTTATTCACCTAGATGAAAGGTGAATATTTGAGATTACTAAACCTCCATTTCAATGAGATCGAGCTAATTATTGATACAGTCACTATATTTGGTGCACTGCTTTTCTAGAAGGCTCACATTGAGGGTTGGTGCAGCAAAATCTGCCAGACTGAAAGAAGCCAGGGAGAAAAAGTTTCAGATTTTTCAGATGCTCAGTGTATGAATGATGTAAATTTCTTCTGCCTTAAATAGTAAGGAAGTGTTTGATCTATATTCCTTCCAAATTTTCCCTTTAAAACACTTCATCGGCTGTTTTCCAGATTCTGATATTTTTCATGTTTTCTCTTGAATTTGCAAATAAGGGAGGCAGATGCATTCACTGGTACCCTAAGAAGAACATCAGAACAATGCCCTGAAACACCTGTGACAAGCAGAGCATGCTTTTTGCATGCACCTTTAATTGTTTATTGGCCCAAGCACTGCATGATTTTGCTTATTTTAATGCCTTTTTGAAAATCGAGGAGCTCTCTTTTCATCAATAAAAAAGTTACTTAGTGCTCTGAGCACTTATGGCGCTGACCCCAGTCCCAAGTTGTCTTTCAAATTAAGAGTTCAAGATTTTGTATTTTGTTAGCTTCTTTCACTATTGTAACCCACTACAAGTGAATAATAAATCTTACTGGAGTAAGAAATTAATTTGTTTACCCTGCTGAGGGCAACACCCTCATTTTTGTTTAAATGAGCACAAGATAAAAATTCTTTTACACTAATAATAGCCTTTTTTTTGCCCATGCAATACCACAGCTTACCAGAGCAGACTCTCACAAAATTTCAAGTGCTCCCTCTTAGCAACTGAATTTGGATGAATTGTGCAGTTCTCAAAAAAGAAAGGGAGAAGAGAAGGACAAAAGAAAAGTTCAATTGAACTTTTAAGGAAGGCATCACTTTCCATGATGTGGTAATTGAAAAATGAATTATTAAACATTCACAGGTGTGCCTATGCTCTTCACTAGAAATTGTACCACTAGCCTTTTTTTTCTATTTACAGGAGAAAGCCTTGGATCCCAAACTCAGCATTTCATCTTTTTAAAAGAATAAGGAAAAAAACAAAGCAAAACATTATGTAATACTTCAATAAAGTACTGGGAAATTTCAAAGTTTCTGAAGTTTCCTTTCTGACAGACACTGTCCAGTGTTTCTCATAAATGTCAAAATATAATTATATTAAGAATTGACAATGTTACCTCAGAACTCAGCTAGGTTTAGAAACTTTTCCAAATGAACTCACCTCAGCTGCAGTTAAAGGAAGTGTTTTTAATTCATGACCATCACCACCAGTACAAGAAAAGGAAGTAATTTGCTTAGAGGTTTATGTTGCTTAACTTTTTTTTTTCAATAATTGTGCCAATTTTAACAGAACATTGGTGATTTTTTTTTTTCCCCCTGGGAAACAGAACCCTTTGGTCAATTTGATTTTTTACATACCTCCATATATATATTAAAAAAAATAAGGACACTGCTATGCTAGTATTTAAAGAAAGCAGTTATTTTAAATTAAAAAAATATATCCTTTGAGCATTCAAAACTGAAACAACGAGAGAAAGAGCTCAAACATGAGGCAGGCCATGAAGAAGAAATACTACAATGAGATGTGTACAAAATGGTGAATAACAGTGAATAACGCAAATAGTTTGGATTTTCCTTGTTCTTCCATCATAGGCTCAAACTGATAAACCTGTTCACATTGGTACTCATTGTAATTCTTTCTCTAGATTTCACCATATTGATGGCTGCATGTATTTGGCTATAGAAAACTTGTAAACGGTTTCCATATTTCAAACACAGAATGACTGCTTTTCTGAAATTGCCCTTTTCTGTCTACTGCAGTATCTACTTCATTTAACTAAATTTTCAATTCTTCTCTTGCATTTAGGATCTAAAACCAACCAAGAAGGAATACAAGTGGATATTTCACATTAAAACTCGCAGCAATAGTGCACACTGCCATTTCACTTAGAGCTGCCAGCTGTGTCATGGAGGTCAGAAGCTGAGCTAGAAGAGAAACTTCTACTGCTTTCAGACTAGCTTTGGTTTCTACCTGAACATTTGGATGGGCTCAAACAGCTTGATTTGTACAAGCTGGTTCCTTTTGTGAGGACCACACTCAACCACTGCGTCCCAAACCTCCCCAGAGGAGCATCTGCCAAGTTAGCGGAGCTGCAGATTGCTGAGGAAATTCAGTGTACACCCACCCCTATTCTGAAGGACGTGCTACCTCTTTTTGTCAGCTTTTCTTTTCATTGAGAAAAAAAAACAAACCCCAAAGAACCCTTTGCTGCTTTGCCTACCATAGCATGATATAATAAATGAAAACAGAATGGAAGTGGCTGAAGCCCAAAGTTTGATTTCCCTACTGATGTCACGTGGAATTTGCCACAGCTCCAAATGTTGCTGACCAGGGCTCCCATGCTGGAGCAGGGACCCAGCAGAGCTGCAGGATGTGACACCCTGAACCACACCAGGCAGAGAGGAACAGAATATTTTGGGTTTGCCTCAAGGACCCAGATGTACTGCAAACAAACCCTGCTCCTCCTGACTGACAGCCACTCAAACGATATTTCAACACATCTACACTTTTGCTTTCCCTCTGGATCCAAACCACGAGATGCAGATGTGAGCAAACAAAGTTTGGGTTTTTCATTTGGTTTTTTGTTTGTTTGTTTTTTTCAGCTAAGGCAGTGATTTGTTTATTTTTTTCTTGGTTTTGCTGTTATGTTAGAGCATTATGAACAGAGCCTTTGGCCAAGGCTTATGCCAGGCCTTCTTTGCACCCTCACACCCAGCTACTAATTAACATCGTAGGAAGCTGCTCCTGCAGATAACAGGTTATGAACATCCTTTAAACACTTTTTTTGGGGTGTGTGAATGAGAAAGAAGGCCTGGCAAAGGCAACCTCCTGCTGTTAGGATGAAGCCACTTTTTCCAGATGAAGCAAAGCAAGGTGGAAGCAGAGGAATACACTAAAAATGTCATGTGCAGTTATTGAACCAAGAGTATGTTGAAACTGAGATCAAAACTAATTTGAAATCTTGACCACAGCATCTAGAACCACACATTTTTAATTTACTTTGGCTTTGATAGCAGCTGCAGCCACAGATGTTATGCTGTTAATGAATGCCTGAGAAAAATGTTGTTTAACACTGTGGTATTAGATGATCTCCTCAACAAGTAATGATACAGATGGAGTCAACTTTATCCCATCTCAGAGCTCGTTGCCACAACAGCAATACTATTTTTCCAAGGCCATATCTTCCAGAGGAAATAATACTCACATGCAGCAAATGAAACATCACTGAATGCTAACTTATATACAGACAATCGAGTTGTACATATATATGCAAATTATTATATATAAACTTATATATATAGACAAATAGAGTTAAATTTTTTAAAAACAAATCCTGAAAAAGTAAGAACCAATATAATCAGAGCTGCCCAACTAATTTCTTTCTTGCTGGTTTAGCTTGCTAATTAGAAATATATTTCACAACCAACTGATTTTTTATCTTCTCAGAGCTGCACATTCTCTTAAGTATATATGTGCTATGTCAGTAGGTGTCTAAAACATCTTCTCAGATATTTTTATGGTTTATGTCAATTATTTTGCCCTTAGGCATTTAAACCAAATCAACCCATCTTTTCTCTTTCCACACTGGCAAACTCAGAGCAGTAAGGACCCCTCTTCCTGAGCTGGATGTTTATATTTGGTGCTCCCACTTCCAAACCACTGTGCAGGATATCAGAAGCAAAGAAATGTGGTGAAGGTGTTCAGGACAATAAGTGAGTATAAAACAGTATTGATACAACTTGCCCAGGAAAGTTCTATGTACTTATTAGACTTCTTATAAGTTATATTATTTACTACAGAAGTTACAGTGCTACCCATCAGTTCTATGAAGCCTTCCCATATGGTTCCATGCTGACTTAGTCTGAATTTTACTGGACATTGCAAATTTTGCTCAAATACTTAAAAAAAACCCCCACCCAACATGGAGGTTGATTACCATAGCAATAACTCACTTAGGCACATGACTAAAAACATCTGCTCCTTTAGTTTTAATCCTGATATATTTTTACAACTGGTAACAGAAGCAATTCCTTCAAATTTCACACCCTCTGTCCTCACAATAATGCACAAAGGAAGAAGGACTGTAATGGCTTGGACTAGATAGAGGCTGCAGTGCTGTTCCTGCCAGATCAGAGGAGGGGTTGGAACATTCAGATCCTCACTAGCGCTGCCCTGGGACAAGCATTGCAGCATTTAAAAATGACCAGTCCTACAGTGAATTGCAGTCAACCTGCCCTGGCTCCAGATGGGACCCAGCAACACTGCATTTGACCCAAAATGAAATATTAGATGATGTCATGGTTGTGTGCAGCCTACAGGATGTTTCACACCCATGCCTTGTCCAAGCTAAATACAGAGGAATTGTGTACAAATGGATCAGGTCACAGGGCTCAGAACGAGTGCCTACCAATTGTTCCAAATACTTGTACGCAAAAGAAAAATTCTCCTCATGTACTAGCACAAGTTGGATTTCTTTCCATTTGAACACAGATGGGTAAGTGAAGGACGTATAAATAAATGTAGCCTTTGATACCAGAGTGATCCTGGAGTACATAAGAGTGTACATGAGCTTCTTGTTATCCACAGTTTGCAATATAAAAGTAGAAAAAATGGGAAGAAAACAAAAACTTCTGCGCTACCAATCAGTTTAGGATGTTTGTCCACGTGGCCCCATGCTCTAGCTCAGTCTCTAAGTTTGACTGGATATTGCAACCCCTCAAGTTCATCACAAGGACTGGAGGTGAAACAAAGCCTACAGGACCATCCAAGGGAGAAATTATCCTGCTCAAAATTTTCCCCCACATTTCATAAGCTTTCCTTAAGTCTTCTTACAGAAAAGGAAGCCAACAACAACTTCACTCCTGAGTCTGGGTGACAGCATGGGCACAGAACACTCCTATTGCATTGTAGATGATGTTCATCTCCTTGGGAAAAACATGAAACTGGATAACTGTTTTCAAATCTAGCCATTTGTGCCAACTCTTCTCCTTCAACAACTGCTCAGAAAGGCTTGGATCATGCTCCCGTGTACCAATATTACTCATTTTAATGACATTTTTGCTGCACTAGTCAATGAACAGGTAGTGGAAAAAAAAAAAAAAATCCCTATTTTAAAGCTCTCCTGTTAGCTTTACCCCAGAAACTAAACCAAGATAAGTTTTACTCCACCCTCCAGCCATTCTGGATACCCAGCTCTTCTTGTGACCCTCTCTTTAAAGGTTGTAAAAATGTTACTGGAAGCATTTCTTATCACAGAACACCAGTAACTGGCCAAGGTGTTCTAAAAGTAATGATAACTTCAGCGTGAATTAGGGAATCTGCCCCCAGCTGGTTGTCTTTAAGCACATATTAGAATTCTTACAGCACACACTTCCAGGATGCTTGGAATGTTTTACATTCTGTACTTCTTTACCACATGGCAGAGAGAACGATGTCATTCTGAGATTTAGCATCAATCCATCTTGTTGTGGGTGAGACTTGAAAGTCTTTCAGCTTTGGGCTGACATATTTACAATCCTGTTTCCTTGAATTATTCCTTTCGGTGCCTTCCTAAATATTATTTTAAAACTACAGGTTATATTTACCAGGTCATCTGATACCAACAGCAGTCTCATAAACATTTTAAAAGAAAATTTGTGCTAAGCCTGAAACAGAACACCAGATATGAGCACTCTTAAATATTTCCCTGGATCCCATTCCCCTTCCTGCATGCTATACTTATATTTTGCTGAAGTACACATTCATCTCAGTAAAAAAAAAAAAAAAAAAAGACAAAAGCAGCAGATGTTCATGCAAGACTTTCCATATTTTGTTGCAGCTGCTGCAAGAAGCTTCCGATAGAACAACTGCTGCTACAGTCCCCACAGAAGAGGGTCTGCAGTTATATAGAAATAGCTTGCAGGAATATATATTTAAAAAGTCCCTCTATATCCTACCATAAGGACACCCGCTCACACATTTATGAGGCTGTGTTTAGATAAAGGTAGAGGCCAAGCTGTTTAATAATTCATTCCTTTCTACTTTGCCAGTGATCTCAGTTTAGCTACAAAATCCTCTGCCAGAGTTGCAGAAAGCTGGTTCCTAAACAGGGGTTGGAAAACACAACTGTTCACAATTTAGATATCTGAGGAGGTGATGAGAGACAAATACACACATGCCAGTAAAGGATGCTGAACATTTTTCCTCAGTGATTCTTAACTTAGGAGGAGCTGGCATGATTTATACACAGTGTTCTGCAGTTTTTAACAGCATCCTAATTTACAATCTGCCAAGGACTGGGTGAGAGACAAGCCTCCAATGTTTCTTCACATGGTTTCTAAATCTGTCCTTGATTTGATTTTGTTTGTGAGATAACATTTTGAGAAGTTCTCATTCTCAGCTGAAGGGGTTTCTGCACATCAAAGTGTGAAAATATGCTCTAATGACAGCTCCTTATGCTGTGTTATAGCATTCCACACCAACAGGATGCTCATTTAAAAATGGGTGGGAGATGCAGTTGCACATGTGAGTTACATAACAATTACATCAGCCTTACAGAGTGTTTTGCATGTCACTGACAGAACAAAAGGAGCATTGGGCCCTATCAACTTTGAGAAGTTTTGTTTGGTTTTCAAGTGAATAAATAGTTCTAGATACACAAACTTCTAGAGGGAACAGCTCCAATATTACTCAGAGAATTAGTGTCCTGTATCCTCACTACAACAAGCACTTTCCAATCTTCAACTCCATCCTATGGAAACTAGGACTGGAGGGCCAAAGCTTCTCTCACTCTGTGCTTGCATTTCTCACACTATAGCCCATTCCTATGCCCACAGCAGAAAACAGCAATTGCTATGCAATTCTTAAAAAAATTCCTTTCAGGGACAGCTGGAACAGTACCCAGAGGCTGGTGATGTGCCCTGCCAAAACTCCAGGACTCTTACAAGGGGTATTTTTCTGATATTTCTAGCCCAATATTGTTCAATGGAACTATAATTTCTGCAGAGCTGTTTTTCAGCCTTCACCACATGTGGCGCGCAGTCACCACATAATGTATGAACTCATCAATTTATTTTTTCGAACTAGGTGGGTTCTGAGAGTTATTTTTGAAAATCAAAGTGACAGGAGCTCTAAATAAAACCAGTAATTGGAAGGACAAGTAAACAGTTTCACTGTTTGAAATGCTGTCCCCAGAGAAGCCCATAGGATTTTATTCATTGATTGCCCTACTAGCAATTTTTGCCTTTCTGTGAAATACAAAGTTATTTCTACCCCAAGCTCGCTGAACATGTTTGGAAACACCTAAAGCTCAAACTATAATGTTATGCCTGTCCTGGTGAAACATGGCTGTATCAGTGAAAACTGGGCAGACTGAATTCAACTACCAAATACTACAGTTTATTAAGAAAATTAACAAATACATCTTGCCACATCTGTATGCTGGGTTACTTCTCATAGCAGAAGTAGTGAAAATAAATGCTGCTCATCTTTTCCTCTTAAACAGTGCCAATTTTTGCCTTCACTGGAAAAAGTCTTTGAATGTTCTGGATGCACATCACCCTCAATCAGTAAACACAAATTTTTTATATGAGTACATAAGGAGTGGGGAATTCTAATGTATCTCTACACTTCACAGGTAGCTTCTCCCCTACACAGAGGAAACCTTTAGAGCAGAATTTTGAACACTTTAGTACAATCTGACCTTAAGAGCATTATTTCTCTTTAAAAAGAAAAATAACCATTTAAGTCTGAGGTTGAATGAAAATGATATCACTGCAAAGAGGGCTGCTGCTTGTTGTTATCAAAAGGAGGTCAAGTACAGTATCCATTAAGCATAGGAAATAAACAGAAACTACTTTAAGAGTAAATAAAACACAGGCAAAGATTCCTGTGGCTCGCAGCCTAGTTCAAGCCAAATATTTTTACAACTGACCTCACACTTCTTGGTCATGGATGATTCAGGGACGCCACACTAAATACACAAATGTGCAGAGTAGTGTAGTCTAACAACACAATACAGTTAAAATAGCAATTATGTGAACAAGAATTGCAAGGAAGAGCTAAATATTTTCTGCTACAAAAGGAAAAAGGTCAAAAGGACCACTGTCTTACAGAGCAATACAACATTAAGTGAATGCAAGCACAAGGAAAGAGCTGGTCAAGCTTTCACTACAATAAAATCAGACTTCTTTTCTCTCTTTGCAGCCAAACTTCATGTTGCTGTATTTTAATGCCATTGCTAAGATCTAGAAACTCCAGACTGTGTCAGAGGGCTAATTAAAAGATAGAGAGGGAAACTAAGGGATACAAAAATCTCTACGTTTGCCCTGTTTTAAAGAGGAGAGTAAATCACTTCCATCTATCTGAAAACAACACACAAACTTGTTACTACACAGGAGAAGCCTCAATGCTTAAACATTACTTCTAATTGAAATGTTACTATAAAAACATTAAATGATTATTATTATATAAACATTATTGTATTTAGGAGTAAGTATAAAAACATTTACTGTCTTTCCACACACCATTCAGGTAAGGGTGACAAAAAACCACGTGATCCATTTGGCCAGAAAATCCATAGAATCTGAAACCACAACTGAATGTTTGTCCTCAGACCTTGCAAAGCCACAAAACGGCAAACTCCACACGATTATCCAATATTAAGGCAATCTAGAACCACCATTAACACAAAGAAGAATAACAATACACTATTTTAAAGAACTTGATGTCACTGAAGAGACATTCTCTTACCTGAAAGCAGAACTCTCCAGAAGACCAAACTAAAGACATCCTGTAACTACGCAGAGAGCCCTCAGGTGCATTTTAAAGACTCCAGGCCAGAAAACAATTTGCAATGATTGGCAACAGGTGCACCCAATCTCCTCACCCAAACAGCCCTCACTCTCCCTAGAACAAGCAAAAAACTTGAAAATTATTTTATGTTGAAGCCACTATTATCAATATCAGAAAGGCCTTTTTTTTTTTTTTCTCTTTTTACCTACCACTATGTAACCAAAGTAAATAGCCAGAGTACCAGAATTAAATTATTTAAATCAGGACAAGAGAAAGAATAATGAGATCCTTAGTTCTGGTGCATATGATTTATTCTCCAATTAAAAAATTATGCTTTTATTAGGCTCATGATGATAGGAAGATTGAGTTTCTAATTTCAAATGAGGGCCTGTTCTGAGGAGGGAGCCTGCTTGATTCCTTGAGCATGGATTTAAATTCTCCTTCACTTCTTTCAGAATTCGTATTTCTGTTCTTAATTCATGCTTGAAGATTTGCCCCCTTAGGCAAAAAATATGAGCTGGAAAAGATTCTTGATAATAAAGACAATGTAAAAACTACATTTCACTGAACACTTAGCATTTTCCCCCATTTGGAATATCAGTTTTCATACTCTTTTCAGCCAGTGCATTTCTGCTTGAAATAAACAGTTTAGCCACATGTGCATGCCAGTTTAAACAGTGCTGGTTGGAGAACATTATTTTCACCCTTGTTGGACAAAAAGCATCACAGGAAGTTGCCTCCTGCTGGAAATTGAACCCAGTTGGAAATAAATTAACTGGGATACTGCCAGACCTGGAAAATGTAAAACAAAAAACTACTTAGCAGAGAGGTGAACATCTTAAATGCTTCAATAGAGTTATCTTTTAAGAAGATGGAATTCTTTCTGTGTTCACATCCCATGAAAATAGCTGGATTTTGCAGAATTCATATCATAACTCTGCATGCCCCCATAGGTGCACAGGATCCTAAAAGCATTTGACTTAGATGATATAAAATATTCAATATTAATGCATCTCCTACAGTCTGCAGCCACCAACAGTGTCCCACTACAACATATTTTGCGTATTGACAGCATAAATGGGAATTCTGGCCTCATGGTTTGCAGGCTGCATACACAGATGGTGAGGAAAAGATGCTTATCTTCATCCTTATTTTGTTTGTGAATTGACTTCAGAGGGTACTGGATAAAATTCTAGATAATTGCCTAAACAACACCCAAAACAAAGTCAGTAATTCAGGATATGTCTCCTGACTTCTAGGAGTATCTACAGATTGCACATTCCAAGGAAATTTCCAAATAGCAGAAGCCATAAAATCCCTGCAGAGTCTTAAGAAAAGGTCGTAGAGAAAACACAGCCAACTTTAGAGGAATTTTACAAATTGAAAATAGCCCATAGGACTATTCCTCTGAAAGCCTGGAGAAACATGGTTTGTCAGGAATGTGTTTTTTCAGGAATGTGTTTCCTGGAAAAAAACAAAACATTTTCTTTCTACATGATGGTGTGTACTTCACACCAAGCAACATTCTTTTCTGTTTTCCATGCTATTCAAATCTGAAAATGTGATTCAGTCATACTAACTGCTATGTTTTTCATTCCTATATTTATTTGATAATAAACCTACGATAATATGCACAGTCTTGATACTTGGAAGAAAATGCTTTCTGTTCTTTTTTTAATTTGTATTTAAATGTCTGACAAAATACTTGAGTATTCAGTTGTGCTGATAAAACAGAGGGTACCATGAAATTGTCCTTTCTCATTAATGTGGTTCAATTGTTAGAAGACACTTTTGGTCGAGGTGGAACTCTCATCCTAAATGCCACAATTTCCCTCAGACATCCTGTGGTTGAAAAATTCTTAGGACTACATCCCTTTTTGGCGGGTATAAGTTACACACTTACACTAACAAAATTTGGGACATGTTCATTTCAGCTGCCTATTTTCTTAGCTTAATTGGCTCAAAAGGTATTTCAGATGTTCACTGCTGCCACAATTTCTGTGTCCACATCTTGTAAAACAATTCAGACCATGGGCAGTCATATCCCAGAGGAATCAGAGTGAATTAAATAAAGCTTGGTCCATTTCTCAGAATAAGTCAGTGAAGATTGATTTGAATGCCCTGCAAGATATAACTGTTATTGATATTCTTGATATCTTCCCATCTCCTATCAATCACAGAGGCCTGTCAGCAAATTATTAACAAGTGAAATACCAGCTGTGAGTCATTTGTGAAGCTGTGGGATTTCTTTCTCTCCTTCCTTTTTTTTTTTTTTTTTTTTTTTTTTTTTAAATTTCTGTGCAACATTTTGTGGATAAAATTCTTGGAAGGTGAACTCTGGCAGCACACCTACGTGACAGGTGAGATTTTCTGCAGGCAGAGAAGCCAAATTCTTCTCAATCAAGCAGTGTTTGGTGCCCCCAAAAGCCACTCTAAAACTTCTCAGCTGGACAAGGGAGACAAAATACCATGAAAAGCTCATGGATAGAGATCAGGGCAGGGAGAGATCACTCACCATTTCCTGTGTGGGCAAAACAGACTCAGCTTGGGGAAATTGGTTTACTTCCCAATCAAATGAGAGTAGAATAATGAGAAAGAAAAGAAAATCTTTGAAAATCCCACTTTCCCTTCATGTCTCCCTACTTTCCAAGTTTTACTTCCATTCCAAACTCTCTTCCTCTTTCCCTCAGTGAGCAGCACAGGGGGATGGGGAAGGGGGGTTGTGGTCAGTCCATCACAGGTTTGCTCCTCAGGAAGACTCCTCACACCCTTCCCCTGCTCCAGCATGGGGTCCCTCCCAAAGGACACAGTCCTTCTCCAGCGTGAGTCTTTCCCACAAATTCAGTACTTCATGAACTTGCAGAAAGCCTCTGGGGTTCTAAATGAAAGACTGAAATGAAAAGCTGAAAGACACCAGCCAAGTGTTGTGACAAAGTTTCCATCATAAATTTACATATCTGTAGCAAAACAAATTATCAATGCCCAAATTACTTTTAATCATACGATATTTTGAAGTGCTGGGGAAGAAACAACTGGGTCATCTATGATTTAAATGATTGCAACTGATTTTCTCTCAGTTCCTCAGTTTGTACCCACTAAGACACAGCTAACTGAAGGTCTTGGCTTCACCCACCCCCAGATTTTCTCTGTTACCACAGTAGGAACAATGAACAGATGACAAAAAAAAATTCTTTTTCCCAACAGGTCACTCTCATATTGTACTCCAGAGGGCACCCATGAATGAATGGCAAATGGCCACTCGGAGAGTTGCCAAATGCCATTAATCAATGCACCAATGTGGCAACATTGAGCTTTGTGACAGGCATGATTTAATCTATTGTTTGGTAATCAACCTCATCTATGGACATTCTGTAGCTCTTCTAAATCCAAGAGCTATTGCTGGTCTTTTGGAGCAGAGCACTTCCAGAATGTCTCACTTAATAATCACAAATTGCTCTTTTCTCCAGTCAAAGAGGTGAACATTTCATGATTGTTGGGGAGAACAGATTATGTCAGCTGGACCCAACAGTGTGTGCTTTGTCTCACTGAGTCCTTCTGCACCCCAACCAGCCCTCCCAAACCTCCGTGCAATCTCCACGTTGGAAGTTGCTCCCTGGGAGCAGTGGATAATAATGTCATTCATCCCGTGCCTGATTCAGATTTAATCACTGGAATGACTTACCCCCCAATTAAAGGGCAATTTTACTTCCGCTGGTTATTGTTCCTCTGATTTACAACCTCGCACCATAAAGTACTCAAAACCCCCGAACCTATCTCATCAGTATGCAATATTTAGGGGATTACTTCATCCCCGACTTTATCTTCTGAATTAAGACAAATTATCCATTTGATGAGGGAAGGAGTGATTCATTTTGGCCGTTTCAGAATGTGCAGACTCAGAAGTTTTCAAATATTCTGAATTTATACTGAGACAAGATCTGAAGACAAAGCTGTCATTTATAACATTTCAGATTGCAATGCTGAAGCCTATAATTTTGCCTATAAAGCCTATAAAATTGGCATTTTTAAAGACTGAAAAGAAAGCTCACAAAGAAAATTGATCAACTTATGGAGTCTTCTCTCACTTGAGATATTCCAGAATCCTCTGGACACAATCCTGTGCCTTGTGCTCTGGGTTGACCCTGCCTGAACAGGGTGGTTGGACCAGGTGAACCACTGTGGGCCCTTCCCAAGTGACCTGTTTTAGGACTCAGGGATTCTCTCTCTGCCTGAGACAAACTGCCAGATTCACGAACAGAATGGTTTAGGTTGGCCAGGACCTTAAAACCCTTTTTATTCCACCCCCTGCCGTGGACAGGGACACCTTCCACTATCCCAGATGGCTCCCAGCCCTGCCCAGGCTGGCCTTGAACACTTCCAGGGATCCAGGGGCAGCCACAGATTCCAGGATCTCCCCACACTCACAGGGAAGAATTTCTTCCTAATATAAAATCTGAACCCACTCTCTGTCAGTGGGAAGCCATTTCACTCCAGGCCCATGTAAATAATCTCTCTCCATATTTCCTTAAGTTCCCATCGGGTCCTGGAAGGCCACAATGAGGTCACCCTGAAGTTCCTCTTCTCCAGGCTGAACAATCCCAATTCCCTCAGCTTTTCCTCATGGGATACGGGCTCCAAGTGGGGGACAAGCAGCAAATGCCTGCCCTATGGAGCAGCAGTCAAGAGGCAGAAGGCCATGAAGTGCCCCTGTTTGGGAAATCAAGAAAAGCACACAGTGCTGGTAGACACTTCATAAGTGTCTAATGCAGACAGAATTAGAGCCAGTCTTTCTGAATCAGACCCTGATTAGTGAATCAAATAGAATATAGGGGCCGGTTTGTGCCTTGAACACAATGCTGGTTGCGTGGAGGGATTTAAAAGAACAGAACTTAGCTTCTGAAATTGGACAGAAAAAGAGGTAGAGGGGTCATGAACTTTTTGTACCCAATTATCCTGACCTGTTTTTCTTTATTAAAAATAGAACGAGTTGGTTTCAGTGATGAACATCCCCAGTGATGAACAAATCTGATTCAAATAAATGAATCAAATTACCTGTTTACATCAGTTGTATCAGAATAACACAAAATACAGTGACAAAACCAATGACAGTACATGACAAAGAAAATGACACAGAGGGACAGGTCTTCTGCCAGATCATGTTTCCTTTAGCAACATGGTTTATTGAACAAAAATTATCAAACTTCAGAACAGTTGCAGAACTGTGAGAAGGAAGCAGAAGCACGAGGAAGATTAAAAACTCCTGGGTATTGTATTATAATGAAATGGTTACAAATTCCAGTGTTAGGGGAATTTTAGATTAATCCAGATAGATCTGCCAGATCCAAACCTGCATTCTGTCTGGTAAGATAAAAATGACTTCTAACTCAGATAGTTTAATTGCACTTATGGTGACTTACAAGATCCATGGATTGTCCACAATACAGAATGCAGCTGGTTTGACATCCATGTACATTTTTCTACTGATCTGTGTGTTTTTAACAATAAAATATATATGTTAGAGAAAGAGAAACACAATATGCAATAGGATTAATAGTTATAAAGGGAGTTATTTGTAATCCCCTCAGTATTACAGCCTGAAGATAATTTAGTGATGAGTCAAATGGTCTCCAGTGTAAATCAGGAACCAAATGGCAGAAGAACTGGTTTTTAAGGGCTGGAAAAGATGACATATCTGAGAAGAGCTTCAAGGCCTGAACAGTGTGAATAACGTTTAACTTGCAGCTGTTATGAAACCAGTTGGACTTGGGACACATTGAGGGCTGGAGTCACCACCCTCTTCCCTTCTGATCTAAATTCTTTAACATCTGATGGACTTCATCAAAATGAGCCCCTCAAGGCAGTTTTGTTGAATTAATCAAGTGAAAGCTGTGAGATATTTCTCAGTGGAGCCCAGTTGTACATTACCACCTATCTCAATAGGTTTGAGGCATTACTGGTGTTCAAAAATTCCCATCACATTTCCATCCCAGTTGGGTCCAGACTTCTGCAAACTGTTAGAAGCAAAAGCTGTGCCTGTAATCTCATTTTAAAGAGATCCAACACCTTCCATGTCTAATCCTTCCAGCAGAAAAAGAAAAAGTGGGGCAGCAGTTCTGTTCTATTTGCTAAATAAATAAAATTCAAGATATTGCACTGTGAAAACTGCAATGTCTCAAATTCCTCCAAACATATTGAGAAATAAGTGGATGTGGGCATATGGTGGAAGAGTAGGAACATACAGAATCAATAAGTGGCTAATAAACCCCAATGAAACACACCGATTTTAGCTACTTGGCCTTACTGCAAATATTTAAATAATCCTCATCCTCCTTCAGCTAAAACTGAGGAGGTTTTTGACTGTAGTTAAAAAAAACCCAACAAACACCTTAACTGAATAGACATTGAAATTACTTATGAAATTCATGTTTTACAACCAAAGGTCCTTCACTTCATACCATAACAGTCTTTTCACCACCTCCAGTTTTCAAATTGTGCAAATGCTTCACATGTTTCACTGTCTAGAGGAAACTCTGGCACTGGTCATGACACCACTATGTATTCTTTTATTTTAATGTGTCCCAGGTTTAGGACATTTTTAACATTTCTTCTCAGGTAAGTAAAAACTTATTTTTTGCTTTTTTTTAATCAAAGTGTTATTTTGCTTAATATCTCGGATTTTTCTCTCAGCTGTGTGAGACACTGTAGTACCAGATATAAAAAAACTCAGGACATAAACAGCAATGTCCTCTGCTCCAGGAGTTTTCTTGTTTCTTTGTAGTCAGCTTAGCAAATAAGGAGGAGAAAGCAGAGGAGCCCAGGAGCCACCTGCATTTCTTTTGCTGGAAGGAGGGTTCTGAGAAAGGAGAAATGAGACTGGAAGTTCAAAATAAAAAAGGAAGGAAGGAAGGAAATGTGAAACATGCTCAGGCAATTAATTGTGGTTTTAGTGATAAATGAATTCTGAGTCTTGGATTTGGCAATCCTAATGTATGTAATCACATAATGGATGTTCAAAAATAACAAAAGGAAAGGTCCTGTTTAGTTACAGATTTTTCTTAAAGAGTATAATTTTAGGTAACCTAAACCTGGGATACTGATCAGAATATAGGCTCAGATTGATTTTACTGCTTTCAAATCTGTGAGATCTTTGGTGCAGGTTAGGAAAAAAAGAAGTTTTAAAGCGTATGATGGTGATAATACTGTAATGAGCTTATACAATATGTCGTGTAAATGATTTTGTACATTTAAATTAAAAATACTTTTAGTATGAAGAGCAAATTTAACCTGAAAATATAAATTCTCACTTATTAACTCTGTGAGATAAAGGCACTACTTCTCCTCCCCCTGTTTTGCTGAAACATGTTAGCACTCATAGCCACTCATCTGTTTTTAAAAGGAATTCCTTCAGTGAATCAATGGGATCCAACATACACTTTCTTTATTGTAATTCATACTAATTCAGGGTGAATATCTCAAATACTCCCTATAGTCCCCTCTTCTCCTAAGTATCCTCTTTAATATTTTTAACTGTGACTCACAAGAGACATTGAAAGCTTGAGTAAGAAGTGCTGAATGAATTCTTCTTTCATTACCGGAACAAAGATAAGTACACAAGTTCCAAATATGTGAACATTAAGAAAAAAATATTTTCCCTTTAGCAAGAAGATTTTGGGACATACATTGAGTCAGGCTGCTTCTAGATCAAGGCCTTTTCTTCAGAGGAGGAAATGATCCTTAAATTAACTCTGACTTAATGAACTTTCCTTCATAATGACAAAATATACTTTATTGAGCTCTTTGCCATGATTTTCATTTCTGTGTCATGAAGAAAGGACTCACTTTTCAAGGAGCCAAAGACAGTGAATTTTTTATAAGCTCCAAGGATAAATTGTCCTCCTTCCTATAAAAGATTTTCCAATTCTTCTGGTGGTTTTCCAAATAAATTATGCAACTCTTCAAATGATTTTGCTATGGAGATTTCTTTGGTTTTAAAACATTCGTTTCCCAGATTCTCAGTGCTTCTATTAAGTCTTGTCCTAAAAGAAACAAAAATGGGTCCTTTTTCATATTCTTTTATGGCACTCCCTCCTCACTGCCATCCCCAAGATAAAAGATTTCTTTCTGCTAAAGACATTCAGCACTAGTGAACTCAGTCTAATTATCCTTAATATATTTGTTGAAGATTTCAAGTTCTAATGAGTACCTTTTGGTATGTTATGATTTTATAAATATACTGTTATATGTACTTAGAAATATTAATTCTACAATGAAGAAGACTGAAATTCACCATCTTGGCCAAATCATCAGATAAAGGGGTAAATTAAAGAATAAATCAGAAAAAAACTTGATCCTGAGGTCACTGTAAATGAAACCTGAATGAAACCATTTTGATAGAGCTATAAGAATAAAACTGGAAATTTGTTTAGACTCAGAAAACCTGGCTGAGGTGCTTGAACAAAAAACGCTGCAAGCATCTACCAACAAAAGTTAGAATTTACATGTTGACATAATTTTTCTTCAGGGAAATAAGATTAGACCATCTTACTCATAGAGTAGATCACATTCAGCACCAAAACTGAATAGAAAGAGGAAGATTTAGACAGAGGGCCTGACAGACCACATTCAAAAACACTATAGCAATATTCAGGAAAAACAGCCCACTGATTTCAGAGGAAAAGTACTGTCAGAAACTTCAGTGCTAAGCAATGCCTTAAAATGAGATACTTAAGAGTTTTCTATACAAGTTCTGATGTTTCATTCAGCATAATTACAAGACTTTCCATGTGGTTTTGAAAAAAAAAAAAATGGGGTCATGGAAATTTCTGAGGATGGCTTCTGAGGTTTTGCAGAATTGCTGGTATCAGTCTGTTGTCCAAAATGTTAAATCAGTGAAGTTGTGTTTAAGATGATTCACATCTTCAGAGAAAACACTGAATGGGCCAAAGTCATGCTTGATGCAACTCCAATGCATTTAATGGAGTTACATGAGGGATAGATTTTTGTTAATCTTGGATCAAACTGTTCAGTTACATTAAATTTTAGCTTAAAAAATAATAAACTGAGAAGGATAACATGAGGGCTTGGAGCCTTGGAGCCCACAGGCCTCATTCCTCATGGACACCATGAGCTCATCTCAAAGGTTGGTTCACAGATATTAAAGAAATTGACTTCCACCTCCTCCCTTGGAAAGGATGCTGCAGTGGGCTCTCCTCTGTTTGTTCCTGTTTTCTCAGGGATGAACAACTGGAGGGACTGGTCCTCAGTGTGGGGAGGTGATCCAAAATAAACCTGTTTTTTTTGGGAAGGTGGCACAATTATTGCAGGAAATGGTGGAATAGGACATGCAGATTTCTGAGTGCTCCAGGCTATGCTGGGAGCCCATCAGCTGCTTGCACAGTGTTAAATGGAAACAAACCTTTGCTCTGATGGCAACAGATGAGAAAACTCAGCTTTTCACCACAGCAAACACTTTGAAAGTGGGCCATGAGAAAAATACCACTTTTAGCCCTAAGGAAGACACACAGCACTTTATGCAAAATAAAGCTTTTCCTCCTGCAGGCACATTCCCAGGAATCCACTCAGTGGGATCAATGAGTTCTTGGATGGTTCTCCCCAGGCTCTATGACAATACAACCTGAAGATGCTTTACAGCCCTGATCAACACTGGCTACTTGAGGCCCATCACCCCACACCCAATGGGGGCTGGAACCTGGAGAACCCAGCCCAGGGAAACTTCTTTCTAACTCTCACCAGGTGGAAATTCCCCTCTGCCCAGAAATGGGAAGATTAGAAGCTGACATCATTTTTGGTTCCCCTCCTCAGCCTCCACCTAAGGATAGCAGATGTTCAAATGACGTGCTACAATAATAAGAACTGAAAAGTTGTACACTTTTTTCCCTTCTTTTCAATCTAGACACTGGGAGAACAAGTTTAAATGATTGCTTTTATGCATTTGCTGCAAAAAAAGGAGATAATGAGGGTGCTTTGTACAGCAAACCATGCTGCAGCCTTTCATGTACACTTTGATCAGCTCGTGGCAGGACAAACCCAAAACATTTGCAGCAGCCTTGGCATTTCAGGGTTTCTTTGGGTTGCTTCCCTCACTTTAGTGCAGCAGGGACTTTGTAATCTTTGGTTTTTTTTTTTTCTCACCATTCACAAGCCCACCCAGGCAGCGTGTAATTCATCCAGACAGGAAATATTCCATTGTGTGGGCCAGAGTGCTTGGAAATGATTCACTTGTACCTGAGTTCAAAGCTTCTGGCAGAGATCTATGGTACATTCTAGTCTGCAGTCATTCTTGCCTCAGACTTCTGTGTTCCATGCAAATCAGCTGAAAGAGCAAGGCTTATGAAAGTTCAGTGGCTTCAAACTATCCTGGATTTAAAAGTTCATCTGGGATTTATGAAAAAGAAACAGAGAATAAATCTTTTAGGGGAGAAACCCTGCAGGAAAAGGCTGCATTTCATGCAACTGCTAGCCCAGAAGAGAGAGTTTATTTTCCCTGTAGGCTGTAAAGTGAAGTCCAGTATCTTAACCCACCCCATAATGATGTGTGTATAAGATTACACCTCTTTCCCATCAATCTTCTTCCTAGTTTGTTCAGTGCTACAGTGTGGCTGCTCAGCACAGGTGGAGGAACTAAGATAAACACCACTTTCACTGCTGTTCTTCTGTCCTCCTCTTAGTGAATGCAACAAAGGCATCTGTGAGAAAGCCACATTTTATGCCTGGATACAAATAGGAAATTATTTTCCCATTGCATGGAAACATTGGGGATGACTCTCTGTCTCTCCTCTCACCTGATATATTTTGCACCATGTTCAAAAAAAAAAAAAAAAAAAAAGATCCCTTGGAAGTGAAATGTAACAGAAAGGTAAGAACAGTAAAGGGTAAAATCTGCATCCCTCAGTGACCCAAAACTTGTAATATTACAATTCTCCAAGAAGCAGCAAAGACAAGACTCTCAAGCCACAATTTCCCTCAGTTTTAGTGTTTTTCTGAATCACTAAACACATTATTAAGTGTTTGGACAGCACCCTCTTGCACCAAGGTGGGATTGTTGGGATGTCCTGTGCAGGGTCAGGAGCTGGATGACCCTTGTGAGTCCCCTCCAATTCAGGATATTCTGTAATTCTGTGTATTCAGATGGAACATTTCAAACCCAATACATTAAGGAAAAGTCTAGAGTCTTTGGAAGCTCTGCACCAAAGCATCATCTGTACCAAAGTTGCTCAGCTCATCAATTTCCTGAGCTATGCAGTTTACAGACCAACCTCCAGCAGCCTGAGCTGATGTACCACACAGAAGCACTTAAAATATTCCCTTTATCCATTCTAGGTGATTTGGAGCATTTTTTTAACAGCTCCAAAAATGTCAGTAGACAACCACTGACAAAACAAGGGGCACACTTTGCAGGATTGAATCATTCCACGGTATGGACCAACCCTTCTATCTGGAGCAATGAAATTCCATGAGTTCACACTAGAGATCACCACCAGGCAGAAGATCAGAACAAGCAAATGGGGCAGAATTGCAGAGGAAAAATATGGAGCATCCTTTATCCTGTTCCTAATTTCCAGCATTATTTGGCAAGGCAGTTTGAAAAGAGCTGAGGGCAAGCTGAAATTTGTTACCCAGAGAACCTGTGGCTGCCCCTGGATCCCTGGAAATGTCCAAGGCCAGCTTGGATGGGACTTGGAGGAACCTCAGACAGTGGAAGGTGTTCCTGTCTCTGGAAAGGGGTGGCACTGGATGAGCTTTAAGGTTCCTTCCAACCCAAACCATTCTCTGATGATTCTGTGATTCTCTGAATGACTCAGAAGAATTGAGTGCAAAAATATGGATCCAACAACATGCTTGACAAGCAGAGGGCCATGGGGTCTGCCATTTCAAAATTACTCATTTTACTGTGGGAAAATAAAAGGCACAAACATCTTTTCCACTTTTCTTGAAAAAAAAAAACCTACATATGAGGATCAGTAACCCAGCTAACTGAAGTTTTCAAAACAGCTGACCAGCGTTTTCTAGAAACACATTCAGAAACCAAAATTACTCTGACTAACAAGAAGTTCTTCATGGGAAATTACCCTCAATACAGTGAGAAATGTTACCAGCTGAGGCCCATGCAGTTCTGGAAAGAAAAGACAGTGGGAAAATACCTCATATTGACAGCTCCTGGTGCTCAAGATGTCAAACACCTCAGCAGACTTTTCTATAGTCTGTTTCCTAAGCCATTGCTTCTGCATCAGAATTTTATATCCTAATTTATCCTAATTTCCCTTTAGCTCCCCATGTCTCTTTATTTTCCCTTACTTGTTGTCACAGCATAAAAAATGTGAAATATTTGACCCACTCCTTTTGTCTGGTAGATTTGAACTCGTGCTTGTTTACTCACAGTGATTTTTTATGATATAGTAGAAAGGAGCAGCAGAAGACAGAAGGGAGAAGATGAAGAGCTAAGAGACGAAACCCAGCAATATTTCTTTTTCTCTAAGGAACAAGTCTGGATGATCAGGGGGATCTTTATTAAGTTTCTGCCTCATCAGGATACCTCTGGTATGCTTTTGGTAAGTAAACATAAACTTGGGATTTTGCCAAGTGTTCTGTAAAAGGGGAATCCTAATATTGATGGCTACTACTTCCTATTAAAACATAAATAAATCAGCAGAAATCCAGACCTAGTTTTTTGGTCATAAATATCACAGCAAAAGCTGAAAACATAATCATTCCACGAGGAAAAGGAAAGTTGAGCAGAAGGGAAGCACTTTCTCAAGGTCCCAGAGACAGGAACAGTGAGATGCAGGGCTTGAGCTAGGTCACCATTCCCCAGCCTGAGGATTTGGTGGGGCAGGAAGTAGGCTGCACACCTGCACGACACAGCTGGCAGTGATAAAGGGGAAAAAAGGACTCAGGATTTAACCTCCAGGAGCTGGCACTGCAAAGTTTCCCCATGATGGACTCCTTGATTTGTTTGAAGCCACAGAGAAAGGGTCTAAATTACTCATATCTAAAGAAATGGTCAGAAAGTCTCTTACTCACAGATGTTGTTCCATAGAAGTTTGTTTTTTTTTTTTTTTTTCAGTTCAGTGTTTGAACCAAAGGAAAAAATCCATGTGGCTAAACTTTCTGCATATTAATAAAGGATTATAAACATCCTATTTTAAAATCATATGTCCAGCAGCTAATTGGTAATTAGAAATCTAGGTTTTGAAAAATATAATGTGGATAAATATGTCCTCCCAAAATTTTGTGTGGAAGGAAACATAGAGACCATCACAAAAGCTTTTGCTGTCAGTGATCACACAGACTGAGAATTTTCCTTTGTTCCATAGTAGCTAGTAAAGTAAATATGGATCTCATGTACGCTAACTTAAATTCTGATGGGAAAGTAAAGTTTTTCCTTATGTTTGGAAAATACCAGTGGACTTTAGTGCAGGGGAGGAAATTCACTGTGTACTAAAAACCAAAATGAAGAACACCTTGTATGTACCTCATTTTCCTTCAAAAATATGTGAAAACTGGCAAGAGTATCCAAAAAAAAATCAGTTCATTTTGATGTAACCATTTAATTCCTCTCATAAGCTAAATTATTTATATTCTATCTATTACAGACTACAGACATATGAATTTACTGTAAAAAATCCACCTCAATATTTCCTTTTTGCATTCAGTTCCTTCTTTGGTTCATTTCTGATGACAAGCAGACTGATGGGAAGGAGAGAAACAAACACAAATGGTCTCTAAAACAGCCTGTTCTGATTATGGGTGCGCTTGTGACTAAGGCATTTGACTGGAACTCAATTTCTCGTTCAATTCTTGTCTCTTCCTTGGAACTGCACAGGTCAACAGAATTTATCTCAGTTTCTTGAACTGAAGAATGGGGGTAGTTTTAATTTTACAGTGATCTGGTCAGGACAGCTTCACTTATGGTCGAAGGTATCACACACACCTGGACGGAAACCAGTGTCCCAGGTCTCATCAGCATGTGGAACGTGCTTACTCTCAGCAATGTTTATGTTCAATTCTCAAGGAATTGTTCTCAAATTCCTGCAAGTCTCGTGCTGATTATGGACATCCCATCTTTTATGGAAACTGAAGCAAACTGCTTGTTTTATGGCCTTTAATCAGACAGCAGGCATCAACAACATATGGCAATAAGCTAAAGAATCAGAATTCTTCTGGCAAATATCTGAAATAACTCTGCACTGAGAAGAGAGACCCATTTGTAACCAGATGGCAAAGAAAAACAGGAGCAAGACATCCTGTAATGAGTACTACCTCAGCAAAACCATCCTTATCTTCAGCAGAGGGCCAGCTGTGTTGCATATAACTGCAGGAGATCTCAGGGCTAAGCTCCAGCTCTGGGATTATTGATGTTGGCCTGGGATGGGAAATACACTGCTAATAAGCGAAAGCTTCTGTGCTCTTCACGGATCTCTTCATTCTTTGGAAAGCTGATAGTTTGTAGTCATTGTCAGCCACTCAGGCCCACTTCATGTGCTGCACAAAACAGATTGAAGAGCTCTCACTGTGCTCTCAGAAACAAATATATTTCAGAGAAATTAAGATCCAGGGATAGCAAACAAACAGTCAGGAGACAAATCAGGTCTAAATTAATGCCCCACCAGTGGATGTTACGAATAGGTAGAGAAAATACCATGGTACTTCGCAGGAATTTTATAGGCAAAGTTCCCATGAGTGTCAGATTCTGCTGCCTAAAAAAGGTGTCCTGATACCCCATCATTTAAGCACAGTAGGTTTGAAAGTGGCCAAAAATCTCTTAATTTCTCTTCTAATGTTATGTGTGTACATACAAAGAAGTCTGCAAAGCTATCTTTCTTTTTTTCTCCTCACATTAAGCAGCATTTCAGGGCTGCACAGGCGTTTTCATTTGTAACCATTTTAATGAATGTGCAGCACATTTTAGTCCAGCACACCTGCAAGTTAACGGCTGCCTGGAGAGCCAGCCCTTGGACTGATTGGAATTTCATTGAAGACAACAGTCCTGGAGTGTCCTGGCCTTCTCCTGCCTCTAAAACACACATGCTGAGCTTGAAAAAAAAGCTGTAAATGTGCTGAGAGGAAATTGTAGAGTGCTCTTTGCTCCGTGTCCCGCTCCATGGCAGGCTGGGAAAGGGCAGGCTGGGAAATTCCTCCAAAAATGCTACCACATGAAGCTCCTATTAAACCCTATGCTGGTCATTCCAAGGACATTCCAGGCCACCGAGGACTGGACTGGTGGGAGAAAATTCCCAGATTTATTGTCAGGGCCACTGCAGCGTGTTCCTGAGATTTGACAACAAGGGTCTGTCAGCATGAGAAATACTTTGGGCCTTTTTTTTTTGGAATGTCAAGAGAAACCTGATACCTGCCACAAAGTCTGTGGAATACCCAGGAATTTGCAATTACTTCACCTGGCCTAGAATTTCCACAATTCTCTCCACAAAATTGTGAGAGACAAACAACTCTATTAAGAGCCCTCACTGTAGGCAGGAAGTTCACTAAAATTCACAAACCTCAGCCGGGAATTCATTTTCATTTTTGGTTTAAACTACCATTTATACAATACTATTTTTTCTCCCTTTTTAAGAAGCACTGAAATATTCTTATTAGGAAATTCAACCATAGAAATGATTCAATACTGAAATACAAATCTCCTTTCCTAAAGGTAAAAAACTCCATGTAGAACAGTGCTGCATAGTGTGCAATCCTGCTTTTATACACTAAAATTGAAATATCTCTAACAGCCCTCTAGAACCCCTGAATAATTTACCTTTCAAAACCATGAAGTAAGATAAAGTTATCACTTTCAGGATATCATAAATGTCCACAATTTCTTCTACCTAAAAGAAAATCACAGGTCTTTTGCCCATTTTTTACTCTCATTCTTACTCATTCTACAGCGTTTAAGGCAAAAGACAGAACATCCTTAAGACATTTGATTTATTTGGGATTTAATGCTACTGCATGTACTCACCAAAATATCGCATAAACTTTGTTTTCAGGAAATCAGCTGCTTTTGGAAGCTTATATTAGAGATAATTTTAAAATAGAGTTGAAGGGTGCAGTTAGATAAGGGAATACATTTTCTGTACAAACAAATTTTATGGATTATTTGTTCTAGAGTGCAGCTTCGATAAAATAACCTGACAGAACACTGGGGGTTTCTACCTTGCCATTAGTACGTATATATTTTCTCATGTAACTCATGAGATATTGCAGAAGAAATTCAAATAGATCCATACAGACAGCAAAATAAAAGATGTAAATAAGGAATGTGTGACTTATGGCAGAAAGAAGGATGCACATGAGAAAGATTTTTTTTCTTAATTAATTTTACTTTTTACTTCAACAAGAAATTGTGTTGAATGTTTAGTTTATACCATTTATAGAAAAGTGTGTTTCATTTAGCATTTCAAAGCAGAATAGCCTCTAAACCCATTGCTGAGAAAATAAACAAAGAAGAAAAAGATAAATACTATTACTACAAAAGCTTTATAATGTTTTAGGATTTTTTTCCAGGAAATATTTCATGTATATCAACCCCACGGACAAAACCAGAGGGAGAACAAAAACAAACTAAGTGGAAAGTACTCCTGGCAGCAGATGAGCACAGCAGAGACAACTCACTGTCGTTGGAGGCACTTTTTGGTTTTACAACCACTTTATTTATTTTTCCTCAATAGAAAACTATTTCAAGAGTTATTAGGGGACTTCAGAACTTTATAGGAAATGCTGATCAGAGGTCTCTGTTACAAATGGGACCATGGGGGTTGTACCTTCCATGAATTTCATGAAGATGAGTATTGACCTGACACTAGAGAGGATAGCAGAGATTCCGTGGGAGTAAAAACATGTCCTGACATCTCCCATCAGGTATACAATCTATAAATTGCTACCTACATCTGCTTCGAAAGATGTAGAAACCTGCACGCTTCTACAAAACACAAGTTAGGGAGAAACCAGTTTTACTACAAACAGGCAATTCCAATTCATTTGTTTAGCTTGTGACCTGTATTTGGCCTCAGACCTGTGGCAAAGTTTGGAATAAAACATTCAAACATAAACTTATATTGACACAGAACATCTCCCTTTCATTACCAAGAAAGATGAAGGAAAATCTATCCCATTATCTTTCAAAAAAACCAACCAAACAAAACAAAACAACAAAAAAAAAAAAAAAAAAAACCAAAAAAAAAAAAAAAAAAAAAAAAAAACCAAAACCCTGATAACAAATTTGCACTGAAATATATTAAAATGTTTCACAAAAGAACACCAAAAACCCCCTACTTCCAAAACAACATACTTGAACAGGAACGGGTAAAAAAATCAGGACTGTAAAAGCTTTTATTCTTCTTTTCCCAATTTTAAAAGGATTATAATGCTATTTCCTTGAACCAAAAAAAGGATATTAAATTGACTATTAATGTCTAATTGTCTTAAATTTTGTCAGATGCAAGTGTTTGGATTTGCTACTTTCCAAAAAAAGTACAGAACAGTATTTTAAAGCTGGCCTGGAGCTAAAAGCAGACATACATGGCACTGAATATCCACACATCTCTCTAATGAGACTTTTTTACTGCACAATAAATCTTAAAACAGTTTGTATATGCACTGCAACTGCAGTATGACTCAAGCAGCATTAATCAAGTGTTATGGTAACCTCATTTTAAAGCACAGTCAAACATTTCTATCACTGTGCTTCATTTCTTACCGAGTTCCTTTTAACAGGAAGGGTTTTAGGATGTCCCATGCATTGGCTTTTCTTATAAAAATGTCAACCCTCAGTGTGTACCTACATACCCAGAATTCTTTACTGTGTTTTCTGCTGTGTGCCAGGAGTTGACATCATTTCTGCTGTGTTTGAACAGCTGGTCCTCACCCAACTGCAGCAGTTCAGAGGTGCAACCTAGGCCAAGACCTCACTCTTCATAAAGAAATAGAGCATGAGGAAATAGGATGGATCTCCAAACATCCCTGTCCCTTCCCACAAGGGATAAACTTGTTCAGGGAAAAGCTGCCTGTTGCTTTGCCAGTGCAGATTTCATCCCACACCTCAGAACTTCAATGTGGTATCACAGAGTTTGATTTTCAACAGCTCAAGGATGTAATACTGTGGTTTAGCTCAGCAGGGAGCACAGCACTTGGCTGGGAGGGGGACAGAATTGAGGGAAAAATAGTAAAATTTCCTTTGAGAAGAACATCAGGTAGTGCTCACTGAGAGCAAGTCTTTGTTCTGTCTTCAGGATTTTCCAGCCTTTCCAGCCCCAATGTTGATTGATTGCATGTTTATTGTCATTGAAGTTTATAACATGGTTATAAACCAAAAAGCAATCATCCTGTCTTCATCCCAATCCTTAAATCCACTTCTCAACAAGGTGAAAAAGATCGAGACTGAAACACCCATTAGGGAAAGGAAATACTCCTTTGGCTACTAGAGTCATATCTGTGAAGAGTCCTGTACTCAGATTTTCACAGATCTGAATCCTGAATCTTCAGAAGCCCTGGAAAACCAACGTTTTCTGCTCCATGAGGTTTGCTTTGAAATGTGTTGGTTCCAGCAGCACTATGTCAAATGACATCCATATTTCTAAGGTAGAATTCTGCTAGGTTCAGAGTGGATCAGCAGAGCAGGGACCTGAAGACAAACCAGACAAACCTGCAGAGATGGGCCCTGTCAGGATACTGGATTTCCTGCATGCAATTGTATGCATCCCTTTGTCTTTTCAACTCTCCTTATCCAGTGAAATGAAATATACCCATGGAAACACAAAACACAACTTCCTTCTACTCCTATTTGATAATATTAAAGCTCAAGAAACCCAGATGAAGCAAAGGATCCTGCGATGGTGTTGCAGGATATGAATTAAAATAAAAAGTGTGGAGCAGATGAAGTATGCAATTCCTTTTCAGCTCATAAATCCTGATTTTAAAGTGAAAAGGATACACAGAGGATGTATAAAAATTTAGTGGCTACAGTCCTTCTAGTGTCAAAAACATGTGCTTACATAAGAACACACACTTCTGGGGGAAAAAACGTGAAGCCATTAAATGGCAAGATGTTAGTAAATCAGCTTTGGGTCAACTCAGCCCCATTGTGCACCTGCACATGCATTTCACTGTGTTCCAAGCCCACTCTGCCACACCACTCACTAAATCAATCCATGATTTACTGAACGAAGGAGCTCAGAGCAAGGAGTGAGTCACGATATTTATTTGAATTTCATTGACCCCTGGTGGGAATGAGGGAACGGGTGGCACTGTCCAGTTCTGTGAGTGCAGTGTTTTCTTGTCCCATGCCAAGAAACTTTATTTTTACTGGGACAGCTTCTGAGTTGGAGACATAAATAGCAAAACCAGTATTCCTGCTGGCCACCTCCTCAAGTGAGGATTGGAGAGGGAGGAAAGAGATTTAACTCAACCTTGGCTGTCACCAGGCAACAAAAGCATAAACATAATGACAGAAGTCCAATGTAGAATGAAATTATGTGTTTTGTGTCTTTAAAGCCTGTTTTGATTACTCTTCATACAAGCAAATATAATAAATATATTTGTTTCTGCATATGAGGGGGTGCGCAAAATCTAATAAAAGTCTATATTTTTATATGTATGTTTTATCATCATGGAAGATGATTAGATACAAGAGCAGAGCTGAAGATAAACCTTAAGGATATCATTCATCTACTCTAAACATGAAAATATGATCAAGGTGTGGAATTCCACCTCTTCCTGCTCATGAAGATGAACTCTTTATGTTCACAGAACTGCTCCTTTGAGGTCTGTAAGCTCTGCAAACCTGCTTGGGATGTCCCATCACAGCCTCCAAAACTAGAGAGTGACTCCTGTTCCTAAGTTTATTCAATTTATGTTCCTTGTAGATGAGGAAAGCAGTAAAATTAAGTGAGTAATAGTAGGAAATGGGATGTGTTTATTTTCCTTCAGGGCAGTCAACAAAACGAATGTGGTGTTAATTACCTCTAAATATTCCTACATAGCAAAAAAAAAACCAAAATAAAACAACATATCTGTTGATGGAGATACAATGTATCTTGGTGCAATGTTGACTTTTCAACTGGCCTTTAAAAGAGTCAAGCCATTATTTCTTTGATGCATGGCTCATAATATTTCACATCCAGTGCTAGCCTGGAAACCAAACTCAGTGATCTGCTTAAAATTTTCAATTTTAATTGAAAATCCCTGATGTTGGAACACTGAAGCCCAATGCAAATAATTTGTCAGGATTTTCAGCATTTGAATTGCTGCCTGGGTTATTCCAGTTTTAACACCTGTGTCCGTTTGAGCACACTGAGGCCTTTGGGTTGTGTCATGCTGCTGCAATGTTTTGGTAAGTGATGTTGAAAACTTATCAAGACGAATTACTCTTCTTTGGACACATTACCACCAAAATGGCTCAGCATTTGAGCAGCACTGCTGCATGGCCATGTGCAGAACTCTACTCACTTGACAAATGGGCTTTAATAACCTTAACAAGAATGTAAAACTCCTCACAGCTGGTGCTGAGATGAGATCAGCTCAGGTGACAACTGGTCCCTGTTCCCTGCAGTAAAACCATCCAGGTTTCAGTGTGAGTGGGATCACGGAAACACAGAATATCCTGTGCTGGAAGGGACCCACAGGATCATTGACTCCAGCTCCTGGCCCTGCACAGACACCCCAAAAATCCCACCCTGGGCACCCCTGGCAGTGCTGCCTCAAGGCTCCTGGATCTCTGCAGGGCCGTGCCTGTTCCCTGGGGAGCCTGGGAAGCACCCAGCACCCTGTGGGGGAAGAACCTTTTCCTAAATCCAACCTAAACCTCCCCTGACACAAACTCAGGCCATTCACTGGGTCCTGTCACAGAGAGCAGAGATCAGTGCCTGCCCCTCCTCTTCCTCTCATGAGGAATATGGAGAGTGCTGGGGCTGTTCTGTCAGTCATGTGCTATTTTCCGGTGCATTGCAGGATCTACCGGCAAGACTGTAAAGATCATGAAGAGGATTTCACTTGGACTATTTCTTCGGGTTTTTTGGGTTTTTTCAGATTCTAAAGTTCTTGAGAGGGTGTTACAAAACAATGTAACAGTGTTGTGTTCCACAGTGTGCTGCAGGTTTGGGAATTTGGAGATTGGTTCTGCCCACTTCTGCAGCTGGAATCACTGGCCCTAGTCCTGAGCCAGTGATGTTATCAGAGTTAATAAACACAGATTTTACTTCTCCCTTCCATCTAACCCCAGTCAGATTTGCAAGTCCACTCTCAAGTTCCTTTTCTAAAGTCTTTCTGTGCACTATTTTCTAGTAGAGGTTTGAAGTTTTTTTTTTTTTTTAAGAGACATATTTCTGACTGCTAACTCAGTGTGGTGATTGAAAGTTTGTCTCATCCTTGCCTCCTGTATTGATATTATGAATCATGTAAGGGACGTCTATCGCCATTAACTCATGGTTAAGCATGCTTTCAAAATTAAAAAGAAAAAGCTAATATGGACTCCTGATACAATAATTCAACTTCTTAAAAAATATTGGACTTAGAGAAATCACAGTAATAATTCAGTACACTAAAACATGCAAGCAAAGAATTAAAGGTCATTAATGATTTCTTCCTAACCATCTCTCTTTCAGAACAGTTCAACTGCTGTCAGAGAAGGGAAAAATGCTTGGAAGCTTCCTGTTCTGAATCAGGTCACAGCAACTGTAAGCCAAACTACACTCGCTGGGAACACCCTTCCAGACAGGAAGGATCTTGGCTAATGAATGCATCTGGGAGATATGGGTCTAATAAACTTGGCACAAGTTTGCTCTATCTTGAAAAAAAAATAGCAAGAGTATGGATCTGGAAAAGTGTAGTTCGGAAAAGCCTGTCAGTGCTATGCACTCAACAAGGTTTTATGACTGTTACCACATTTTCTCTACTCTATGGAACTGAATCGTATGACAAATTCCTCAAATAACAGTGTTTTACTTGGAAAAGAAATGAAAATTCACTACTTAGTCGCCAAAACAGATCTAGACTTTGATATCTAGATTCAACTATCTGCAAAATTTTGTTGCTATGAGCAGTGTTTGAGGGTGCAACTTAGAAACCCACCTGTCAGAAATTATTATTAGTATTAAACCACAGTATGCTATACAGAGTGAGAATGATAGAACTATTTAGGGAACCAATCACACACACAGCAGAAAATAAAAATTGGACTCATACATTTTCTTACCAGAGCACCCTGCACTAATCTTTTTCACAGAACATTGAATATCACATCCTTGAATGAGGCAAAAAGAGTTGAGGCAATAACAGTTCTCTGTTGGGCCTCAAAATCCCATTGTAGGCTCAGAGTTGTGGGCTTGTGTTGCACAGAATTGAACAACACAACTGGGAGACCAATTTCCTTTCTTTTTCCAGCTGCTTTTTCATGGATGTATTTATTTAGAGCCATGGATAATTCCTAGAATGATTCTATGCTTCTACAGCTAGCAAAGAGAGGGAGAGGATGCTCATTTGAGCTGACTTCAAGCTAAGGAAAAACCTCACAAAGAGCTTCACAATGACCTTATAATGAAGGTGAATTCAGGGAATGGACAGTATGCCACTCTTCTCCAGGGACTTTCACAGCCCAGGTCTGCTCTGAAAGTGGTAAAGTAATGAAAGTAGTAAAGAAATGTCTGCCTAGGTTCTTCCCTCCTAATTCCACCTGGGCTGGTACACATCAAGCTCTGGAGGGAAATGTTTCACACTTATCACACATTTCCTCTCCGAGCCTGCATCTCCTATATTCTGATTTTCTAAACTGGATCACACTTCCCAGTAGTTAATCCCCACACAAAACCAGAAGCCGTTGTCCCTCATGATGTACTTTTCGAAAATACCATAAATATTTCCTATCAAAGCAGCCCCAAATTCTTGGGTGCTCTAAGATAGCTTCAGTTTATGTGCCAAGCATCACGTTACCCCACACTTTCACATCCATCACCAGCAGCTGTCAGTACAGCCTGAGCTGTACTCTACATTTACTGTTACTAAGTTTTAACTGGAATGTGGGAAAAAATGGATTTTTAAAACATGAGGGTGAAAATGGTATGGCTGAGACTGATATAAGGATGACATTGTATCTCTAGGTGCTTTTCAGTTTTTGGAAAGATAGAAACCTATAGAAAACCCCTCCTTAAATTCATGTTGATAAGATGAACTTTACTGGTTTACACAGTGAACAGAAGAATAATGAGAACTAAATAGAAAATTCTCATATTTATTTTGAAATCTAGTTTGACCTGGTATGTACAGACACAAAGGCAGCAGCACGGGGCTGATGAGACAGCAGAGGACCTCCCCATGCTAAATAAACAAATTGTCCTTTCAAATCCACTTGTAAGCTGAATTATCAAATGATAATTGAAAATTGCCATTGTTAGAATACGAAAAACATATTCTTATTCAGAATATGATGGTCATATTCAGTTTGGCAATTGAGAACTTTTTCAGTTCAACCAAAACAAAAAATCAATCAGTTCATCTACTTATTTCAAAAATTGAGAACATTATATATATATAAATATATATATATATAAAAAATAAAAACCTGATTTCAACTCTGGATAAGCTAGCTAAAATGTTGTCTCAGAAGTTGCTTTAGTGAAGAATTTTATGATTTCATAAAACTATGAGAGCTCAGTGTAAGACCCGTAGGGTCCTTAAACACTCCACTATAACTTCAGCTCTTACATATATGTATTATGGATACATGTATATTTGTATATATGCATGAAACATCAGATCTGATTACACCTAATAATTTATAGTCTTCCTCTAAATGACAAGACCATTCAAATATCTAAACCCAGGAATAATACAGTTTTCAAACAAGTTTATATACCTTTCATGATGGAACACTTTCCAATCAAAGGCAAGAGCTCCCTCTAGACAACAGCTTGGGAATTTTACCAGCTTGCATTTTAAGTGAACTTTGAAGAGAACAAAATAAAGGTAATGGATGTTGGAAACACACAGGAACAGCCGTCACTGTTTTGAGAAACACTGGACTTTGTCCCTAGGACTTAAGTTGTGAAAGAATCAATAGTTTGGGGAAGAAAAAAACCCAAAAAACCTGCACATTCAGAGACTGAAGTGATTTTATTATATTACAAGGAATTATACAGGTCTTTTCCCAAAGAGCTCCTTACTCCTTTCCACTCAGATTTCAGCCCAGAATTAGAACTGCTCAGGTCCCTCCCCAGGACTTCTCTCTGCTTAGTGCTGAAATATTCAGGTTGGAAAGCAAAGATCAGTTTGGGGGTGATGTGCCAGTGCCAGAGTGGCAGAATCTGCCCTTCAAGAGGCAAATGATAGAAACTGGCCTATTTTTTCTAAAGAGACAGAGACTGAGAAGAAACAGGACACAAGATTTAAATTACCTGAAGCAACTTTGGGGCAAGTTTAATTTGTTTCATTTGAATTTAAAGACTTCCAGCTATGCAAGGAATTGCCAGGATAAAGCTGCCTCAGTGCAAGGGTGTGGTTTTGGTGTCCCATCCTATAGGACTTTTCTGTAGTGGATCCCACACCAACTTCTTGGTGTCCAGGTCTCTGTAACATCACATCCATTTGGAGGATAACCTAAAGATTTCTTGCAGTTTCTAGATTCTCTCTGAGGAAAAACTTGCTGATTATTCCTGTCTCTGCACTGAATGCGGTTTTTAGTTCTAATTAATAATGTTAATTTCTTCTCCAAGACATTGCATTTTTAAGGGTCATTTTGAGCTCTTTATGTCACCCAGTGTGCTTGCACTTTTATTGGGAACATTGTCCATCAGCTGTTGGACTCCTTTCTCTTTTTAAATACCTGCACTACTCTCCACAAAAATAGAATTGGCCTGCAAATTCTTAAGACAATTATAAGGCTCTATAAAATTCAAATGAGCAGATCTGTGTTCTCCAACCTGTTCCTTCCCTGTCTGATAATGAAACCTTGCTCTGTAGCAGTGATACTGACTTTATAAAACTCCTCCTTCCACTTTTGCTGAAGATTTCAAATATGTCAAACCCTTAAAGATGTTTAGTACTTTAATTTGGACAGACTATCAAGCTACTCCTTTCTGGGAATGTGGGAAGTATTTCCTAAAACTACTCTATATCCAGAAATACAATTTTTAAAATGTGGTATTGCTTATTATTTGCATTTTGGTTTGCACAACTGGGCAAGTTCCAGTGAACTCTTCAGTGCTGACATATTTTACCAGTAAACAGCAGTTTCCAGAAACCAGAGAATAAATACTAATATCAACTTACAAGCTGGTTGGAGGGAATTCTAGAAAAGAATTTAAGAATCCATCAATGATATTTTCACATAGTGATTTACATGTCTACATCAAAACTGAGGGAATCAGAGTGATTTGAAGAAAATTTTCTCTCCAGCAAAATTAGTTTGGTTATGATCACTGAAAAGATACAGCAGTTTCCAGTTAGGCTGCTTCTAAGCTATATATTTATCTGGCTCAATAATGTGAAAAGCACAAGCATTTCTCACCATCTATACAGAATACTTTTGCAGCTTCTTCTATCAAAAAGGAAAATTTAGGATAAGAATGAGATTTCTTTTCATGAGCAGGAGTAAATCTTCACTTTACCTAATTGTTTTCTGAATATTGAAATAAAAATGGTTTAATATTGCTGCCAAAAATTTTTGCCCACGAAAATTTTACCTATTTTGTGGTAATGACTGTCAACATTTTCCATGTTTTTGGCCTATGTAATTTACAGCAAATATTTCTCTATCAATACCACCACCAGCCTTCCAGTTTAGCTACAGAGGAAAAGTTTTGGCTGTAGAGGGTAATTTGGACCCTGTTCACAACTCCCAGAAGACCCTAACCTGCAAAACACTGCACTGGGAATGCTCACTGGGAGCACTTAAATGAGGAAGTAAAAATAAAGTGCTGAAGAGAATGTTCATAAAACGTTAGAATATGATTCTCCAGCTGAAGCACAGAGAGTTGGGCACCTCTGCATTGCACAAAAGCAAACTGTAGACAGAAATTAAACCTTTTTAGCTGGTGAAAAAACCTTGATTTGCAGAGCCCAGAGAAAGGATTGGCACAAAACCCCAGAAGCACAATGAGATGGTTCTGGTTAACAGACAGCAGAAGTGCACTGACATGCAAGCCAGCAATTACAACCTAAAATATCCATGTGCCTGCCAAAAAATGATGTCAGGCTTTGGTGTTTGGTACATATCAAAATACCCCTGCTACCAGAAACAGAGGCATGTATGTGTGAGCTGTAGATGAATTTCCCAACTTAATAGGGCCACACACCTTGAAAATGGGTAAATTAATGGTCAGCATCACAGCATACTTTTATGTGCAGTAAGATTCTGCTTAAAATCTTAAAACATAGATTAGAGTTTGGCCTTTTTATTTGCTTATACACACCTGGAAAAGATTAAAAAGTATTTAGTTTTCTTTTTTTTTTTTTAAACAAAAAAAAATCCTCCTACTGCAACTGAAGAGTTTATAAAAGATTATGTAGAATAGTGAATACTTTTAACAATACAAATTTATTAAAAAAGACAAATCTTTCTAGTTACGCACAGTTTAAGGGGCAGGAGAATTCCCTCAGTATAAATAACGTGAGGAGGCTAAAAATATAAAAAAATATGACAAACCATCAAGATATTGTTTATGGAAGAACCCTGAAAAAGTACATTAAATTCAAATTGCGGTTTTAAAAAGTATGTGGATATTCTTCCTCTTCCCAAGCAGGGTTTCAGCTCTCATATGCTTTTTCTAAATGTTCTGAAAATGGCTGTCTCTAAATACTCCTATCTTATGGCTCCTGAATGGATATCAGAACTTAAAAGCCAGAAATTTCCCTAATATGGTTTTGATAGCATAGGCCCAAATCAAGGCATGCTCTAAACTCTGAAATCATTCTGTACATTTAAAAGGAATTTTAGCCAGGCCTGATAAGCAAACCCAAGCAGTCTCTTCACAGGTAACTTCAGCTGCCTTGATGGAGAGATAACAGAATGGGGAGGTGAGAATCAGCTCATTCAAGAGACAATGGGCTGCCGACGTAAGACAAACAATCCAAAATTCAGCAACGTAGTGGAAAGTCATAATAGATCCTGAATAACTTCCTTTTCCTCCCACACATCCAGGAGCTGAGAAAATATTGAGGGAAAGATGAGAAAATTCACAGTCATTCTCTTGAGTGTGGAGCCAAGCCTGTCTGCCCCTTGCCTCCCTCCTCCCAGTGGAAAAAAGCTCTGTGACCATCTCCTCTGCAGAAAGGAGGAGCATGAATCACTGTGCTGTTGAATAATTCCCTTACCCAGACATTTCTAAAGGGTTGCCAGCTTTGTGATTCTTTTACTGCCTGCCTCCAGCGATTCCTGTACCTGTGAGAGAGTAGGAAACTGTGTTGGATCTGCAGGTGACTTATACAAAAGTCAGGGCTTAGCTGGGAAAATAAAGCAGCCCCTTCCTGCATGGTTTATGCAGTAATTTAGGATCCCAACCAAATATCTCTTCTGCAAACAGCAGCCTCCTGCAAGAAAAGGAAGCAGATTATTCCCCAGTCTGGCACAGACTGGATTTCATAGAGGGCAAACTCACAAACAAGGAAAGAAGAGGCTCTACCTTCCTTCACCACCTGTCCCTGTTGTGTATGTACTCCTTGTTGAAACATTGCACCTCACAGTGTACTCACCTCATGGCTGTGTTGCAAGACCCATAAAGTAATAAAAAAAGTGCTTTCAGAACCATGATAATGACTTTCAAACACAGGACGGTGACACAAATTGTAAAAATAGGACTCTCCCTTTTTCAAAGCCCTTGACTGAACATCTTTTTCCTAAAAGACTTTGTAGGCAGTGACACCACTGAGCTAAGAATGGAAATAACCACAATAGTGGTGACAGCTGTGCAAGTCCTTCCCAATTCCCAAAAACAGATTTCCACACGGAAATCTGCTGGCTTTCTGGGGGATGAGCCTCATTCACACTCCTCAAGGCAAAACTGAGTCAACAGGAACCTCTTGGTGAAGAGTCACCTCATCATGAGAACTGCCATGACATCCTTTATGCGTGATTCTGCCAGCAGAAAAAGAGGACCGGGGATCAAACTAACTAGGGAAGGGAAAATTGGGGAAAACACCAAAGCTTTTCAGTCAGCTCCTCAGAAAATGCTTGAGCAGCATTTGAACCGTGCATTTGGATTTGGGATGTGGTCAAATACAACTCATAGGAACATGCTGGAATTCACAATAAATCCTTATGAAATCAGAGCTTCTAAAAACTGGTGAAGGTCATGCAGATTTTCACAGGGATCTTTTGTTCTATGTCAGGAAAAGGGACATCCTTTCCACCCTCAATGTGTTGTACCTACATCCGACATCCTATCCTCATAAAAAATCCCAGAGTGGGGAAAGACTACACCTAGAGTAGGAAATTAAATCATGCCCAGGCATATTCTTGGGCACTGGTGATGTGTTCATGGCATTAAACTGCAGGATCAGTCAGTGATTTTCACTCACCCAAATGACTCCTGGTTTAGGCAGGGCACATTCAAGACTCAAAGAAATCAGCTTTTTCCATTTCAGAAAAGACAGGATGCAATAAACTGAGTGAAGCTGAGGTATGAACAGTCACCTCAGAACTTTATTGCCCTGTGCAATTTCATGTGTAGATCAAATATCCCCACAGTTGTAAATCCTGCGTTATTATTTTTGCATGACAGGTGGGAAATTGATAATCTAAAAGACAGATTATCAGGGAACATTTCACCCTGAAATAGCCTTGTAAATCTAACAGGCTGGCCAAGGCTGGCCAGGAAAGGAAGCAGGTTATTGAACAAGGATGTCCTGAGTGCTTTATTGTCACTATGATCAATGGCTTGTCCTCCCTTTCCTTTCAGTTCCACTGCCTTTATGCAATGCAGAAAGTTTAAATTATGCACAGACTCTGCAAACAAATCAAAAGAGACAAATCTAGTAAGACCTGAAAATCAAGAAGAATATGTGGTATTCTGTTTGATTATGCTAATTCTAATGGGAACCAGAATGTAGGTTATTTAAACCCTTCATGGGAGTGACAGCAAAGATATTTGTCTTAGTGAAGTTAAGGCAAATAACAATAATAATTGAAGAAATACCTTGTGCACCTGCTGATCTCACATACCAGATGTCCTGTCTTTCATATAATAGGAAAAAAAATGCAGGTTTAACATGGTGTAATATTTCTCAGAGTATCTCAAGTCTACAAAATACAAAGGTTAATGATGGGCAATAATCTGCATTCCCAAAATTTTAGACAGTGACAATTCGTAGTGAGTTAGAAAGAACTAGACAGCATGAGCTTTTCCTTAACTGATGTGCTGCCTTGGAGAATCTGGGTATCTATCCATAGGGAATATTAGGAGGAAAAATAGGGAGAAAAAGAATTTATTATCAAGTGCAGTTATCTAGGGAGCTGCACAAAATCACATTCCCATGCAGCACCTATGAGGAGTGGACTTTCAGAATAGCAAATCGATTGTCACTATGCTTTGGAATCCCCCAAGATTTGAAGTTTGGCAGTTTCTTTGGTAATTTAGGAATGTTAGGCAAAGATATCCTATGAGAAAGAATGCACAGAGCATGTACACATCAGGATCCAGTGTTTGCAATCCTAATTTCACATATATCAGGGAAAAAAATGCATAGAAAATTTCAAGTATATACTAAAAGTTCTTGGGAAATTGCTATTGAAAGTGTTGAGGAGCAATGATAGGACCACCCCAATGAAATGCTTTCATCCTGTATTTAATCTGTATTTCTTATACCATTACTTTTGAATTTTAATAATTTCGAATTATAATTCAGTACAACAGAGGAGAAAGAGTACACTTGTTGAAAGTTACGCATAAGAACAGATATACAGCAGGCATTTTGGGCTTTAAAAACTAATAGAGACCTGCCAAATTTACCAGGCTCATGTGGTTAATTTCTGAACAGCAAAGACAACTTAAAGAATTTTGAAGCCTTTCCAAAGGCTGAAAAATGCAAATTCATAGTGAAGAACCAAGAAGGCCACTTAAAACTTTGTTTGATCAAAAGGAATTGATGCCAGAAAGTTCAACAGTCACAGAAAGCATGCATGTCTCCACTCATAACAAGACAAAGGGAATTCCAGAAGGAGGGAGGCTGGAGAGGGGAGATACTTTGCTAAATTTCTTCTCTAGCTTTCCACACCCTGATTTTACCAGTGCCACTCTTTGCAGTTGTGGCAGATACATGCTCTGACAGTCCCTCTGTCCCCCCTTCCTCAAGGCAAAAAAAAAAAAAAAGATGTCTTTAAACTGAGAATGAAATCCAGAGAGTTGCCTCTATTTAACAGCTGGTGAGTAGCAGCATGGGTATCACATCTTGAGCATGATAACTTATTTTTTCCTATGTGAGTTCAATTTTATAGTTTCTTATTTGATTAATCATCTAACATTCTCATAATTTATTTTCTATCAGAGTACTTTGTATTCCAGTGTCCAAGCCATTCTTATCCAAGTTTCTGCACTTCTCAAAATTTAGTCATATCGCTGCAAGACATTGATGGAATTTTACTCATTCAAAGCTGATTTCCCCTTAGACTTCGGTGCTCTGCTGCCTCATTTCACAATTCTCAACAGCCTGTGTGTCTCCTGGTGAATTATTGATTTTCCTATTTCTGGGGAGAGTTTTTTGGGGAAAAGAGATTCCTCTAACTTCATATTTAAAATAACATTGGTTATTTTTATGATCCTTCATTATTCTGGAGTGTTGAACCAGTTAATTTTAATAGCTCATTCTTAATTGCATTTTTCATTACTCCTGCTGTCTTCCTCATATAGTATAATTTATGCTAAGCAATATTTACTTAATCTCCTGCCATTAGATATCTTGTAAACATGGACAGAATGTTTGTTATTCATCTCACAGGAATTTAAAAATAAGGATTTATATAAAATGGCCATTTAAATAATATCAGATGAATCCAGGAACATCTTCCAAGAACTCTATGGACGAACAGATTTATAAGGTGAATACTGGAGAGCACAATGCACTTCTTACAGCCAAAAATTCTGTCTCAAATCAGATGGATGCAGGAACCTCATTCATATGCCAATAATCTTTTTATTGCCATAGTTAAGACTTATGTCTCCCCACATTACAGTCGAGAGCTCCAGAGTTGCAACGCTCTATTTTGGTCCTCTCCCACTTCTTTTTGATTTTAGATGCCTTCATGGTTCCATCACTGCTGTTATGTTCAACTTTTTTGGACTATTATGTGGGTTTTTTGCTGTAGCTATGACTTATTACTCCTGGCTGCAAGCCATAAAGGGATGCAAAATGCAGAGGTGGCACTTTTTGATATTGCTGCTATGGTTGAAAGGACTACCTGAGGGCCAGGCAGAGACCTGGGAGCTGATGGGGTTTTTAAAGAAAACACTGTGTTACTATTGTTGATTTAAAGATTGTCTCTCTTATCATCCATACAATTATTGACCTTTTAAAATCTATATGGATATAATATATTTGTTTCTTTGTACCTTTAATATACAGAAATTCCACTAAATACTAACTCTATATTATTTCCTATTCTTTCAAACTTCCACACAGGTTCAAAGTCACCCCTGTAGATACTTATTATTATTTCCAGTCTGTTATGTTGATGGATAAACTGATCCCCACACTGATCCCCCTCAACAGACAAACCAAGTAACCATAAACCCCAAAAGACTGAATCTGAAGGTTGAACTGCAATTGAATTGGATATTTGGACACCAAGAGAATTTATGAAGTGATTCATAGTGTCTTCAAATGGGCAGATCATAAAATCAGAACCTTATGCTTTCACTCATAGCTTTGGATTCATATTAAGAGGTATTCATATTAATGAGTATTCACATTATATGCACATAACTCTTATTGAAGTCCAAATGGCACAGCCTTTCTGAAACCTCAGAGCAGTAATCCAGGAACACTTTATAAAAAACCTTGACCTGGATTTCCCTTGGAGAATTCAGCTTTGGTTTATGCCTCTGATTCTTTTCCTTTTGAATTGGTATCAGTAAACATACTGGACTCTTTTGAAGGCTTTTCAGTTTTTCTTCCTTCACAACATCTCAGACTGCAGGAAGTTGAAAGGTACCTCTGGAGATCTTCTCCCACATGTAGAGATTCTCTAGGCCTGTTTCCCATTTGTTTTTTAAAACCTCCACAAATGCAAACTCCAGTAGCTCTCTGGAGAATCTCTTCAAATGTTTGTCCTCTCTTACAGTACAATGGTGCTTGGCTGTGTTCAGAGAGAATTTCTGTGCTTTAATTTGCATCCACTGCCTCGTTCATCCTTGTATCTGGCAGGGCTGAGGTCTCACTCCCATACGTTCATTCCCATGTTTATCCCCGTGCAGAACATAATTTTTGTGGCTCTTTTCTAGGCTCACTACTCTTAAGCCCACATGTACTGGGAGGACCAGAACTGAACACTTCACTCCAGGTATCTCTTTTCACCATGGCAATAATTTTGTTGGAAGAAGCTCCTGTTCCTGATAAGGTTATTTTGATTCTTTGTACTCCTGTGGAACCAACAGTCCTGACTGGATCACTGCTGCTCAAAGGGAGAAACACCCAAAGAATCTTAATTTAGCAGCTAGACATTCTTATTCCTCTCTACATCGAGATCCCAATGTTCAATTCCCAACTTGCAAGTGTAGGTAAAATATGCTTTTATCTATAGAAAAATAGGGTGTAGTCTGGAGAAGATGAGTAATTCACTGATGATCAGTCTTGGCTACAGTGATGAATATTTATCTTTTTCCCTTAATAACTGTTTTTAAATAATCTCCTTCTTGCTTTTGATGATTTAGATCTAAAAAGAACTCAACTGCTTTCACTTCACTTTTTAATGATGGACAATGGTTGTTTCAAAAATTATTCTACTGCTTTACTCGGTTCTGAGATTACAGGCACCCTGTTCATACACCTCCAAAAAATTCCCCATTTCTCAGTGGGGGTTTTCACATGTCAAACAAACACTAGTGAATCAGAGCTCTTCTACTCAGTCTGCACAGTTTTTGATATACTCAGTCTATACAGCAAGCATTTTCATTATGACATTTAAGTCCTGCCTTTCCAGAAATCACTGCTGAACTTTGGTGCTTCTGTTTCTATATATTTAGGAATATCTATATCTATACCTATAGAAATATATATCTGTTTTACATACATATTTCCTTCTGTTTCTATAATACCTAGATGTTAAATTAACTTGTTTTCCACAGAGATAAAACAATTCCAAATTTCCATCATGTTTAAATAATTGGAGCTGTCCACTGAGGCCCTGCCTATGAACTCTGCAGAATATCAGAGCTGTTTTTGACAGTCCTGTGCCCTTTTAAAATCCTCACCTAGACACAGTTCCCTTGCAGAACCTGTTTTCTAAAAGCAGAATTAAAACTGCATTTTCCTATCTCACCTGATATCTGTTTCTTTTCCCTCTCAGTAAAAAGTTTAGGAGAGATGAATATCTCTCAAAAATATTCATGCAGGAGCAAAACAAGAAAACCTCTGGCCATCAGATATCTCTCCAATTTTCTTCTTTTATTTTCTGCCAAATAAAGGACATTATGTAAGGGCATGTTTCAATACCTTAGCCTCTCCAGGAGGAGAACTCTTCAAGATGAGTCAAAAACTTTGGAAACTTTTTGAAAGGTTTCCAAAAATAAAAAAGAGTCAGAGCAGCAGTAGCATTCAGGTAGGTCTTGCATGCTCTCATATCTACTGTAAACATGATTACACAGATACCCGTTCAATATCTTTTTTTTAATTAAATATTTAGAAAGTTCAGAACAGCTCTTTGGCTGGAGAGCTTATTACCACTTAGTACTAATGAAGGAAGGCTTGTTTCAATTTTAATTAGGCTTTGGTTTGGGTCTTTTTGTTGTTTTTTTTTTCACTAAGAAGATGTGCACCTCCTATATTTAAACACTTACTCAATGAGGCCCTTAAATTACTGCTTTGTTTTAAGTGGGTACTTAGAGGCTTTCTCAAATAAGACCAGTTCCTTAATGATTAAACACATGCCAAAATAAACCTAGAAATTTGCAATCTGGAATCATGTATTTTGTTTAGCTTTTCAGAAGAGTGCACAGACTGAAGAGAACGCTTCTCCTTTTTTGGCTCCACTGAAGTTCCACTGCTCAGCACCTGAGGACAGAACTGCTTTGCTTTTCCCATCAGTTTTCCCAAAGGATTTCTCAGGACACTCCTCATCTCCTACTTTGTTAGCTAGCATAGCCACAGCCAAAACTTCCTATGGAGAGATGCACTCCTTTCCCCAAACATGGATTTTTTCCTTCCACTATGGATGCAAGGCTTTGTTAGGCCTGGCTTTAGCTGCAAACCCAGAACTTTGGGTTTGAAGTGAGGAGAGAATGATGAAAGAGCCAGGTTTTGACAAAAGGGAACGATGATTGTTATTTTCAGCCTTCAAGGCTGGTTTTTCCAGATTCCACCAGGGAGCACGGAATGCCTGCCAGGGCTGATCAGATCCTATTAGGCTGACATTGGAGATCTCTGCAATTCCTTACTACCTGCACTTCTTACTATTTAAAGCTTCTTAAAGATTTAGGAGCAGGAATGGAACAGGATGAAGGTTTACATCTCCATATATCTCTTACCTCTTTTCTTTGCAGTTGCAGAAATTTCAGTTCTAGTGGCTGCTGTGAAGGTATTTTATTTGGGATTTTTTTAAACTATAAATCCTGTCAATGAAATGCTTTCAGATCTACTTTTATGAGTATTGACTCATTGCAGCATTAGTACTTTAATATCTATAAAGCACATCAACTAACCTTAAAAGAAATAAAAAGTGAAACAAGATGTAAAAATAAAAGAAGGAAACAAAATCATACTAATGAAACTAAGCCTTAATTCCTAACTAATTCTTTCAGAATATTAACCCCACGATTTCTCTTCAGACTGTATTAACTCAAAATATAGGAAAATTATTTTCCAGTACATTAATGATTTTTTAGGAATTAAAACAATTGGTTTTAGGAAGATGTAGTCCATGGTGTGCTTTAATTGCCACTAATAAAGAAAAGCTTATAAGCTTTTATATAAGCTTATATAAACCCCCCAAAGATTATTTTTAACATCTTCTTTCAAAGTATTGTCAAGAACATAATTTCAACAGCTCAGAAACAAAAAGTAATCCAGGCAAAACCGAGGTTTTGCTTAAGGTTTCCATCTTCTTTCCCAGTCGCCTTCTACTGAGCTAAGCCACATTATTGGTGTGAATTTACATTCACTGGATCTTGCAAAGAAGACTTGATTGACTTGATTCAAGGCAGTAAAAAAAGCAGATGTTGTCCAAATGGCTTTATTTGTCGGACATAAAGAGAAAGGAACTGAATTCATAATTTAAAAAATACATTTAAATTCTCTCACAAGGCCATTACAGTTCATAAATGCTCCAAATTCTGTCCTGCTTCAATAAAAACCTGTGGCAGTTCTACACACAAAAAGTCTACATGGAATGTACATGTCTTCATTATTTGATTCCCACATGATCCAGGCATAAACTTGGTTTAGAATCTTTTTAAAAGGAAAAAAAATGAGAAAAGGAAAAAGAAAAGTTGTATTTTTATCCTGAAATGAAAGCAAATTTGCGTCCACAGTGGCTACATGCAAGCTTGAACAATTCAGAGATAGCAGTCAGCCATATGCAAATATCCACAGCACACTGCCTGATTTTTAATTATTTGAGATCAGGTTTATTATTTCCTGATAATTTCAAAACTCATGGATGGCTTTAACCTCTTTCCTTCATTTTATAGATTCTAGTGGTTGAATGCATGAGGTGGAGAAGTGGCAGGCAAAAATGCACACTAGCAAGTTAATCTTATCAAGGCACAATAAAATCTAAAATTTGTATATATAAAGCACTGTTAAGCATTTGGAAAGATCATTAGAATTACAGTTTCCTTTAAAAACAAAGTGATATTCAGAAAAAGAAGTCAAAACCTCCCCTGAATTCTGTTTAACTGAAAACTTCTGAATTCCAGAGGCAGCTAAATTCTGTACTAATTTATAGGTACTGGAAGGAAATGTCAATTCTGCTTCACAAAGTGGTTTAGTTGTCTACATTTGATTGCAAATTCTGCAACATGTCAATGATATTTATTAAAAATAAAAGAAATATTAGCATTTCTAATTCCAATTTATTTCATCTAAGTGCTTGGGTAAGGGCAAGTTAGCAGAAATATTGGTGCTTTGCTTGGACTACCATCCCCAAGAAGACCAAAAGGACCTGAGAGTAAAAGGGGTAGCAAGTTCTGAGGAAAGATGATCATTGATTGAACTGTCAAAAGCTGTGGGAGCTGCCTCTTTCAGAGTAAGAAAACTCTGCCTAAACCATCTCTCTTTTTAAAGAACTGTTCAGGAAAATTACTGCTGCCATTAGCAACAGAGATTTTAATGCAGCAAAACCACAATAAACAGGAAAAAAAATTAACTAAATCAAAAGATGCCAAAAACTTAAAAATACTTGTGATGGAAAAATTTTGGTTAGGACAATTTTTATGGAATTTCACCCAAGCTTTGTGGTACAAAAAGCACCTGCAGGTCCCAGACCTGATTATTAAGTACCATGTGTGTGGTGTGGACTGAGGATAATGGAAAATAGTTAAGGGAAAAGGTTATTTGTACTGCCAGTAGTCAGTCTTGGACTGGATCAGAAGATAATAGAAAATACTAGTCAAAGAGAAATCAACAACTGTATTCTGGGAAAAGGCTGAGGAACACAAACGTCAGAAAAAGAGAGAAGAAAAAAAAAGAGAGAGAACTGGGAATTCTGTCAGTGCTATTATCTTGGAGGAAAGTGAAAATGTGGAAGTGGTCAAGACACCATGAGGTTACAACTCTCTGGAAACATTACGGTCTGCTTTGGCCTGGGGTTCCTTGTCAAGTGCCTTTTCTCCTCCAGAGTGAGGGGAACTCCTCCCTGCTCCCAGTCTGCGGCTTTGGACCGAGCCCTTCCAAAGGAAATGCTCAGCCTGAGCTGCTGCTCTGAAACCCTGCAGGGAGCAGAGGATCTGTGCCTTACTTCTGCTGTGTTAATGGGATGAGCTTCCCAGCCAGTAGCTGTCCTTCCATCAAGTGCAAGTCAAAGCAGTCTCAAAACAGAACTGGTTTGTACTGGTGCCCTGTTAAATGTTGCAGGAAACAGCTGGAAAATGACCCACTACAGCTTTGTCATGTTCCTGTTGCTGCCTGATCCTCCCTCCCTCATCTTTTAGCTCAAAGCCAGGAATGCTTTTAGCCTGAGCTGCTCTCTGGAGTTCAGTGAGGACATTGATTTCTTCCTGGAATTATGCAAAAACCTGTAAATGTTCCCATTAGATAAGATAAAGAAACTTCAGTTCTAGAAAGTCAGTTCTAAGACTCCTTGTAACCAGAAAAATGTGTCATCTCCCAGCTACCAGGTATCTTGGAAGTTTCTTAAAATTCCATCCAGAAGGAGAACCATGCATGGGGTTTTTTTCCAAGTTCTAACTTGTGGTTGCAGTCAGGGAAAAGACATAGCAAAAATAAGTGAATAACAAGGAAAACGGGGACTATATTTGCAAATACATAATGCAAAGAATCAAAAGAGTATTTCACAAAATTAATTCCAAGTAGTATAATTGTTAAGTATTTCAAAGAAGCAAACCACCACAGTTTTGCTTCTTTGATCATTAACCCTGCTTATTGTTTCATTAAGGCAAAGATCACTATTTCTCAAAGAGTTATTAATGCTTACAGTGAGAAAGGTATGATAGCTTTATCCAGAAAAGGGTGCAAAGGGCTTTTAGCACAGATGGAGGCTCAGTGCTGTTTTTGAAACCTCAGCCATGGAAGAAGAGAGGGAATCTCAGTGGCACTTTGGCTGCCTCTGCACAGATCCCCAAAAAAAACATTTGTGAACCCCACTTTTCCAAATACCAGTATTTAGTAACTGGGAAGTAATTTTCTGAGGACTAATTCATTACATACCACTTGAAAATCTAAGCCTCAGGAATTGAAAACTGGGCATACTTTTGATTCAGATAAAAATATTTCAATTCAAAACTGCCACAATTGCTCCCCATTGCTCACCCAATGAGTGACTCTTTGTTGCCATCACTTCCAGATTTTCTTATTATTTCTTTGCCACATAAAATTGTGGCAGACTGGGCAGTTTCTTCTCCAGGAAGATTTTTAAAACCCCAAGCAAGCAGATGTTGGTTGGTACAAGTAGTCCACATGATCTAAAGCATTTGACGGTGGTTTTATCTGGTTTTATCTTCCAGAGATAAAGATTTCTCTCTGACAGCTTGCCTGGATATTAAACAAGGATAAGGAATAATGCAGATATTTAAGTGTAGCCAATGTCAGAGCCAATATTTCCACTGAAAAGGAATTGAGAAACTGGTAATAATGTAAAGGTTCACCAAATTAGAGTTATGTTTCTGTTACCACACAAAAGGTAATGTTCCTAAAGCTTTTTTCCCTTTTCATTTCCATGGTCATAGATATAAACCAATGGATTCACATAAGAAATTAATTCAATTTTTAAAATAAATGGTGCACTCAGTGTAATTAACCTGCACGTTTATGGTGGCCAAATATACAACAGCAAAAAATGTGGCTTTGATTCTAGTTACAGACACAGGATATGGTCTGTCTAGACCATCAAACAATGCACCTCTAAAGTGAAAGTTTTACATGTGAGATTGCATCTCTGAAATGAGAACTGCTGCAGGAATATTAGCCAAAGAAGGGAAAAGCTAGATTCCTTTACACTGTCCTATTTTTTTACCCACCTACTCTTCCACCCAACCATTGGAAACCTTAAAAGTGGGGCATTTGCAGTCTATTGGGTATGCCAACTTTTCATAGAACATAAAAATTCTATCAGGTGCCACCTGCTTTCTCTAACACCCTGGAAAAATGCATATTTTTAATTTAATTTCATGACCAAATTCAAGGAAAGCAACACAGGCAACAGAAAGAAAAGGTAATTATATAATACAAAGCTTTAAAAACCATGACAATGTTATTAACTTTCAGACTTAAATCCATATGACATTTCAAATGACAAATTTTTTTCTGATTTTCCTGTTATGTCTGCATGATTTTGACAAGTTCATGGATTCAGATTCACTGAATCTGGTGCTGGGAGATGTCAGAAATGTGATTAAAATCTTAAATTTAAGGACTTATTTTCTTTTCTCCATTTGTACTGCAGGGTCATGAGGAAAACCTCTTGTCCACAGCAGTGCAGCTGATGCCTAAAGAGAAATAGACCCAAAGAATCAGAATTCAGGCAAAAAAAAATCCAGGAATTCTCTTAAAACCCTGCACTCCCTTCAGCATCCTTGTCTGCTTTTTTCTGCATCAGGGAAATAACAGAGGATAGGTAGACCTGAGAAAGTGTTGATGGAAATGGTGCGTTCACTGTGGCCAAGACATCAACCTGTAGAGAGATCTGTTTGGCTACAGGAATTTTTAGCTGTAGAACGTATTCATTTGGATCTACAATGAACATGCTCTCAATGCAAATATCACCTGGAGTCTGGCCTGCCCATGGCACTAAAATAAGTCTGAAAATCTCTCAGAAGACATTTGGTGCCATGAAGAAAGGAGAGGATGGGGCTTAGCAAGATCTAAACCCCTTCTCAGGGAAAAGGGTGAGCACCTGCCTGTCAGAGGCACATCTGGCCAGAAAAAAAGAGAAAAGGAGGAGCAGGTTTGAGGCAGGAATGTTGAAGAGGGGCTGTTTGGGAGAAAGGGAGGGTGAGCAAGGAGCAGCCAGGCAGAGAACACGTGAGCTCCTGTATGTGTCCTGGCAGCAGAGTGAGGAACAACAAAGCTCTGCACACACCAAGCCAAGCCCAGGAGCTGCCAAAGATCCTGGGAGCTGTGTCCAGCCGGCAGAGCTGTCTCTCAAAGCCTGTGCTGGATTTGACAAGGCGAGAAAGTAGCTGCAACTCACCACTGTCAGGCTTTGCCTTTGTTATGTTTTAAACAATGTTACTCCAAACACACTTCAGAAGGGGTTTTTGGATACCCTCATGGATTCAAAACACCTGATTTTCAGCAGCCTCTCTACCCCTAAATATAAGACAACATACATCCAGTGAAGACAATATGTGCACTTGATGCAAGAATATCCAATCAAAATTTGGGCGGAAAAGTATATAAACATATGTTATGTCTCACATTGCAAAAAATAAGCTCTTTCATAAATCACACCAATTATGAAATAATTTTGAAACAACTGCCATTATTATTAAAAAAATAAAAAATATAATATTTATTTTCAATCTCTTTTCTACCTTATTTTTCTCACTGTGAAAATTCAGTTGTTTCAGACAATGTTTGGCATTTTGTTGTAGTAAACCTAAGAAATCAGGAGAAATTAAAAGAAATGGAAAGTTTTTAAATAAATACTGATATTTCATGAAGAGGAGAGGGCAAAATTTCCTTCACCTTTAAGTGATTTACAGAAACTATTTTCTGGCAAGCCATTTTGGCTCAATTCCCCCATTGGATATCAGCACTGGTAACAGACTGGATGTCTACCACAAGTCTTCAGGAGCTCAGTGAATTCCTCTTGAAAATTTGGAGCAAATACAAGAAAAGTATCCAGAGTAACAGCCCTTATTTTACAGTTTTGATGCCTGGAAAGATTAGATGCTCTTACTCAAGCAAACATTGGTTTGTGTTCCCTACAAAAGTGAATTTTTGATGGGAGCATGTTCTTGGTTTATAATCCTAATCGCATGTCGGACCAATGGCCAAGCCTTTACTTCTACCTAAGAGTCAAAATGGTTATTTTTCAGCAAATTCCAGCTGGTCACTGAGGATATTTAATGGATTAAGTCTTTGCCAGTTAATTGACAGAACACTGCTGGAAAAGCAGTTTACACTTTGGAAAACAAAGTGATGCTTCCCAACATTTCCCAAGCATTTGCTGAGAAGCCTATTAACAAAATCGTTTTCAGTTCTTCCTGAGAGGGCAACTGGAAATGATTGCTGCTGTGATTTAGTGTTTATTTGGGGGGAGCTGAGAAGAAGATATTTGGGTACCTGAGTAGAAATCAGGTAGCAATCAGGCAGACAAGACTGTACATGGCACTGATCACTAGAGCTGGGCATAAAATAGGATTCCATAATTTCCTCTAGTCAGGATCTAGAGAATTTAAACAGAGATGCATTAAAGCAAACGTTTCCTTGGCAATGTTGCAATAATGCGTGGGAAACAAAAAGTAAAATTTGAGCCTAAGTTCAAACAAAGTGCACTTAGAAGTCCTCAAGGCTTGGGCCACCTGTGAAAATGACTGGAAATATCTCCTTCCCAATTATATTTGCTTTCTCTTTCCACACCAACTCCCTCTACATCAAGTGGTGACTAATGGTGACAGTCATTAACAGGTTTCTCTGTGCAAATAAACTTGACTTTGTTTCAGTCATCCTATTTCCAAGTGAAGGAGAACACGGGATATCTGGTGGTGTTAAGTAATCCATAGTGGAAACATTCAGGAAAGCAAGCTCTTTGATATTTTATATTATTGATGTAGAAATTCTAAACGCTTCGATTTGTGGATAGGCTGTAAGGTTGTTTTTTCCCCATCTTAATAGAGGGAAAACAATTCACAAGGTACCAGACTGTGAGACAAGTCAGATTTTCAGACATCATGCAGAGAAATCATTAGGGTTTGGAGCATCTCTGTGGCAGCAATAAACTGAGGAGCACCATCAAGACAGCTGGCCATGAAGCACAGGGAAAAAAGAGAGGTACATTCAGGGAATAAAATGCTGGAGGAGATCTCAGCAGGAAAACTGAACCTGTCTGTGCTGTGCTGGATGGAAATGGTTTAAAAAGGCAAAAAAACCCCCATAAAACTGCTCAGCTAATCAGAACTACAGCCAGAGCCAAAACATCCTTATTCATTTCACACTGATGACAGTTCAGGAGGACACAGCAGAGCAATCACCACCCTGCCCAAGCCTGACATTTACTGTCTGGCACATCAGGAACAGTCTCTGAACCAACCAAAACCATATCTGGAAAAGTCCTATTACCTGGAATGTGGGAGAATTAAAGGAGTCTGCTACTGATTTTCAGTCATCCCAACAGAGAAAAGCTGCAATTTGTTTTTAGAATTTACGACTAAACCATGTGGAAAATGTGTCAAGCTCAGGACAGAGCTTCTCTCCCTTGCTCCTATTTCTATTATCCTCACAGGTTTTTAAGAACACATTTACCATCAGCAAGGGGTAGACTTTAATGACATCTGTAAGCCAAAAATAAAACCCCCACATTCTGAATTTCATGCCTGAAAGACAAACACCTTCGAATACAGAAAAAGTTGGGAAAATTGCTCACCTCCAGGCAACCCCTGAAGTACAAAATTACTCACATGCTGTTTGGGAGCCTGGTGTGAAGAAAACTGAAATGGCTGCAAATTTTAATTAATCAAAAGGACACCCACAAAGATAGATGTTTGTAATACACGTGGCCACACTGTGTGCCCATTTCCCCCCTCATTCCATGAAAAAGGCAAGGCTAAGTCCATACAAACCATTTATAGAATCCCAGCAATCTGGTAGAACTTTCAATTTTCTGCAAGAAAAGCACTGAAGTTGTGAAAATAAGAAAAAAGAATGGCAATGGGCAGGTTTTCTATTTCCTCAAACTTCTTTTGAGCCTGCTAGAGAGACAAAATGGTACCCGTTAAAACATAGGCCAAAAACATAAAAGAAGAGTCAGCAATTGTTTCTGTGGTCACTATCTTTTTACATAGGTATTATCACAGAATCAAAGAATGGATTGAGTTGGAAGGGACCTTAAAGACCATACAATTCCACCCCCTGCCATGGGCAGGGACACTTTCCACTGTCCCAGGTTGTTCCATGCCCTGTGCAACCTGGCTTTGGACACTTCCAGGCATCCAGGGGCAGCCACAGCTTCTCTGGGTAATTTTTTTCTAGTGTCTCACCAAGCTCACAGTAAAGAATTTCTTTCTGATATCTAATCTAAACCAAATTTTTTTTTTCAGTTTGAAGCCATTTTTCCCTTGTCCAGTGACCCTGGAAGCCTGTGACAGACACTGCTCCTGTTCTGGGTGCTCTAGGCTGTCTTGGTTACCTCAGTCATGTCAAAGCTGTTGTCTATCCACACTCCAACAGCGGGACAAGGAGAGGCAGACACACAGGCACACAACAAGCACAGGAGCTGGGTGAACACCTGCAGGACTGCAGCTGTCCTAATTTTCCTAAATATAGCTCTTATCAGTGTCTGCATCTAATATTGCCTTAGGCCAATTGATAAGCTGGGTCTGTGCCCATCCTGTTCCTTTCGAGGAACACAACTCCACAGGCAGCCCCATCAATTCACACTGTGCCCATCTTTTATCCAGTGATTGCTCAGGTGGGAGCATGGAAGGAGACAGGAATGTCACATCTTGCCATTCCCCAGCAGATTACCTCACCAGATGACTGCCAGCCTGACTCACACCAAAACAAACCATAACCACATGAAAATACACTTCGTTTACAGCAAACTGCTCCTATACATCTCCTCCTGCTGCCACACATTCCAGCACGATTAATCCTCATCAGGTGAAAGATTCTCTGCTAATATGCACATTTGGGAGCCAGCCAAACCCAACAAGGTTCATGCCATCAACAATTTCACTGACTTCACCTCACTGTTGCTGAGGACAAACTCCTCTGTGTTTGTCTTGCAACTGTGGGTGCTATGAGACAATGGACCCATTTATATTGTTTATAATTAAGGTGCTTATAAAAAAACAAAAAGGAGGGAGACTGTAAGTTGCTATGGCAGACATTGGAACTTTCTCCACCCAGTAATCACCTGGACCACTTTAACTTTCTTTTATGAAAAATTCTCAACAACCAGCTGCCAAGAATAATGAAATACTGGGTGGCTTCTCCTTATCTGGAAAAAAGAAGTTGATAGCAACATAAGCAATATTCCTTTTCCTGAATGGGCATTGAGGGTGCCAGAGATGGACAGAAGTCACTGAGTTATCTTCCAGATTTGTCCCTCTAAAACACATGGCAGCATTTAATAGAAACTGAGATTGTTTTTCAAAACACTGCGACAAAGAAACAGCACCTATGAATTTTCCCTGACTCCCAACTGAGAAACAACCTACCCCCTCATGTAAAATCAAGCTCCACGTTGTACAGGTGACATTCTACTAACCATGGCTTAAAAATCCATATTCCCATTACTTTGCTGTTTTCTACAGGACTGGGCTGGAAGTAGCACTTGTCATCTATTCAGCTGCCATTTTGGACTCTAATTCTGTGTTTATTCCTCTTTCAACAATTTTCTGAGCCTGCTCTTAGAAGATCTTTGAACAATGGGTGCAGGGCTTCTGCTTCCACTGTTTCATCTAAACATGGACTTCATGTATTTTTCCTAAACTGAATTCCAAATGTTTGAAATTATAACTTACTTAAGAAAGGGAAAAAAGGGGAGTGTGCCAAAACCAAATTAATGCATCTATACTCTAATTTTTTCACTTTCAGATGAAGACAACAGTTCTGCTCAAGAATGCACAGCAGTGTGGGAGACAGGCTGCTAGAACAATTGCAGCTCGCCAAAGAAGCTGGCTTTCCAGCCTGTGGGAAAATAAGAGTTCTTGGAATTGGTTTCAGCCCAAATAGAACCAAAAATATAAATAAAAAATAAACACAACAAACCCTCAAATCCTCAAGAGCTGGCAGCTTGCTGGATCTTTTATCAATCCAGTAAAAGTTGCAAGAAGGTAAGTGTCATTCAGCCACAGAGGTGACCCAGTGATTCTGGTCTCAGGGCAGATGTCACCAGGCCACCCATGACCAACAGCTCCCTAATTTCAGGGAGGAACCTACCAAACCCAGCCATGAGGCAACACTTCCTTTCTTCCTCAGAAAATTTCCAGTGAGCAGCAACAACTGTGCTTGCGAAAGCACACCCTGGCCTTGGAGAGCAGAGATGATTTGAAAACGAGCAGTAATCAGAGCTTGCTGTCACCACCAAGACTACCCAGAGCAGTGACTTTGTGCTGTACTAACATGCTAATGAATTAATTAGCAGCCAAAATTGATATCACTGTAGAGAAATTAGAATTTTACTTCTTTTCCTCGGCATTTTATGCCTTTAAAAATTTTGGCTTTTGAAAAAGCCCGTTAACAGGACCAGATTTTTTATATTAGCTTTGGTGATTCAGACAAAATCCCGTTATTTTACACAGTAAAATCCTGTTGAATCTCCATTAGGAAGTCTAGTGGAAAACCCCACTGGATTATCATTTGACATCAAATCTGGCAAAACACAACCTGGAGACATCTGACTCATGGTGTTAGGAGAGACTTGGAAACTTCCAAGGAGTCATTCCAGTATTTAAACCAATTAAATTCCCTGGGAAAAAACAAATCTGGAAACAAATTTGCCTTGAGGAATTTTCGGGTGATCCCATTCAGGAAGGGATTGGCTTTCTCATAAGGAACTGGTTAGGAATTCCCATTTAGGTTTTATGGAGAATGAAAATGGACATTTTGGGGGTTTTGATAGCTCTAGGTTGTAGTTTCCTGTAAGTGGGAATTAATAATTAATACTATGAATTCTGATTATTAACTCAGTGGGTTCTTGTCTGTTTGCTTTTTTAAACAGAAAAAGTGAAAAACTTAGAGAATTCATTCATTTCTTGATATTTTCATTCATTATCATTATTATCCTGATACAGGCCACCAATTAGTGGCTCTAATTTATAAGTACATATACACACACAGAAATTATATCTAGGTTTATCTGCAGATTCCCCAACATAAAACCCCATTTTTATCAAAAGCACAGATTTCTGGATCCCAATTAACAGCCTGGAACATTGTAGGAAAACTCTGGAAGCAGTGGAAGAAATAATGATCCTCCATTGTTAAAAGAATATTAAGTTTTTTTGAAGCAAAAACAAAATCTGATTTAGACTTTTCATATAAATTGCAATATTCCTTGTCTCTCAGTGCATGAGTGAGAAATGAGAAATGTAAGCAACACCAGCTCCTTATTATCAGATTGGGCAATTTATACACCTACAGCAAGAACTACTTCAGGTTTAAATAGTTATAGAAGGAATGCAAATTTCAAAGTTTATTTTTTTGCTTTCAAAAGCTGCTGTCAAAATGGTATTTCAAGCTCACATGACTGGGGCTTTTTTTGCAAAATCTGTTCCAGACAATAAATAAGTAAGATTAATTGGAACCTGAACTTTTAATTGATGTCTATTACCCGTTTTAATCCATCAAATCTTCAAGTTTAAATCCTCTGATATCAGTTGACAGAGCTGTTCACTGGGATTCGTTACCCAAATATATGTTGAACACCCAGGAATGAGGACAAGGACTTGGTAATATGGAAGTGATGATCCTGCTGCCTCAAGAATGAACACCTCAGTTTTTCCAAAAGGACTTTTTCCTCTTCTTTTCAGATAAAGCTTTTGTGTGTGGGGGCTGTGTCAGAGACTCCTTAACTCTTTTAAATCAGTTTTCATCAGCTTCATGAATCAACTCTTTATGCTCATGCAACAACTTTATCACCAACCAGATTTTTGTCAGTGTGAGGGGGACAGAGAAAACAGCCTGCCTGACTTCAAAGAGCAAAGGACTGCCTGTGACCAGTGCCAAGTCATACCAGGTTGTCATCAATTTGCCTTGTAAAATCTTTTGCTTCCATATTTCAAGCACAGCAGTATGAATATTCCACCTGAAAGAGGAAATGTTCAAAGCCTTAAAATGTTGCCTTATCTCATCGTTCTTTCTTTTTTGGTTTTTTTTTTCTTGTTTTTTGGTTGGTTTTTTTTTTAAACACTTTGACCATGGCACAGTTGTATTCTGTAGCAAATGTCTCATTCTAATTAGCACCTAAAAGTACAGTAGAAAGGATAAATTCTAAATATACATTGCTTTCCTGGTGATTATAGTGATCATAATGACATTGGTTTGTGCAGCTCTGAGTAAGGGCACAAAAATTTTATTACACATTGGTATTGCCTTAAATAGTTTTGAAATTCGGTCCGAAACTACAATAAAAGTCTTTAAGCTTAGATACAGCTAAAGTTTTTTCAAAAAGGTGAATCCTCCAGTGAGTCATAAAAAAAATATGCATATCTCACCATGGAAAAATATAATTATAGGCTGATTGAAGGGAGAAGGTGGAACTGAATAAATCTTGTCTGACTTTTTCCTTACATCAGGTAAGGGATGCACACTTTTGTTCATACATTCCACACTCAAGGCATGATTGGCTAGCCAGAATTTGCCTAAATAAGGTGCTGAGCATAATGCAAGGAATTCTAGCAAGCCCTTTTTTGTTCCTGCACATTGGTAACACTCCTGGAAACGGCTGAGTGTTTCCACAAACAACATTCTTATTTGTCATCTTTGCAGAAGGAAAGCATCTAGAACCATTTCAGAAGCAAATAGCATTTCCTCCAGCTTCATTTACAAAAGATTATTCAAGTTCCCTAAAGCCCATGGTAATTACAGTTCTGTATGGTAGGCCCCTTTAAAAGAAAAAATCCCTGGATTATCCTCTCTGTAGAGTTATAGCTCAATGTAAGGAAAAAGAAAACCAGCTCCTTTTCCCGAAGCCCAAAAAATGTGCCAAGGCATATGTTCTAATCCTTGGCACTTAACATTTGGCAGCCACAAGGTCTCCACTTGTTTTATAATAATATCTAAATTAAAATTAATTACATGGCATTTTGATTCAACTTTTTATCCCTGGCACTGCCACAGATAATTAGCTTAAAGCAAGTTTTGCTGAGTAGAATTGTAGAATCACAGAATCATAGAATATCCTGAGTTGTGTTCTCCTAGAACACTTCCATAGGTCCAGAGCCTCCCCACCTCACGTTTTCTTCCTGCTCCACACTCTTGGTTAATACTTACTTTGAATAGATGTTTTTAATAAATAGAAACCATCAACACAGAGCTGAATGAACAAAAAAGAAAGGCACACTCAAGACAGTAAATTCACAATCTCTTAGCAAGCCTTTAATGCAAACAAGGTATGGCAAGAGGAAAGCAGGAATAAAAGTAAGGAGGACTGGAACTGGAGCACTGGAAAGCAAAAGGAATAACAAACACAAGAGAAGAAATCATAAATAAGTCAGAATGATGGTGACTCAGTTAGAAGGAGATATTCAGGAGAATGATTGATGAAAGGAGTGAGATGATGAACCAAAGAGAGGAAAAAAAGGCAAAAAAGAAATGGAGCTAAGGTTAGTTTGATACGTTGAGATGAGAAATTCACTCAGACACAAAATTTTATAATGAACATTAGAAAGCCAATGTTTACAGGCAAGAATTTTCAAGTGTACAGGATATTTTTTCTGGTTTTCATTTGTATTGTTCAAAATTTCTAACAAATAGTAGGAAACCAGTTCCTCAGAATGTCTGCTCCTGGGTGGCACGACATCTAACCCATGATGTCAGATGTAGCCCCAAAAGATGTGCCCATCCAAAAGCACCTCCAGCCCACACAAGGGAAAAGGTGTGGATGCTGCCAAGCGTTTTCAGCTTGAGTTGTATCAGCACCCACTGGAGGGAAGCAGAGTGAGCCTTCTACTCCAGCAGTATTTCTACAAGACTGGGGCAGCCTCACAGTCCCCCATGCTGAACATTTCACCACCATAAGTTGAACTGTTCTTAAGACACTAACAGAGAAAACCCCAGGTTTTCTCTTACATCATTCATGATGTTTTCTGTGTTTCACAAACCATGTCTTGATTCAGAAGGTATTCTGCTGGGAAAATCTTAGGGTTATACAAGCAGAAAATCCTCTTCCTAGTTTTCTTGAACATGAAATTCCAGTCTTTCCCAAAATTACTCAGAGCAAGCCACATCCTCTCACGACCATGCTAGGATATAATGCCACAAGATGTTATATTCCTAAAAACATGATGAAACTGCTTAGGGTGTTTCAATCCCTGGTCCAAATTTAAGCCTGACATCTGAAATGCATTCAGAGATTATAACAATTCAGCCATGAAACCAGATAAATATCTGTATTGTGCCTGCCAGTAAATTAGGTGCTTGCCAGAAACCAATTGCTTTGTCAGACACACAAATATTTAATTACCATTGCTTCATGTAAACACAAAAAAGCACAATCAATATTTGAAAATAAAAATCCCAACAGATAGTCCAGTCTTGAAGAACAGAAGCAAGTAGTACCCATATTAATCCAAATAGGTGTCAGACTCAAATTAGCAGTCTGGAGAACAAATGCCTTGATGAAAAATATCATCCCCTATGCAAATCATGTTATGAAATATCCAGGAATAAAACCTCTTCCTTCTATTGAAACAATACCAAGAAATCACTGCATGTAACATTTTCCATGGATCAGAATGAATAAATTAATAAAGACTATCTCCAGTTCACACCACGCCTGTTGAATGAGATCTTTATGACTGCTCAGGTTTGACATCAGGAGCGTGGGCCAAAAATACAAATAAGTTGTGAGAAAGAATTCAGGAGTGAAGATGAAGACTCAAACGATATTTTTATGTTGCCCTCTCACAATCTTTAAGAAGAAAGCAAAATGAGGAGAAAGGGGAGTGGGGAAATTACTTTAGAGAAGCTGCGGCTGCCCCGACTCTGGGAGTGCTTAAGGCCAGGTTGGTAGAGCAATTTGGTCTGGTGAAAGGTGCATGGTTGGAACCAGATATTCTTTAGGGCCCTTTCAATTGATAAAGAGCCTTCTAACACATTTAAAAGTACACACTAGTGCACATTGAATTCCACAAATAAAAATATTTTTTTATTCATAAAGATACATTTTTTAGGTCACCAACACACTGTTGGAACGCTTAGACAACTCTAAAATAGTAGAATGTGCTTCGGGGACTAATCTCCTTTTAAAATCTTTACTAACATCATCAAAACAGTACATAAAACTATGTGTGTAAATAACAAGCTATTTCCACTGCAGGGAAAAAACCAAACCCACAACCAACCAACACAAACAAACAAAATACAGACAAGGTGAGGAGGTGATGTGAACTGGATTAAGAAAGACTGTGAATGATAAAGGATTATGTGGCATTTGGGGGAAAAGCTGCCCCCTTAAATTCTCATTTCCAGAATGTATTTATGTATTTCTTAAATGCAGACAGAGGTATGGCATTCCTCCCCAGCTTGGGAGTTTGGGGTAAGTTTTTTTTCAAGGGTAAGGGGCAGGTGGTTGGGCAAGCTGGATGCCTCTGAAACACCCATCCACTCTAATTGTTTTTCCATTCCAGTGTTTGACTAGTTAATCTAAGCACCATACCTAAGAATAAAGTGTTTAATACAGATACTAGGGCAGCAGACAAATATTGTGGGCATATTTTATACTGCAAACGCTGCTAGAGAGGATATATCCCATTTGTTTTGTTTCAAACACCAAATGTGTAACTCAGGAAAGGTAAATGTGTGTTAAGCTGTGTCCCAGTGGGTTGTAAAAGCCATTCTCACCTGGCTGGATGCAGCAAGGCAGGAATTTCCACAGTCTGTGGGTGCCACCTGCTGCCCATCTCCAGCGCTGGCTCCCTTCATTCCAGCGCCCTCCCTGAGCGCTTTTCAGAACTGGAATTTATTTCAAATAAATGCAACCAACACAGAATATTCACTGGAAAGTTCTCTGGTAATCAGTGGCAGGGGATAAAATTTATCCAGAAGTCTCATCTCCTAAGAAAAATTATCAATATACTTCCCACTTCAGGAATCTTTAGTCCCAGACCACTCTACCTCCGTGCTGTCACAGTAACATAACCTGAACTGCAGCTTTCACAGTACAGATGTCACACAGCTCCTCATTCAAGAGAGGCTCAGCATGAAATTACAGATGTGCTCTCAGAATAAGACAAACTAACAACAATAAAACTCAAACGAGCCTGAAACAATTGCAGGGCTCCTCACTCCTGAGATCCAAACCATATTATCTAAAAGCTTACCTGGAAAAATCTCCACCATCTGTGCCAGTATTATTTTTCACAGGCAGAAAAAGATCCATTATTACTGCTACTACTTGTGTTTACTGTCTGGGTTAGATTATTCTCAGAGTTACAGGGCTACATCAAAGCTTGACTGATGGATTTAACACAGGGTTATGGTTCTGGTCACTGGCACTGGCACAGTGTCTCTGTCCACCCTCTGAGGGCACTGTCTCTCTGGGATGCTCATCCCAGGCAGGAGGAGTGGGAGATGAGGGCTAAAAAAGCTGGGAACATGCAAGAAATAATAAAGTCCACAATCTGCTTCCAGGAAACACAATGGACAGGGAATATGGACTCAATCCCTCATGCCAAACCCTGGGGAAATTAAAATTCATATTCTGTTCAGAATATGTTCAGAATTCTGTTCAGATCCTGGCAGTTGAGGAAGGTCAAATAAGGCTGGGACTTATCAGCTATGGAAATCTTTAGAGCAAAGTTGTTTATCTTTAGCAGGTGTGGCATAAATAGTAAAATGCAAATTAAGCCAATGGTGGGAGATTAAAAGGATGATAATTAGCAACAAGCAGTATCATTTTACAGTAGGCCCAAGAATTAGCTTTAACCAGGCATTTTCAATTTCAGACTTCTAGGAATATTCAGTGCTCTTTTCTGTTTGCTATTCCACTGTTAACACTACTCTCTGATCTATTTCATCCCATTAATGTGGACAAATTCCATTAATAAATGAACAAAATAGCTAAAATAAATAGAAAAAACCAAAATACTTCATCTGTCAGCATTGAAATTAGGGGTTTTTTGAGAATCTATCACATACCTACCTACAGACTAGTTTCAAGAAGTAAATAGTAACATTCAATTGCATTTTCCAGCTCCCTTTCCTGATCATTTATCTAAGGACAAATACTATTCCCTCCCTCCTTTCTGTCATTCATCCTGGACTCTGACACCTTTCCCAGGACTCATCCTGTAAAAGATGTTCTTGCAGTAAGTCCATTAGGAAATGTTTTTGTCATTTATAAATCATTCAGCAAAGAATTTGCAACTAATATTTTTGGAGGGTACCCTGCATGATGTCACAACTCTGAACTCAAGAGCAGGACCATAAACATAAACTTACTGAAATAAAATAAAATAAAATAAAATAAAATAAAATAAAATAAAATAAA